>JAAGEH010000006.1:29520876-29671198 GCA_011751065.1 Lasiurus cinereus | reverse complement strand
CACACACAGTGACCCAAGTGGAGGCCCTGGTATCTGGGACTTATTTATCTTCTATAATTGAAACTTTGTAGCCTGGAGCAGAACCAAGCCTCCTGCTCTCTCCATGGCAAATGTTGGCCTTCATATTAAATGGAATCATAGGATACATTCTTTTGTGTCTGGCTTCTTTTGCTCAATTTATTTGCATTGAAAAAAAAAACTTTATTTTTTAAAATGTTTATTTTTTATTGATTTCATAGAGGAAGGGAGAGGGAGAGAGAGGAACATCATTGATGCAAATCATTGATTGGGTGCCTGTTGCATGCTCCACACTGGGGATTGAACCAGAAAACTGGGCTTCTTGAGGAACTGGAATTTCTAGAGTTAGGGAACCGGGGTTCCAGTTATTCCTACAGTGAGGGGAACAAGTTTGCAGTGAATGTGGTAATTCTACTCAACCGGCAAGAGAAAAGCTCGCCTTTCTTGTTAATCTGTACTAGCAGTCATCTCGGGGGCTATCAACTAAGGGCCATTAAAACTTCCCAGGGGAGGTCCTTATGAAATAATCAGCAAGATAACCCCACAGACCTGTTAAACTTGACGGAGTGAGGGAATGCCTGGAAAGTGGGGGAGAGGGGGGCCGGATCGTAACAGGCTGTGTAACCTCTGCGAGAAGGAGGGCTGGGAAGGGCCTTCGGGGGATGTGAGAGGTCGCGACCTCAGGACCGGAGGAGGCAATAAGATGTTAAAAAAAAAAAAAACCCTCTCTCCCCAGGCGAACCCCAAATCTTTCTATGTCCCCTAGTGCACACACAGAAAGGGGGACCAGGCTCTCCTTAAAAGGGACAACCATACCTCCCGGTTCCCACATTTCCTCCACTACAGGAGGATGTCGAAGGATTTATGACCCACCTCTTCCTTCCACCTGTCACAGAGACCAACCCCAGTCCTATCATCCCTTCTGGTACCGGGCACATTTCTCCATCGCAGGCGGAATGAAGCGGGTTGAGCCCAACCGCCAGTGGCGGTGCGGGGGAAGAGGGTGGCAGTGAGAAACAGCGTGGAGGGGCTGGGGCCCTGCCCGGCAGCGGAGGGACCAGGCGAGGGACAAAGGCTGAAGTCAGCCGCAGTCCCGGCCCTTCTGTCTGCCCACAGACGCTGCGGGGCCCTGCCTGGCTTGGGAGCGCGCGGCGGCATCCCGGGAGAATTCTGGGTTCCCGGGGCGCCCACCTCTCCACCTGGGGTGGGGGCCACTCCACCCACGCGTCCATAGGGCGGCGCCGCCATCACTCCCCTGTCAGCCACACCGCCTTTTCCTCCTCCGCCGATCCCGGACCCTCTGCCCCGTCCCCCTGCGCCGCCCCCGTCCTGAGCGTCTTTCATTGGAGGAACTTGCAGTCAATCCGCCTCGAGTCAGGGGCCGATTGGACACGAGGCCTTCGGGCTTCCCCCAGACTGCTGGGATTGGCTTGCTGCGCGTTGTCGCAACGGAAGAGGCGGCCGGCCGAGGGTGCGCCTCTGCTCCGGCTGGACTCGCCGAGGAGGCAGCGAGGGGTCCGGCGCTTAGCGGCTGGTTTGGCTGGCAGCGGCGACTGCTGCGGATGGGAGCGGGCCGGCTGCGTGCGCCCATGGAGCGCCACGGCAGGGCCGCCGCTACCCCCGCCTCGTCGACCCGGGAACCGGCGCCCGAGGAGCCAGATGGGCGGGGGCCGGAGTCGCTGCGGCGCCGGGCTTACAGCACGTCGGCCTCCGCGGCCGGGACCCCGGCCTCAGCCTCGGTGGAGGGAGCAAGGCGGGACCGGCACGGCTCCTACGGCGGCGCTACCTCCGTTTCCCGCCAGCGCTTGGAAAGCTTGAAGAAGAAGCGGCCGCGTAAGTGCCCGGCGGGGCGTCCTCGCGGCTCGCCCTGCCCCCTTCCGGCACGGCCGCCGTTTTTCCCGCGCGGTTGCGCGGGGACAGTGCCCCCGCACGGTGGTCCCAGGTTGGTGCGTGGGCAGATGGCGGGTTGGAGGCCTGGAGGCCTCGCCGACGCCGGGGCTTCGGGGTTCGGCCCTCGGTCGCGGTAGTTGCCCGTCGGAGGGGAGGGCTCTTTCCCAGACCCTTCCTCCCTCGTAGTTCCATGGGCGTTCTTTGACCGGAGTCGTGTATGATTTCAAATCTTGGAGAAAGGCTTCTTTTGACTCATTTCCACTGGCTCCCCTCCCCCCAAATTCTGTGGATCCCCAGTGTCTGTCTTTGGATTTTCAAAGAGCTGCTCTCCAAGACGTTAAAGCTTTTTTTTTTTGTCTGGGAATTTCGCGCTTCATGGAAAATGCTTAACTGACCCTTGAGTTGCTGCAAGGCTCATCAGACCGGATCCCGTGTTCTGTGCAATAAGGTTTGGCTGCCTCCCCCTCCCCCCGCCCGTGAGAATTCGGGTCATCTTTCACCCAGGTCTCTCTCTCTCTTCTTTACATCTGTTTGCCGATATTCACAGTTCAGGACTGGAGCATTCTGGGCATTAAGGCTTTTTTTGTTTTGTCTTGAGGGATTCTAATCTTCCTGAAGCTGGCCTCTGGGAGTTGCACATGCTCTTCCCAGAGAATCGTTTTATCGTTTTCTCCATTTTATTATCAGTTTCTTTTCTCTGTGTTCAGATCCAGCCCAAATATTTTCTCCCCATTATATGTCTTCAATTCAGGCCGACTGTCTAGCACCATTTCAATTGATGCAGTTGAAAGTATCTACTGTCCTGATACTCTAATAGGAGCATTACAATATAGTAGCATTTTACATATGGTTAGGTTTTTTTCTTACTGTTGTAGCCAAATTCCTATTTCAGGAAATCAGCTTGTTTTAAATGCAGATTATGGCAGGATGAGTGAGGTTTTTATTTGAATGGTCTTTTTTAAAAAAATATATTTTACTAATTTTTTACAGAGATGAAGGGAGAGGGATAGAGACCCAGAAACATCGATGAGAAACATCGATCAGCTGCCTCCTGCACGCCCCCCACTGGGGATGCGCCCCGCAACCAAGGTACATGCCCCTGACCGGAATTGAACCCTGGATCCCTCAGTCCGCAGACCGACGCTCCATCCACTGAGCCAAACCGGTTTCAGCTGAATGGTTTTGTACCTTGGTCGAACCACCCAGGTGCTTTACTTCCAACTTAATATGATTTGGATGATTAAATGTAACCCTATTTTGTTCTTCATAGCAAAATGGGGTTACATTTAATCATCCAAATCATATTATTTGGATGATTTCAATTATTTTGTCTTTTCCTATCCTCTTAAAGAGATTTGGAAATCATATTATTTTGGATGATTTCAGTTATTTTGTCTTTTCCTATCCTCTTAAAGAGATTTGGAAAACCTCTGCTCTGAACCTATACCATTTTTTGAGTCAGTTTCCCTGGTTTGTGTTTTGAGGAACACATGATTTTTAAGCATTGTAAAATATTCGGTCCGTAATAGTTTTTTGTATCATTGAATATGGATGCAAATTCCAGAGATCCAGCAAATAAGAATCATAACCATATAGCTAGCTGTGGCCATTGGACACAAGGATTCTAAATAAGTATTTTTTGAGTGTTGCATGGGTCAGGCACTCTAAAACTTTACTTTTTAATTAAAACATTTTCAGATACTCTTCTGAGAGTTTTAATAGCTCAGTAGCCATTACAACTCTGAGGTAGGTGGTAGTATTCCATTTTACAGATGCGAAAACTGGGGCCCAATTATCTGGTGTCAAATGGCTAGTGAACAGAACTCTAAACTCAGGTATTTTAGCTTCATAGCATCTTTTTTTTTTTACCTCTATGATCTACAGATTGTTCATGTTCTAGTAGCTATTTCCTCATTACTCTAAGAGCAAGCATAATCATGATCTTTTGTGTTCAAGGTTTTCTTACTTAAAGTGAAAATTTCTAGTTCTAGCATACTTCCAAATTTTGAGCATAAAATGACCAGGGAAATTAAAAATGCAGATTCCTTGGGTTCAGTTTGCTTTTTTTGAATCCAAATATGGAGAGGGTTCTAAGAAGCTCCTCCTATCATTCAGAAACAGGTCACTCTCAAAGCCCACTCTGAAAAACAATGGTTTAGTAGACAATATTGGGGTGGGGTAGCATTATATAAGATGGTTTTGAAACTTCTTTTAGGAACTAAGATATTCATGTTGTAGGATTTATTTTTTTTTGTAGTCTACCATTTGGTGCCGTCAGGTAGAGATCTGCTGAAGAAATAAAGTATTGTTCTTCCTCCCATTTGCTCTTTCTGTACTATGCCAGGATGCATCTATTTAGAGGGAGAGGCAGCGTGTCAGACTGCTGAACCCTCCAAGAATATACAGTTGATTCTGAAACAACACAGGCTTGAACTGCATGGGTCCACTTACAGGAGGATTTTTTTTTCAATAAATATTTGTACAGTAGTACTGTTTTCCATCTGCAGATGCCGAGAGCTGACTTATATATGCCTTGATCTGTGCCATCATTTTATACAGGGGACTTGAGCATTCTCACATTTTAGTATCTGGAGAGGGAGGTCTTGGAGCCACTCCCTCTTAGATATTGTGGGGCAACTTGTTTTTTAGGAGTCAAGTTATATGGATTTTTGACTGCCTGGGAGTCAGGCCCTCCCCCCCACCCCCCAAGATCCCCCATGTTGTTCAAGAGGCAACCTTGGCCTGGCTGGTGTGGCTCAGTTGGTTGAGTGTTGTCTTGTGCACCAAAAGGTCACCAGTTTGATTTCCCATTGGGGCACATTCAGGATGTGGGTTTAATCCCTGGTTGGGGCGCATGTGGGAGGCAACTGGTCGATGTTTCTCACATCAGTGTCTTCTGTCTCTCAATCTCTTTCTAAAATTAATAAAAACATTTTTTAAAAAAGCAGCTGTACTTTTGTCTTAACTTTTGAGAAAATGCAATAAAGACTAAATCTGTATTTATTATTGGGAGAGTTGGGTATGAGGGGATGCTGCTTTTAAGGTTAGCAAATCTTGTTCTGATGTTATTACACTAGTCTAAAGGTAGAATACTATTTGAAACTAGAAGGAGTTAATTCAGTTTATCTTAGGAATTCTTATGGGCTCTGGTTATAGTCATGTTCTGCCACATATGTTTCCTAGAGGAGTGTGGTTCCCAAAACTGTCCTCATCCCAGACTTAACACATCACAGTCATTAGGGTGAGGCTAAGCATGTATATGTCTAAAAAGTTACTTATTTTTGAATACCTGTGTGTGTGTGTGTGTGTGTGTGTGTGTGTGTGTGTTTTAGAGAGAGAGGAAGGGAGAGCGAGTGAGAAACAGTGATGTGAGAGTGAAACATCCATTGACTGCCTTCTGTATGTCCCCTACCTGAGATTTAGCCTGAAACCTGGGCATGTGTCCTGACTAGGAATTGAACCGGCAACCTTTTGGCATAGGATGATGCCCAGCTAACTGAGCCACACTGGCCAGGGCTCTAAGTTCTTCAAAAGTTTTAGATTAGGTGGAATATGTATTTTTAGGATTGAGAGAGATACCAAGTAAAGATTGGTTTAAAATGATGGAAACAAAGCTGCTAATGATGGTAACACAGTACTTACTTTTTGATGTTAGAAACTATGCCAAATATTTTGTAAACATCTCATTTAGGTCTCACAATTATCCTGTGAGATAAGTATTTTTTCTAATTTCCAGATAAGGAAGTAGACTCGGTTAAATTGTCCTTTTGTCCAAGGGTAAGGGAGGTGTGTTTTGGTTCTAGGTGTCTGAATTCAGACCCTGTATTCTTGACTTACCCCATTTTGGAATGTGGTTTAAACTAGAGCAGTGTTCTGATATGAAATCACTCAGAAGTTTAAATAAACTCTGAATATGCATCTTTTAATTTTTAAAAATTTAATGAGTTATGATTACATTACAGTAAAGTGCAATTTGACAAATGTATATGATCATGTAATAAGAGAACATTTTAATCAAAGGTCCCAGATATGCAGGAGATGTGAGAACCCTGGGATTAGAGTGTTCCATAGCAGTGTGGGGATGAGCTGGCTCTTTCAAGGTGACTCCCAAGCATATTGTAGTTGCCTAGGAGTTTTTTTGGGACTTAAACTGATTTTGGGCTCATCCCAATTATAGAATATCTTTAACCTCCATTAGTTTAGAAAATAAAGCTTTTTTTTTTTCTTTGTAGCTTGAAAATGGATTGCTTTTTAAACTAGAAAATGGATTGCTTTTCCTTGGCTTTGGGAAAGCATCCATGTTGGCAGAATGGAACTGGTCCTGGGGTCCTGGGGAGACTGTCCTTTATCAGATGCAGTGTTCCGTTTTCAGTTGGGGAATTAGGAGGGGCTGCCCAATAGAAGCTAGGGAAAAAGTTAAATATCTGTTGCTTTGTAGCCCATTTTTGAGAGAGAAATGGGAGAGGATGTTTTTTGGCTTACTAACTTTAAATGAAATCGAAGTGAACATGACCCCTTTTTTAGATATATAACATATACAAAACATTAGGGCCTAAAAATAGTCCCATTATGCAACTGCATGAAATAAAATACCGTTTGTTACTTAAGGGACTTTATGTATGAATCATGCATTTAGATAATACGATAATACAGTTATTCAATGTTGGCAAACCAGACTTCTGTTTATCTGGGGAACCATAAGCAAGAAGAGATATATGCTATTAAAAGTATAATTGCTTAAGCCTGGCTGGTTTGGCTCAATAGTTAGATCACGGAATCTCGGACTAAAAGGGTCTTGGGTTTGATTTTGGTCAAGGGCACATAACCTGGGTTGTTGGCTCAATCAATTAATGTTTTTCTTGCTTTCTCTTCCTCTCTCACTAAAAAAAGAAAAAATCAATTAAAAAACATTTAAAAGTGAAAGTCACCTTGGAGTTTTTAGTTGTCTATTAGGTTTTGTGTGTTTATATTTTCTAAATGTAATGTTTATTATTGAGCCTGCTGATTTTATAGCATAGTATTTTGTAAGTATCTAGCCCCTGAGTTAAAACTATTTTGTGAATAAGAATAATTGTATCTTTTTTATTAATTAATTTTATTGACTTAGAGAGAAAGAGAGAGACAGTTATTCATCAATGTGAGAGAGATACATCAATCAGTTGTCTCTTGTATGTGCCCTGACCAGGGATTGAATCATTGAATCTAGTTATGTATTCTGACTGGGAATCGAACCTGTGACCTTCTGATGTACAGGGCAACCCTCCAACCAACTGAGCCATACTGTCCAGGGCAAAATGCAGTTTTTTTTTGTTTTTTAATTTATTGATTTTAGAGAGAAAATAGATTTGCTTCACTTATTTATGCATTCATTGCTTGATTCTTGTACATTCCCTGACTAGGGATCAAATCTGCAACCTTGGCATATTGGGAACAATGCTCTAACAGGCTGAGCTACCTGGCCAGGGCCTAAGATAATATCTTTCAATGTGAGGACAAGGATTGTTCTGTAGACCAGTTTAGGATTTGGGTTCACAATAGCTTAACCATATGTTGGAAATTTGAGAACATTTTTATAGATCATATATTTCCCATTGGGAAGCTTAGCAGTTGTTGGGACCTATTATGAGAGACTTGGTACTGAAGATGGTTTTACATAAATAATCTGTGAGGGAGAGTTTAAATTCTTTCTAGAAATGTGTCCTGTGTCAAGTATAGATTGTCTAGACTGTGTATTTTGGAGGTCTTTTTTTTTTTAATTCATTTTTTAAAACATATTTTATTTTTGACGGAGTAGAAGGGAGAGGGATAAAGATTTAGAAACATCTGTGAGAGAGAAATCAGCTGCCTCTTGTACACCCCCTACTGGGGATGTGCCTGCAACCAAGGTACATGCCCTTGACCAGAATCGAACCGGGGACCCTTGAGTCTGCAGGCCGATGCTCTATCCACTGAGCCAAACCAGTTAGGGCAAAATATGTTTTATTAACATATATATATCTATATATATATATGTATGTGTATATATATATTTATATATATATATTACAGAAAGGAAGGAAGAGGGAAAGAGAGTTAGAAATATCGATGAGAGGAAAAATATTGATCAGCTGCTTCCTGGGGACCTTTTAGTCCTCAGGCTGACGCTCTATCCACTGAGCCAACTGGTCAGGGCTGGAGGTCTTAATATGCAAAGGGCTGCAAGCAGACGAAAATATCAGTGAAAACTGGAGAAAATCCAAGATGGCGGCATAGGTAAACACCTACACTGCTGCCTCGCACAACAATTTCAAAACTACAACTAAAAGACAGAACGGACATCATCCAGAACCACAGGAAAGCTGGCTGAGTGGAAGTTCTACAGCTAGAGGGAAGGAGAGGGGCTCATGGAGACCCAGAGGAGCTGTAAAAAGCCGAGGTACGGAGACGCGCATGCGGAGAGAGCCGGTGCCGGAGAACCTGGCTGGCTTTCTCTGGCGGGAGGGAAACGGAGACTCCCAACAGCATTGAACCCCTTCTCTGACGACACTAAACCCCAGATCCAGCCGAAACTCATACGGGGGGAGTTTGGACTGTGAAAAGGGAGAAGTGCACGGAAACTTAGGGGAGTCGCAAAAGATCAGAGGGCTGGTGGCGGCGCGCACGGCACTGCGCGAAGGACAGATTGCTGATTGTGCCGCTGGCTTTCTCGAGTGGGCGGGAGACAGACCCTCCCAACTGTGCCACTTCTGACTCTACTAAGCCCCAGTTTGGGTGAAACCCTGGGGACCTAGACTCGTGTGGTCCTGGTGCGCAGCGGAGCCGGAAAGGCAGCGGTTAGAGGCACTGCAGGCGCGCATGCACAAGGACCGCTCCAGCCATTACCCAGTCATGTGAGACTCAGGGGCCGTGGAGGGCGGGGCCGACTGGAAGGCAAGGCGGTCCCTTAAGCCCTGAGACTCCACCCATCCCAAGCTCAACAGAGGCTTCTGCGGCTTTGCACGCCTGGTTTCATAAGGCTGAATTCAACACAGAAGTTTCCCCAACATAGGGAAAATGCCGAGACAAGGAAAGGGAGTACAAACAAAAGAAATGGAGGGAAAAAAACAACTGGATATAGAGTTCAAAACCACGCTTATAAGGTTTTTCAAGAATATGCTAGAAAAGATGGATAAATTTATCAAGTCCCAAGAGGAGATGAAAAAGGACATACTAGAGATGCAAAAGAGCCAACTAGAGATGGTAAAGGTCCAACTAAAGATGAAAAAGGACCAACTAAAAATTAAACATTCACTGACTGAAATAAAAAATATTATACAGAGTCCTAACAGCAGAGTAGAGAAAGGCAAGAATCAAGTCAAAAATTTGAAATATAAAGAAGCAGAAAACACTCAACTGGAAAAGCAAGAAGAGAAAAGAATCCAAAAATGTGAAGATAATGTAAGGAGACTCTGGGACAGCTTCAAACGTACCAACCTCAGAATTGTGGGAGTACCAGAAGAGAGAGAGCAAGATACTGAAAACCTATTTAAAGAAATAATGACTGAAAACTTCCCACATCTGGTGAAAGAAATAGACTTACACATCCAGGAAGCACACAGAACCCCATATAAAAGGAATCCAAAGAGGACCACACCAAGACACATCATAATTAAAATACCAAGAGCAAAAGAGAAAGAGAGAATATTAAAAGCAGCAGGAGAAAAACAGTTCATTACCTACAAGGGAGCACCCATACGACTGTCAGCTGATTTCTCAACAGAAACGATGCAGGCCAGATGGGAGTGGCAAGAAATATTCAACGTGATGAATAGCAAGAACCTACAACCAAGAATAATCTATCCAGCAAAGCTATCATTCAGAATTGAAGGGCAGATAAAGAGCTTCACAGATAAGAAAAAGGTAAAGGAGTTCATCAACTCCAAACCAGTATTATATGAAATGCTGAAAGGTACTCTTTAAGAAGAGGAAGAAGAAAAAGATTAAAGTCAAAAAATTATGAACAACAAATACGTATCTATCAACAAGTGAATCTAAAAATTAAGTGAATTAAAAATTTGATCAACAGAATAAACTGGTGAATATACTAGAATCAGGAGCATTGAAAGGGAGTGGACTGATAATTCTCAGGGGGAAAGGGGTGAGGGGTGTACAGGGAGAGACTGGACAAAAATCATACACCTATGGATGAGGTCAACGGGAGGGAGGGAAGGGTGGGAGCTGGGTGGAGGGGTGCTATGGAGGGGAAAAAAGAAAAACAAATGTAATAATCTGAATAATAAAGATTTAATTAAAAAAAAAGAATATCAGTGAAAACTAATGGAAGGACTCACTAACTAGATATAGGTGTTCTCCGTGAGATATAAGGAATGTGATGATAATGGCAAGTATTGTTTTTTTCTTTGATTTTTCCATTCAGAAGCACATACTATTTTGAATAAGTATTCATTATATATATAGTATATAATATATGTGGTAGTTTCACAGTGAATGATAGGGATCTAAGCACCTTTAGGTAGGCTAGATGCTTATAAATAACAGAATTGTATGGCCTGAGACTATTCTCTTAGCTATTTTCAGGTAGTATATGTCTAGTTGACTTCCCATGCCTCTTAGTGCCTTAGTTCTTGGATTAGTAAAGGCTTTGATCAGGAGTACAGAGAAAAATCCAGAAACCATTAAAGGCGGCTATATACCAAAGAGATGAACTGAGCTACTCTTGTTGCTTCTAATATTTCCTTAAAGTATGCGAGTTTTGCCCTAACTGGTTTGCTCAGTGGATAGATTGTCAGCCTGCAGACTCAAGGTCCCCGGTTCAATTCCAATCAAGGGCATGTACCTTGGATGCAGGCACATCCCCAGTAGGGGGTGTGCAGGAGGCAGCTGATTGATGTTTCTTTCTCATTGATGTTTCTGTTTCTAACTCTCTCTCCCTCTCCCTTCCTCTCTGTAAAAAACCAATAAAATATATGTAAAAAAATAAAGTATGTGAGTTTTATTAAACTGCTTTTTAACTTTATTTTTTTTATTAACCTAAGAATATATGTTCTGTGCTCTTAAGTTGGTATAGTTACTTTTGAAAAGATACTTTTTAAAGGATTTAGGAAATCTTGGTTTTGAGTCCCACCTCTATCTTTCCTTGACTGTGACCTTGAGCTCTTTCGCACTTTTATTTATTTACTAGAGGCCCCGTGCACGAAATTCATGCACGACAGGGTGAAGGCGTTGTCCCTCAGCCCAGTTTGCACCCTCTCCAATCTGGAACCCCTTGAGGGATGTCCGACTGCCTGTAGGACGGGCCTAAACAGGCAGTCAGACATCCCTCTCACAATCCAGAACTGCTGGCTCCCAACTGCAAGCCTAATCGATGCCGAATTGCTCTCCTGCCAGCCTGTTTGCCCCTAACTGTCCTCCCCTGCAGGCCTGGTCACCCCTAACTGCCTTCCCCTGCAGGCCTGGTTCCCCCCAAATGCTCTCCTCTGCAGGCCTCGGTTCCCTCCAACTGCCCTTCTCTGCAGGCCCGGTCACCCCCAATTTCCCTCCTCTGCCAGCCTGGTCACCACTAATTGCCCTTCCCTACTGGCCATCTTGTGTCCACATGGGGGCAGGATCTTTGATTACATGGGGGCAGTCATCTTGTGTGTGGGAGTGATGGTCATACTGCATATTACTCTTTTATTAGATAGGATAGAGGCCTGGTACATGGGTGAGGGCCAGCTGGTTTGCCCTGAAGAGTGTCCCTTATCAGGGTGGGGGTTTCCTTGGGGCATGGGGCGACCTGGACAAGGGGCCTGTGGTGGTTTGCAGGCTGGCCATGCCCCCCAGTGACCCAAGTGGAGGCCCTGGTATCTGGGATTTATTTATCTTCTACAGTTGAAACTTTAAAAAAAAAATATTTTATTGATTTTGTATAGAGAGGAAGGGAGAGGGATAGAGAGCTAGAAACATCAATGAGAGAGAAACATCCATCAGCTCCTGCACACCCCCACTAGGGATGTGCCTGCAACCAAGGTACATGCCCTTGACCGGAATCAAACCTGGGAAACTTCAGTTCGTAGGCCAACGCTGTATCCACTGAGCCAAATCGGTTTTGGCTACAATTGAAACTTTGTAGCCTGGAGCAGAGCCAAGCCTCCTGTTTACTTGGCGGCAGCCATTTCCGTTGGGGTTTATTTATCTTCTATAATTAAAACTTTGTAGCCTTAAGCGGAGGCCTGGGCTGTCCATGGTGTGCGGAAACTTAGCTTCCTCCATTTGTCCTGCTCTCTGTGGTCACAGCCATCTTGGTTGGGTTTATTTGCATATTCCCTCCTGATTGGCTTGTGGGCATAGCTTGTTGGTGTAGCAGAGCTATGATCAATTTGCATATTACTCTTATAAGATAGAATTTTTAAAAATACATTTTCATTGATTTCAGAGCCTAAGGGAGAGGGAGAGATAGAAACATCAGTGATGAGAATCATTGATTGGCTGCCTCCTGCATGCGCCCTGCTGGGGATAGAGCCCGCAACCCAGGCATGTGCCCTGACTGGGAATTCAACTGTGACCTCCTTGTTCATAGGTCAACACTCAAATCACTGAGGCATGCTGTCTGGGTTTGCACTTTAGTTTCTGAAGCTATAAAGTAGGATGATTATAGTACTTAACTTGATAGTCATTGTAAAATTAAATGAATTTATGTAATAAAGTTCTAATAGTTTTTGGCTGTTAATAGATGATTACTTAATAGCTATATATTCATGTTTCATTAATCTAAGGAAACAGGCAGGAATAAGGCTTCATTCTCTTTAAGCATTATAAAATCTTCCATTGGTTTGAGATACAAGTCCAAATCTTCAGATTCCATTCCTGTTGATGTGAATGTTTGTTGGTGGAGTGCTGTTCCTCTTTACTATCCATTAGGCATTATCCTAAAGTTGGTGGTCAAAGAATAGCACTGGTAGGAAAATGGGAATTGAAACTTCTTGCTTCAGTTACAGTCAAACCTCAGTTCTGGAAGTCTATCTCTCAAATCAGGTTCTTGAGCAAGTTTCACTGAAAAAATACTTGTGGAACAAAACTTCAGTTTTAGATCTGACAACGCTTTCATGCCGATACCTCAGCAGGACAAAAAGCATCTCAGGCAACAAAGGAGAGAATGCTTTTGTTGTTGGTGAAATCATTAGTACAATTTTAAAACATACAGAGACCATCAAGAGTGCTAATGTTGCTAAGGGTGTGAAAGTGCTCACAAGACAACATCCATCAGCTGCCTCCTGCACAACAGGCAGTTAAACAGGTAGAAAAATTGTTGATTTGGATAAACAAAATGCAATTAGCCTGTGAAAGCATTTCAGAGGAGTGATATATGAAAAATTCTTTAAGGCTGGTAGGGGGTGGTTTGATCAATTTAAGAAAAGTGTTTGTTTATAGGTTAATCAGTAAATAATACTTGTACTGTATACAAAAAAGGTTAAATCAATCATTTGGGGGTCTGGAATGGATTAATTCAATTTATATGATTTTTAATGGGAAAAAATGATTCGGTTTTCTAACAAATAATTTCTCAAACAGCCTTCCAGAATAAAATAAGTTCAAGAACTGAGGTATCACTGAATATCCAGCACTATTGCTTTTTTAAGAATGAGAAGACTTTTTGTTCTTCACGATACCGGGGATAGATAAGACTTTGTGTGATTCCTGCCATGTTGGGTTAGTCTTGTTACTAGGAATAGAATTTTTGTTGGTCTAAAAAAAATTCAGGACTCTCCCTAGCATTGAGGTAGAATGATTGCTGAGGTGTCATCCACAGTGTTCTCTTTAGAATTTCATTGACACAATTATTAGATTAATTTATAGAAAATTGAATATTTAATAATGTTTAATTTTCCTTTCTGGAACAGGATACATCTTCTCACTGCTATGTCTTACAGCACACCATTTTAATAGCTATTGTATATAGTTAGTATTAAATTTATTTCTAAACGTTTTTTGTTTTTTTTGTGTGCATGACAGTTTTATGTCATTTTCTTGCATTTTTTTTTAAAATAGGTTTTTGTTTTTTGGTATCAAAAATAAATTTTTTTTTGTAGTTTGGTTGGTTTGATTTTCTTAATTTTTTTCTTTTGGAATATGTTGAGAAATCATGCTTTTTCTCCTTTAATTTACTAATGTAAGCAAGCCTCATTAATTGAATCTCTATTGTGAAAACTATCATTGCATTCCTGAGAAGAAACTCGTGGCTGTGGTTGTATTACTCCTACTGCATAACTTGATTCTAGCCTATGTAATAAAAGCCTAATATGCTAAGTGTCCAGTTGTCTGGTTGGCCATTCAAACAACCAAAGCGTAATCCTAGCTAATAAAGATGGAATATGCTAATTGAACCTCACGCTGTTGCAAAGATGGTAGTACCCACAGCCACTAAGAAGGGGATATGCTAATTGACTGCCCCGCCCTCAAAGATTGCAGCACCCACAGCCAATAAGAAGGGAATATGCTAATTGACTGCCATGCTCTCAAAGATGGAAGCGCCCACAGCTACAAGATGGCAGTGCCCAGTCTCCTTGGCTCTGCAGGGTGCCTGTCTCCCGAGTCTTCCGGTCCCCTCAGCCTCCGAGCTGTCCTGGGCCAGCCCGAGGCGCAGGCAAGCCTCAGATGGCAGCTGCCCAAAACCATTTCATGGAAACCATTAGGGCCTGGTGATTTTTATTGTTTTGTTGGGGTGTTTTATCTTTGCAGTGCTTTTGATTTCTATGTTTCCCACCTTATTTTAAGCCACATTTTGTACTGTTGTTTTTTTTTCTAGCTGTTTCAGTTCACATTTTAAACTTACTGTTCTAAAGTTGTATATAAACTTACTTGGATAATCTGTTATGTATTCTTTCATCTTTAAAAAAAACTACTTTGTATTTCAGAGAGGAAGGGAGGAGAGATAGAAACATCAATGATGAGAGAAAATCATTGATCAGCTGCCTCCAGCATACCCCCTATTGGGGATCGAGCTTGCAATCTGGGCATGTGCATTGACCAGAACTGAACCCGGGAACTTTCAGTCTGCAGGCTGCCATTCTATCCACTGGGCCAAACCACATAGGGCTCATCTTTTTTTTTTTTTTTTTTAAATATATTTTATTGATTTTTTTACAGAGAGGAAGGGAGAGGGACAGAGTTAGAAACATAGATGAGAGAGAAACATCAATTTAGGGCTAATCTTTTTAAAAAATTTAATTTTACTTATGTGTGTATACACATAATTTTATATATGTGTGTCCTCTCCAATCTGGGACCCCTCAAGGGATGTCTTTTAGCAGTTGCATCCCTCTCACAATCTAGGACTGCTGGCTCCCAATTGCTCACCTGCCTGCCTGCCTGATTGCTCCCTAACCACTCCCCTGTCAGCCTGATTGACGCCTCACTGCTGGTCCTATTGCCACTAACTGCCCTCTCCTGCCAGCCTGGTCAACCCAACTGCCCTCTTCTGCAGGCCTGATCCCTCCCAATTGCCCTCCTCTGCCAGCCTGATTGCCCCCAATTGCCCTCCCTTGCAGGCATGGTCCTTCCCAACTGCTTTCCCCTGACTGCCCACAACTGCCCTCCCCTGCTGGCCATCTTGTGGCCACCATCTTTGACCACATGGGGGCAGCCATCTTGTGTGTCGAAGTGATGGTCAATTTATATATTACCTCTTTATTACATAGGACTTTTAAAGGAAAGCTATATCTTCTCTTTTTTTCTTGGTATATTTACTATATAGTCTGTTTCGATGGCTATTTGAAAGCTTGATTTTATTGATCAGTCCTTACTTATGTGGCTTTGTTCATGACAGTATTTTTTCTGATTTCATTTACAACTTGCTTTTATCTTTAATAACTTCCTTCTGTTTATTTTGGCTCTGTTTGGTTTGCTTATTCTTTTTCTAGCATTTCAAATTGCATGAGAGGTTTCCTTTTCAAATTGTATGCAAAATTTCCTTTTATTTCGCCTTTTCTTGTTTTTGAATACATTTGATACACATTTAAGGTTAGAAGTTTGAGTATCACCTTGGGTAAATCATATTGTTTTTGAGACAGAGTGATCTCATTGTTACTCATTTTAAAATATGTTGTGTTTTGATTGTTTCTTTAATCTCAGAGTTAATAGTGGATTTTAAAATTTCTAGGTGGATACTTTTTTAGTCTGTTGGATTAATTTCTAATTTTGAAGTATTGTGGAAAGTAAATACTGTTTGTTTTTGTTCTTTAGAATTTGAGGTTCTCAGTGCAGTTAATTTTTGTCAATGTTTTATGGGGCACTTGAAAGGAAAATATACTTGATTTTTTAAAAAAATATATTTTTATTGATTTTTTACAGAGAGGAAGAGAGAGGGACAGAGAGTTAGAAACATCGATGAGAGAGAAACATCCATCAGCCGCCTCCTGCACGCCCCCTACTGGGGATGTGACCGCAACCAGGATACATGCCCTTGACCGGAATCGAACCTGGGACCTTTCAGTCTGCAGGGCGACGCTCTATCCACTGAGCCAAACCAGTTTCGGCATATTTGATTTTTTGATACAGAGTTATATTTGTTTAATAAGTCATATCACTTTATTAGCTGTGGTAGTCAAATCCTCTGTACAGCTTTGTGTGTGTGTGTGCAAATTTCTGAGACTTGTGTGATTCTCACATTGATTTGTAGATTTATCTATAGAGGGCCTCCTGCATGCCCCACACTGGGGATCAAGCCTGCAACTGGGGCATGTGCCCTTGACTGGAATCGAACCTGGGACCCTTCAGTCTGCAGGCCGACACTCTATTCATTGAGCCAAATCAGCTAGGGCACCCTTATTTTTACTTTTATTTATTTATTTTTATTTTTATTTGTAAAAATATTTTACTAACTTTTTTATAGAGAGGAAGGGAAAGGGGTAGAGAGTTAGAAACATCCATGAGAGAGAAACATCAATCAGCTGCCTCCTGCACACCCCCTATTGGGGATGTGCCCACAACCAAGGTACATGCCCCTGACCAGAATCGAACCTGGTACCCTTCAGTCTGCAGGCTGATGCTCTATCCACTGAGCCAAAACAGTTAGGGCCACGCTTGTTTTTAATATTTTTTGAAGTGTGGTAGGATCATGCTAATTAATTTTTTATGCTGTGACATAATTCCTTGTTGTTCCCTTTCAGTACTTTTGTTTGAATTTTGTTTAGTCTGCTAGTCTTTGTATTTGTTTTCTATTAACATTTATTTGATACAGTGGAGTAGCATTGTCCAAGCATTTATTTTGCTTATCCAAATTCAACTATATATAAATGTGGCAGATCAGTTAAATAAATGGTGTCAGTGATTTCTACCCACTGATTTGGTTAATGACACACACACATATATGTATTTCCTTGTGAACATAGGGATGAGAGTTGTGAATCTTAATGTCTTGGTAGGTCACCTTTCATCTTGGAGCTGTACCTTTCATCTTGTGAGCATAGCCCCTATTAAATGCAGTGCTGGTCCTAAAACATAGATTTGACTTTGACAGTACCATGGTTTCTACATGGAAGTCAGCTGCTCTATCAGTCTTCAGTGAGGTGCTTAGGATTTTGATAGGACTACTTTTGACTGAAAGCCATTTTTATCTTAAAGCATCCATCCAACTCTACCTTATTATGGGACTCCATTGTGAGTATTTTACCATTTATTCATCTTCAGTCTACTTGTATAACCTTATTTTAGATGTATCTTTTAAAGTAAGTGTATAATTGAAATCCCTCTTCAATCTGAGAGAGAAATGTGACCTATTTGTGATTACTGACATGTTTGCATTCATTCCCATCTAAATTTTTGTGTTTATCATGTTTTTATTATTTATTTTTGAACTGATGTTTTCTTATTTGAAGGTTATATGTTCCTTTTTCTTCTTCTGGATAGTTTAATACATTTAAGCCATCATTTCTTTATTGTTTAAAATTAATGAGAATCCATATCTTCCTTTCCCTAAAAAGTCAGAATTGCTGCTTGCTTTCACTTCACTCTATTTTTCCCCCTCTTCTATTTCCTGTGTTGAAATCATGTAAGCATTTTAATTCCTGATTATTTATTTTCCTAAAAGCATGTATTGCTTCTTATTTTATTTTATGATTTCAGAGAGGAAAGGAGAGGGAAAGCTAGAAACATCAAGGATGAGAGAATCATTGATCAGCTGCCTCCTGAATGCCTCTTACTGAGGATGTAGCCTGCAACCTGGGCATGTGCCCTGACTAGAAATCGAATTGTGATCAATGTTCAAGCATTGAGTCAAGCTGGCTAGGCTTTATTGCTTCTTTTGCTTATCATTATACTTTATAGGTATAGATGCTTTTAAGATTATAGTGGAGTGTATTTTCCTAATTATTTCAGAAAAGGTCTTTGTTTAGCAAATGTTGAGCTCCTTTATGTGTGAAAGTGTGTTTTTCACTGCCACTGGAAAGCTTATTTGTCTGAATATGAGTTCCAAAATATTTTTCCTTATCACTTTGAAGCACCTGCTCCATTGTCTTGTAGCATCTGTGTTGCTGATGAAGTCTAATTTCACTCTTAACGTGATTTATGTATCTTTGTAGGAATTCATATTTTTAGGATTTCCTGAAATTTCAGTATATGTCTAGTCTCTCCTTTCTCCACTAATTGATTCTATTTAACGCTTAGTGGATCTTTCAACCACATGATTAGAGTCCTTCCTCCTCTATCTTTCCCAGAATATTTCTAGAAGTCATATAAAATAGATGTTGGACTCTGGTTCTATATTCTGTATATCTACTTTACCTTCATACGCAAGAGGTAATTTGGAAGAATTTCTGTTTTCTATTTTTTCCTATGCCTATTTTGTTGCTGAATGTACTTGTTCCAGCCTTATTTTGGAAATAAATTTTCCTCCTTTTTTGTTAACATGTCTTTATTGAGGCATTATAATTACTTAAAATAAATTACATTCATTATAAGTGTATAGTTCCATGCATTTTGACAGATGTATACACCCATGAAGCTGCCTCCTGCGCACCTGCAACCTGGTTCATAGGTCAATGAGCCATGCTGGCCAGGCAATTTCTCCTTTTTAAAAATGGTGGCTTATTCAGTTTCCATGGATGAGATCTCATTTACCATGCTGATATTTATGATTCTCAAGACTCCTGTTTATTTTTATTTATTTTAAAAAATATATTTGTATTGATTTCAGAGAGGAAGGAAAAAGGAAAGAGATAGAAACATCAATGATGAGAGAAAATCATTGATAGATTGCCTCCTGCATATCCCCCACCGGGGAATGGACCCTCAACACAGGCATGTGCCCCCAGCCCAAACCAAACCCAGGACTCTTCAGTCCACAGGCCGACGCTCTATGCATCGAGCCAAACTGACCAGGGCAAGTCTCCTGTTTATTCTTGCATCTCTTTCTTCAGCTGTTTAGCTTCTTGTTTTTTGTGGTACTGATTTCCCTTTTGGTGATTCTAGTTTGTAAAGTGCTATCTTTGGTATGAGGATTGCTGTTTTTTTTTTTGTCAGAGGATGCAGTGTCTGTTTATCAGTCTGTCGGATTGGACTATAGGGGAGAGATGGGACTTATGGCCAGAATTGGACACCTATTTTTTCTGGGTAATAGCAGCTACTTGAATGCTGTCTTAAATCTTGGGCTCAAGTGCCTGTGCTCATTGCCTCTGTTGGCTGGAAGAAGGGGGAGAAGGGGAGTGGTTCTCAGTAGAGGAAAGTAGCTTGCCTGTCCAGTTGTGCCACATTTCCCCACCAGATCACTCATGACTGTACCAGAGCTCCTGTTTTCCCATGACAGTCACCCCATCTATAGCTTGGGTGGAACACCTCATGCTCTCCACACCTTCATAGCTGCTGCCAATTATTATAGCATTCCCCTGTTTTTTAAAAAAATATGTATTTTAATTTATTTTAGAGAGAGAGGAAAGGGGAGGGAGAGAGAGAAAGATAGAAATAACAATATCAACATTGATAGGCTGCTTCCTCATGTCCTCTGCTGGGAATTGAGCTTGCAACCTGGGTATGAGCCCTGTCAGGGAATCGAACCTGGACCTCCTGGTATATGGGTTGATGCTCATCCACTGAGCTACACAGCATTCCTCTTTTGAGGATTCTGGATAGTTATTGTCTTTATCAACCTAGTTCTACTGATAGTATCACTTCTTGCTTCCAGAATTATTTTAGAAAAAAATTTATCAAATCTATATCTTTAGTTACATCTGGGGTTTTAAAGTGAGAAGGGAAGTCATGTATATCTGCAGTCCATCTTTATCCAATCTCTTAAGGCCATTATTTTTGGACAAGTTTTTTTGATAACATTAATTTTGAAACATCTGTTTCACTGAAGTCCATTGAAACCTCTTAAGGACATTAGGTTTTGAGAGAAGTTGAACATGGAGCTTATTAGTTTGAGTATTATTAAACCAGAGCTCTGAAAACTTCAAACATTTCTTCTCTAAGCCAAGGGGAAGGATGAAGATTTTTATTCTCAATCATTTTTAAAAATGTTTTTTATTGATTTCAGAGAAGTAGGGAGAGGGAAATAGAAACATCAATGATGAGAGAGAATCATTGATCAACTGCCTCCTGCACCAGGGACTGAATCTGCAACCTGGGTATGTGCCCCGACCAGGAATTGAACCGTGACCTCCTGGTTCGTAGCCACACCGGCCAGGTCCCCCCAAAGCCTTTTTGTTTATATATTCCTGGGAAACCTCAGGGTATGAAATAAGTTTTGAATCTAATAAGTGTAAATTTAGTTTGCATGAAAAAGCTGTTCTGACTTTTTTTTTCTTCCCCATTTAGTTTTTCCATGGTTTGGCTTGGATATTGGTGGAACTCTAGTCAAGCTGGTTTATTTTGAACCCAAAGACATCACTGCTGAAGAAGAAGAGGAAGAAGTGGAAAGTCTTAAAAGCATTCGGAAGTACCTGACCTCCAATGTGGCTTATGGGTCCACGGGTATTCGGGACGTGCACCTGGAGTTGAAGGACCTGACTCTGTGTGGACGCAAAGGCAATCTGCACTTTATACGCTTTCCCACTCATGACATGCCTGCTTTTATTCAAATGGGCAGAGATAAAAACTTCTCAAGTCTCCACACTGTCTTTTGTGCCACTGGAGGTGGAGCGTACAAATTTGAGCAGGATTTTCTCACAGTATGCATTTTTTTAGCTTATATACAATTTATGGGAATCTGATTGTTTAAAATAATACCATAGCAAGGGGTGGAATCATTTTCATCCCTAATGGAATGTGAATATTCTTTTCAAATTAAGATGAAATATAAATTAGTGGTAGGAATTAGTAATCTAGAGATTTTGTTGTATAATTTACTTTTTGCACAATTCAGATGAAATGAGGAGAATCAGAACTACTAAAAACAGCATTTTTAAATTTTTTTAGTATGAAAAAAATAGTGACACTGATAAGCAGAGTAGGCAATTAAGTAGGAAAAAATATCATTAAATCTTTTTTGTTTTTTTTTTTAAAGATCTTTTTAATTTTTAGAGTTAGAGGAAGGGAGAAGGAGAGAGAGAAAGGAACATTAGCTGCCTCCTGCACACTCCCTTCTGGGAATCGAACCCACAACCTGGGCATATTCCCTGACCAGGCATTGAACTGGCAACCTTTCAGTGCATGGAATGACACCCAGCCAACTGAGCCATACCAGCCAAGACAAAATAATTAAATCTTGAACATTGAGCCTCACCGGCGTGGCCCAGTGGTTGAGCATCAGCCTATGAACCTGGAGGTTGTAGGCTGGATCCCGCAAGTAGGGGGTGTGCAGGAGGCAGCTGATGTTCCTCCCTCCCTCCCTATCCTTTCCTCCCTCTGAAATCAGTAAAAATAAAAAAATAAATAAAACGTGAACACTGAGATTGAAAAACAGTTTTAAAAAGGTAATGTTATTTCATGTCAAAAAATCCAATCTCTTTTTTCCTTTAGTTTTTCTTGTCCCCTTAATTGTTTCTTGGCAAATTTATTTAAAAAAGCAAAAAGCCCAGGAATTTACAAATAAGAACAAAAAAAGCAAAAAGCCAAGGAACTCTGTTTCAAAGTGGTGATTTTCAAGTGTCAAAACTAATTGGATAGATTTACAGCATAGCCTTCTCTCTCTCCCCAAATGCCTTCTGCGGTGGTCTGTGCAGCACACTTGTTAACAGGAATCTCTTGGATACTAGGGGAGTGGCATTGGGCACTTGATTTTGTTTTCATTCAGTGAACACTGTGTGCAAAACTTTGGGGCTAGGTCCTTTGAAAGTGGATGAGGTTGTAGGTGAGAGAATCGATAAGTGAACTGACCAAGATTCTGATCTTTACATTTAAAATATCTTCAGTGACCATGTTTTTAATGCCACCAATGAATATTATTCCTGCCTTTATTTATGTCGGTGTACATTTCTATTTCCCTCTGTGTGTCACTGTATGATTTATGACCTTGTTCTCTGTCTTCTATCTCCTGACTTTCTCCTGTAACTAATCATAATCATATAGAATTGAATTTAAAAAATGAATTTTTAAACAAGGTTTTATATTCTTTGTTTGAATTTCCCTTGGTTGTTGGTTTTTAGCAGTTTCTTTTTCACCTGCAAGTAGGGGAAAGTAGCAGGAGGAGAGAAGGTTTCCCTTTGTGGAAGGATCATAACTGATGGGTCAAGGAGAAAATCAGTCTATTTCAGGACCCTGCATAGATGACCTTTGGAACATATTTGAAAACCGTTCAGGCTATTAACCAGAGGTTCAGTGTTGTATGGTAACTCCAAGGAGAGCATAGTGCAAAGTAGATTTTATTGTTTGTTTGTTAATCCTCACCTGAGTATATTTTTTCCATTGTTTTTTAGAGAGAGTGGAAGGGAAGGATTAAGAGAGAGGGAGAGAGAGAAACCTTGATGTGAAAGAGACACATCGATTGATTGCCTCCCACCTGTGTCCCAGCCAAGGCTGGTGATAGAACCTGCAACCCAGGAATGTGCCCTTGATAGAGAATTGAACCAGTGACCCTTCAGTGCATGGGCTGATGCTCTAAAACCACTGAGCAATACTGACCAGGGGAAAGTAGATTTTAGATCTTAGGAATTTCTTAGGCTGTTGGGGTTTCTCATTTGTATGTACCAGCACTGTCCTTGAAAAGTATGAAAATGAAATGCTTACAATATTCTTGTGTACATTAGGCCTGACTAATCCTAAATTATAAAAACCCTGGGTCTGTCATGACTGGAGGCTTGACCAACCAGAAATCAGTCCTGCAGTCAGTGCTGGGTTGCCATGGTGACCCAGCACTAACTGCTATGTCAGCAGGCGGGGTGTCCCAGTACTGACTGCTGAGGGGCTGCGAATCAGGCCTGGAGAGAGGCCTGAAGAGAGAAGCAGGATCTGATCTGTAGCCTCTGTGGCAGCTGTTGATCAGCACTTGACTCTCTTTCTCTCTAGACCTGGCCAGCAGCCACGACTCCATTTCACTCCAGACCTCCATTGGGGCTGCTGATCAGCCCTGCCTTTCTGATCAGGCCCTGTTGATAGGCCCAGAGACGCTGACTGGCTTAGAAACTGACCATTCAGAACCAAATCTGGGTCAACTGAGGAGCCAATGGCTGCCTAGGAGGTGGAGCTTTTGACGGCTAGAAACTGACCAATCAGAACCAAATTGGCTGGCGAAAGAGGGCAGTTGGGGGTGAGATCAGGCTGGCAGGGGAGGGCAGTTAGGGGTGATCAGGAGGCAGCGAAGAGCAGTTGGGGGCAAGATCAGGTGGACAGGGGAGGGCAGTTGGGGGGACTAGGTTGACAGGGGAGGGCAGTTGGGGGCGATCGGGCTGGCAGAGGAGCAGTTAGGTGTTAATCAGGCTGGCAGGGGAGCAGTTAAGGGGTGATCAGGCTGGCAGGCAGAAGTGGTTAGGGACAGTCAGGCAGGCAGGCAGGTGAGTGGTTAGAAGCCAGTAGTCCTGGATTGTGAGAGGGATGTCTGATGGCCAGTCAGATATCCCCTGAGGGGTCCCAGATTGGAGAGGGTGCAGACTGGGCTGTGGGGACCCCTCCCCCCCACAGTGCATGACTTTCATGCACTGGGCCTCTAGTATTTAGTAAGCCACAGTAAAATAGCTTAAACATTTTTTAGATCATTTTTTAATTTTTTAAATACAGTTGACATACATTATATTACTTTCAGGTGTATATCTGAAATGATTAGACATTGCATAACTTACTAAGTGATCATCCTGATAAATCTCAAATCCATCTGACACCATACAGAGTTATTAGAATATTAGTGACTATGTTCCCTATGCTGTACATTAAATCCCATGACTTCTGTAACTACCAATTTGTACTTCTTTTTTTATTATTATTTTTTAAAATAAATCTTTATTCAGATTACAATTGTTCCTCTTCCCTCCCACTCCCCATAGCTCCCCTCCACCCAGTTCCCACCCTACCCTCTGCCCTTACCCCCATCCCCCATTGTCCTCATTCATAGGTGTATGATTTTTGTCCAGTCTCTTCCCCATCTCCTATACCTCTTTCCCCTGAGAATTGTCAGTCCACTCGCTTTCTATGCCCCTGATTGTATTATATTCACCAGTTTATTCTGTTCATTAGATTTTTAATTCACTTGATTTTAGATTTTTAATTCACTTGATTTTTAGATTCACTTGTTGATAGATACGTATTTGTTGTTCATAATTTTTTTTAAATTTTATTGATTTTTTTACAGAGAGGAAGGGAGAAGGATAGAGAGTTAGAAACATCGATGAGAGAGAGACATCGATCAGCTGCCTCCTGCATGCCTCACACTGGAGATGTCCCCACAACCAAGGTACATGCCCTTGACTGGAATCGAACCTGGGACCTTTCTATCCACAGGTCGACACTCTATCCACTGAGCCAAACCAGTCTCGGCTGTTGTTCATAATTTTTATCTTTACCTTTTTCTTCTTCTTCCTTTCCTTAAAGAGCACCTTTCAGCATTTCATATAATACTGGTTTGGTGTTGATGAACTCCTTTAAATTTTTCTTATCTGTGAAGCTCTTTATCTGACTTCAATTCTGAATGATAGTTTTGCTGAGTATTCTTGGTTGTAGGTTCTTGCTACTCATCACTTTGAATATTTCTTGCCACTCCCATCTGGCCTGCATAGTTTCTATTGAGAAATCAGTTGACAGTCATATGGGTGCTCCTTTGTAAGTAATGAACTGTTTTCCTCTTGCTGCTTTTAATATTCTCTCTTTGTCTTTTGCTTTTGGCATTTTAATTATGATGTGTCTTGGTGTGGTCCTCTTTGGATTCCTTTTGTTTAAGGTTCTCTGCGCTTCCTGGACTTGTAAGTCTATTTCTTTCACTAGTGGGGGAAATTTTTAGTCATTATTTCTTCAAATAGGTTTTCAGTATCTTGCTCTTCTTGCTTTCTCTCTTCTTTTGGCACCCCCATAATTGTTAAAGTTTTCCCAGAGGTTCCTTACATTATCTTCATATTTTTGGATTCTTTTTTCTTTTTTCTTTTCTGGTTGGGTGTTTTTGCTTCTTTGTATTTCAAATCTTTGACTTGATTCTTGCAGTTCTCTAGTCTGCTGTTGGATCTCTATGTATGCTTAATTTCTAGTTGGTCCTTTTTCATATCCTTGAGGGTCTCACTAAATTTATCGGCCTTTTCTAGAAAATTCTTAAAAAACTTTATAACTCTGTGGTTTTGAACTCTATATCCATTTCTTTCATTTGTGACCTGTTTCTTTGTCTACATTTTGTCTGCTTCCCTGAGTTGATAGAGTGGATTTGTGTGCTAGGTGTCCTATAGGTTCCAGTGGCTCAGCCTCCCCAGTTACCTGAGGTGGACATTCTTGGTGCACCCCTTTATGGGCTGTGTGCACAGTTTTGTAGTTAAGCTTTGCTTGTTGTTGGTATTACTGGGAGGAATTGACCTCCAGGCCCATTGGCTGTGAGGATCAGCTGTGTCTATGCTGGGAGAACTTCTATGCTGGAGACACCCTTATAAGACAAGACTTGCAAAAGTCTCTGTGCTCAGTTTGGATGGGGTGGAGTCTCAGAGTAGAACAGACAGCTATGGCTTCCTGTCAGCCCTGCTCTAAAAGGCTCCTGGGTCTCAGTGTCCCTCGGTAATAGCTCCAAGCACCTGTGAGAGAAAGCCTCCCTCGAGTTTTGCCCACTACCAGACAGTCCAGTTTTTCCCCAAATGAGTCTGGGTCCTCAGAATCTTGCCTGAAACTGGAGTCCAGAGCCATTGGGAGCTTTTGTCTCCCTTCCGATTGAGAAAGCCAGCTGAGTACTCAGTTGCCAGCCCTCTCTGTGCATGTGCGCATCAGTATCTCTGCCTTCTACAGTTCCTCTGAGTCTGAGTGTGCTTTTCTCTTTCCTGACACTCCAGTTTCTCCCCAATGAGTTTGGATCACCAGAGTCTTGCCTGGAACTGGAGTTCATAGCCATCGGGAACTTTTGTCTCCCTCCCGATTGAGAAAGCCTGATTGAGAAAGTCAGACGTGTACTCAGTTGCCAGCTCTCTCTGTTGCATGCGCCTCTGTACCTGTGCCTTCTGCAGCTCCTCTGAGTCTCAGTGCTTTTCTCTTTCCTTCTAGTTGTAGAATTTCCACTCAGCCAGCCTTCCTGTGGTTCTTGATGATGTCCATTTTGTCTTTTAGTTGTAGTTTTGAAATTGTTCTCATGAGGTGTATACCTATGCTGCCATCTTGGTTTCTCCCCCAATTTGTACTTCTTAGTCCTTCACCTTTTTCACCCATGCCCCCACCCCCCTCCCATCTAGCAACCATCAAAATGTTCTCTGTATCTGAGTCTGTTTCTGTTTTGCTTGTTCATTTACTTTGTTTTTTCAGATTCAGTTGTTGATATGTATTTATTGCCATTCTATTCATATTTTTAATCTTATTCTTAAAGAAGACCCTTTAACATTTCATGTAATACTGGTTTGGTGGTGATGAACTCCTTTGGCCTTTTCTTGTCTGGGAAACTCTTTGTCCTTTAATTCTAAATGATAGCTTTGCTGAGTAGAATAATCTTGGTTGTAGGTCCTTGCTTTTTATTACTTTTAATATCTCTTGCTAATCCCTTCTGGCCTGTGAATTTGTTTTTTGAAAAATCAACTGTCATTATGGGATCTCCCTTGTAGATAATGTAGGCAACTGATTGCTTTTCTCTTGCTGCTTTTTTTAAAAAAATATTTTTATTGGCCAAAACTGGTTTGGCTCAGTGGATAGAGCGTTGGCCTGCAGGCTGCAGGGTCCCAGGTTCGATTCTGGTCGAGGGCATGTGCCTTGGTTGTGGGCACATCCCTAGTAGGGTGTGTGAGGAGGCAGCTTATTGATGTTTCTCTCTCATCAATGTTTCTAATTTTCTATCCCTTTCCCTTCCTCTCTGTAAAAAAGTGGATAAAATATATTAAAAAAAATATTTTCATTTCAGAGAGGAAGGGAGGGGGAGAGGTACAGAAACATCAATGATGAGAGGAAATCATTGACCGGCTGCCTCCTGTGTGATCCACACTGGGAATTGAGCCTGCAGCCCAGGCATGTGCCCTGACTTGGAATCGAACCATTACCCCCTCGTTCATAGTCTGACACTCAACCACTGAGCCACTCTGGATGGGCTCTTGCTGCTTTTAAGATTCTCTGTCTTCAATCTTTTTTTTTAAATCCTCACTTGAGAATGTTTTTCCATTGATTTTTAGAGAGTGGAAGAGAGAGGAAAAGACAGAAATATCAATGTGAGAGAAACACATCGATTGATTACCTCCTGCATGAGCCCTAACTAGTGCCTGGACCAGGGAAGAGCTTGTAGCTGAGGTACATGCCCTTAACCGGAATCAAACCTGGGCCCCTTTGGTCTGCAGACTGACAGATGCTCTATGCACTGAGCCAAACTGTATTTTAATTATGATGTGTCTTGATGTGAGTCTCTTTGGGTTCATCTTGTTTGGGACTCTGGTTTCCTGGACTTGTATGTCTGTTTCCTTCCCCAAGTTAGGGAAGTTTTCTGTCATTTTTTAAACATATGATTTCAATTCCCTGTTCGCTCTCTCTTCCTTTTGGCATCCCTTTGATGTGAATGTTGGTATGCTTCATTTTTGAGTTCTTTTTCCTTTTTGCTTTCTTAACATTGGGTGTTTGTGCTTTCTTATATTACAAATTAGTGATTTATTGTTGGCTTTATCTACTTTACTGTTAATTCCCTGTAAATTATTCTTCCATTTCAGTTAGTATATCCTTCATTCCTATCTATCTATCTATCTATCTATCTATCTACTTACCTACCTATCTACCTATCTGTCTATCTATCTATCTATCTATTTATATTTTTTATTGATTTCAGAGGAAGGAAGAGGGAGAGAGAGATTGAAATATCAATGATGAGAAACATTGATCAGCTGTCTCCTGCACGCTCCCTACTGAGGACCGAGCCCGCAACCCAGGCATGTGCCCTTGACTGGAATCCAACCTGGGACTCTTCAGCCCCCAAGCTGACCCTCTAGCCACTGAGCAAAACCAGCCAGGACGGGCAGTGTATTCTTCATTTCTGACTAGTCCTTTTTTATGCTATTCTCACTAAGTTTATTGCACATCTTTCTAACAGTGTTTTGAACTCTGCATCTAGTAGATTGCTTGTCTTCATTTTATTTAGTTCTTTTTCTGGAGTTTTATTCTGTTCTTCCACTTGGGACTTGTTTCTTTGTCTCATTTTGGCAGCCTCTGTGTGTTTGTTTCTATATATTAGGTGGAGCTGCTACATCTGATAAGGTTGGTGGAGTGGTCTAATGTAACAGGTATCCTGTAGGATCCTGTGGCACAGCCTCCCCTTTCACCCAAGCTGGGCACTGAGATGTGCACCTTGTATGGGCTGTGTACATCCTCCTCTTGTGATTGAGCCTTGATTGATGTTGGCATGTCATGGGAGGTGTTTACTCCCAGGCCAGTCATCTGCAAGGACTGACCACAACCACCGACCACCGTAGAGATCAGCTGTTGCAGGGTCCTGCCCCACAGAGCAGGACTTACTTCAGCAGAGCTCTGGTACTTGCTGAATCCACCCCTTGAGTGTATTGTTTGTGGAAGTGTGTGGATGGTGATCCTTTGACATGTTCTGAAGCTTGGTGCCCTGGCTCTAAGTCTTCTCAGGAGCTGCAGGCCAAGGTCAGCTGCCACTTGTGTTTTGTGTAGGGCTACCTGGCATGAGCTACGAAGCAATCTAAAGAGAGCTGCTGCTTGTGCTGGGCTTGGAGGTACCCAGGCAAGGCTAGGAGGGAATCAAGTTGGGCTGCTGCTAGTACCAGGCTGGGGTTCTCACTGAGGTCTGATGCTGCTTTATTGAGAGATTTTAGGAAAATCTGAAGCATGAGCTAAGACAGGCCATTCATATGGAAAAACCCCTGGAAATAGCTTGGGTGGTCTGACAAGTTGGGTGGATGGGGGAACCTCAGGGAATCACCAAGGTGGGGTAAACAGTGTGAGCCAGGTTGATAGAGTTTCAGATATGGTGCCCGTTTGATGGCTCTTGGAGAAGGGCTCTTCAAAGGAACAGTGGCCTTGACCAGCACTTTTGTCTAGGAGAAAACTGCTTGCTCCCCGCTTTTACCCTGATGCCAGACAATTCCCTTTTCCCCTTTATGTCTCGTGCCTTTTAAGCTGCTGCCCCAGCACTGAAATTCAGAGGGAGGGAGTCTGAGGAAGTCTATGCATGGACCTTTTAAGAGGAACTGCCTGGGACTCTGGCAGCCCTCCACTTCCCTCAGCCTCAATCCCCCCTGGTTTTTACAGCCTGAAGTTATGGGGACTTACCTTCCTTATACTAAAACTTTGGGCTGGAGGAATGGCAAGGGACTGGGATCCCTTGCTCCTTGGGTGGTGGGGAGTGGGGCTCTGCAGTGGAGATAGCTGTCCCAATTTTTATCCATTACACATGGATGCACGACCAGCCGGTTCTGAGTCTCTGCCTTTCTGTCCAGTGGCTTTTTTAATTCCCTAGTTGAATGACTTCTATTCAACCTGATTTCAAGTAGTTCTGAATGATGGTTGCTCTGTAGTTTTGTTGTAATTTTGATAACGCTTGTGGGAGGAGCCGAGTACTGCATTTACCTACACCACTATCTTGACATGTTGTCAAAGCTTAATTTCTGAAATAGTTTTAAAATATTGAATTTACCCTTTTAAAAAAAATATGAGTCAGGTTTCCTCACATTGAGTTTACATGTTGGTGCAAAACTTATATTTAGTAACTTTAGTTAATGAAATGACTTATACATTGTCATCTATCTATCAATTAGGCTGGGGAATAATAGCACAGTGGGATACTTCAGGATTCTTATAGGTCACGAGTGTAAAATGACAGTGTAAGCCCAGCTGGTGTGGCTTAGGTGGTTGAATGTCTTCCCATGTGCCAGGAGGTTACTGATTTGATTCCTGGGCAGGGCACATGCCTGGATTTGGGCTCGATCCCCTGTAGGGATTGTGCATGAGGCAGAGGATGGATGTTTCTCTCCCTTTCCCTTCATCTGTCTGAAATCAATAAAAACAGTAAAAAAAAAAAATAAAAAAAAATTGACTTACCTAAGAAATGAAAATGCTAGCGCTCGAGATTCAATTGTTAGGAAGTTGGTATTTAAATTTGTTTTGGCAAGAAGGGCTTGAGCAGATGAAATAAGGATAGTGATGAACAATTCAAGGGCCTGGATTTGGTTAGAGGAGTACCATATTTTTTTCCTTTTAATCTTTACCTGGGTATGTGCTTATTGATGGTATTTAATTAATTTTTAAAAATGTGTCTTTATTGCATTTATTTAAAAAAGAACACATATTTGTATTGATTTCAGTGAGGAAGGGAGAGGGAGAGAGAGAGAAAAATATCAATGATGAGAGAGAATCACTGATTGGCTGTCTCCTATATGCTCTACACTGGGTATGTGCCCTGACCAGTAATCAAACAGTGACGTGGTTCATAGGTTGATTCTGAACCACTGAGCCATGCAGACTGGGCATCTTTATGGATTTTAGAGAGAGAGAGAGGAAGTCGGGGGGATGGGGGGGGAAGAGAGAGAGAGAGAGAGAGAGAGAGAGAGAGAGAGAGAGAGAGAGAAATAACATTGAGCCCTAGCTGGTTTGGCTCAGTGAATAGAAAGTTGGCCTGTGGACTGAAGGGACCCGGGTTTGATTCTGGTCAAGGGCATGTACCTCGGTTGATTCTGGTCAGGGGCATGTGAGAGGCAACCGATCGATGTTTCTCACATTGGTGTTTGTCTCTCTCCCTTCCACTCTTTCTAAAAAATTAATGGAAAAATATACTCTAGTGAGAATTAAAAACAATAATATTGATGAGCTGCCTCCTGTATACACTCCAACTGGGAACTAAACCTGCAACCTGGGCTTGTGCCCTTACAGGGAATCCAACCACCCGTCTTCTGTTGCATGGGACTACACTCAACCAACTGAGCTACACTGGCTAGGGCTGCTATTGATTATAGAGAGAGAGGAAAGGAGGGAGAGAGAGAAAAACATGGATGTGAGAGAAACATCCATTGGTTGCCGCCAAGGAATCAATGCCACAAACTAGGTATCATGCCCTGACCAGGAATTGAATCCATGACCTCCTTTTTTTTTTAAACATATATTTTTTAATTGATTTCAGAGAGGAGGTGAGAGGGAGAGAGAGAGGAACATCAATGATGAAAGAGAATTCCTGCAAGCTCCACATTGGGGATTGAGCCCACAATCCAGGCATATTCCCTGACTGGGAATCAAACTATGACCTCCTGGTTCATAGGTTGATGCTCAATCGTTAATTATTTAAGTGAAATGAAGTTGTTAGTAAAGTTTTAATTCCGATTCTGCTAAAATACCCTTTCCTCCAGAATCTGTAAATCATTTAGATAGTGAAAAATCTTACTTTCTAATTGGCCACTTGCAGCCTTTTGGTTATTGATAATAAAGTGTGGCTTACTTTGTTACGGCTCCATAGCTTTGAATATGGTCTTTTGGAAGGCAGATGTCAGTCTTTGTGTCACCCGCCAAGTGTCACCAGGTGCTTGCATCACTTAGATTTGGGGGTAGGGGGGCTACTTTCTTATAGGGCTGTGACCTGGACTATGTATGTTCTTGCTTCATGCCTGTGAGCAGACATCTTGTTTTCTGCTTGGGTGTCGGCACATTGCTCCAGCTCCTGCATTGGTTTGTAGGTAGAGTGTATTTGGGTCTGTGGGAGCAGGAGTCTGTCTTATCAGTCTATCTTTTGTTTGTTTTCTAAAGCATGCACAAATATTACACATCCTTGAGTGCTTTTATGATTTGTTTAATATAGATGGGATGCCTTATTAAATGGAGTTTTTATTTCTGTTTGGCTTGTTAAAAAGTCTGAAAACATTTTATTTTATTACAGATAGGTGATCTTCAGCTTTGCAAACTTGATGAACTAGATTGCTTAGTAAAAGGAATTTTATACATTGATTCAGTTGGATTCAATGGACGGTCACAATGCTATTACTTTGAAAACCCTGCTGATTCTGAAAAATGTCAGAAGTTACCGTTTGATTTGAAAAATCCATACCCTCTGCTTCTGGTGAACATTGGCTCTGGGGTTAGCATCTTAGCAGTGTATTCCAAAGATAATTACAAGCGCGTCACTGGTACCAGGTAGGTCTTTTATATTCTTGATATCATATGGCTTAACACTTGAGTTTTTAGGTATTGCATGTAAGTACACTTTTAAGAATCTGTTAAAATTATGTAAAAAATAAAACTTTTTCTGGGATTATGCAAACAAACGTTATTTCTATTTGAAAATTCTGATTTCAGCCGAAACCGGTTTGGCTCAGTGGATAGAGCATCAGCCTGTGGACTGAGGGGTCCCAGGTTCGATTCCAGTCAAGGGCATGTACTTTGGTTGCGGGCACATCCCCAGTGGGAGGTGTGCAAGAGGCAGCTGATCAATGTCTCTCTCATCGATGTTTCTAACTCTATCCCTCTCCCTTCCTCTCCATAAAAAAATCAATAAAATATATTTTTAAAAAAAAGAAAAAGAAAATTCTCATTTCATGACCTACTTTTCTTTAATTTGTATTGTTCCATGTTTCTTAAAATGTCTCAGCAGACTCATTAAGTCTGTAGTCCCTGCCCTGAGATAATGTATAGTGTGCATATACCATAAAGTAAGCAAAGCTCAGTGGAGTCTATAAAGAGAAGGCAAGGCAAGATCCTAGATTTTGTCTAAGTATATAAACACATACATGCTCGGATGCGCGGCCCAAGAATGATGTGAGATTTAGAAGTTGAGATATTGAGTAATAGAAAAATGATTCGGCGGGGCGGGGGTAGTCTGAAAATGGAAAATTAGGTGGCAGATGAGAAAGCAATGCACTTTAAGGATCAGAGATCACTTGAAGAAAAACTGGGAATGGGTAAACAAGATTTTTTAACTGGTGTAAGTTAAGGAATGAAAGGAATAATTTTTTGGGGGAAAATACATTCATGGAAGAATTCTCATTGGGTAAGGGAGCTGATGATCCAGAGTGACAAGATACTTGAATGAGAAAAAGATGCTTGAATGAGGATGGCTTAGGGCATGCACTTGGAGAAGAGAAAAGGAGGAGGCACCAATGTGGTCTTAGGTGTGATGGGCTGATATACACTGAGTAGCCAGATCATTATGATCTCTGAATGCATAATAATCTGGCCACTCAGTGTATATCCTATATAATAAAAGATTAATATGCAAATTGTCCCCTCAACCAGGAATTTGACCAGCAGGCAGGCCAGCCAACTGCTCATGTCCCCTCTTCCTAGCCAGGCTGGCTAGATCCCACCCAGATCCCACCCATGCATAGTTCATACACACACACACACACACACACACACACACACACACATATATATATACACACACACCTCATAAATACACACACACTGGAGTCCTGGTGCACGAAATTGGTGCATGGGAAGGTGGGGGGAATGTCCTTCAGCACAGCCTGCTCCCTCTCCACTCTAGGACCCCTTGAGGGATGTCTGACTGCCCAATCTGATTGGGCCTAAATGGGCAGTTGGACATCCCTCTCACAATCCAGAACCGCTGGTTTCCAACTGCTCACTTGCCTGCTTTCCTGATTGCCCCTAACCTCTTCTGCTTGCCAGCCTGATCACCCCCTAACCACTCCCCTGCCAGCCTGATTGATGCCTAATTATTCCCCTGCCAGCTTGTTTGCCCCTAACTGCCCTCCCCTGCAGGCCTGGTCACCCCTAATTGCCCTCCCCTGCAGGCCTGGGTCCCTCCCCACTGCCCTTCCCTGCAGGCCTGGTCACCCCTAACTGCCCTCCTCTGCAGGCCTGGGTCCCCCCCCACTGCCCTTCCCTGCAGGCCTGGTCACCCCTAATTGCCTTCCTCTGCAGGCTTGATCACCCCCCAACTGTCCTCTCTTGCAGTCCTGGTTCCTGCCAACTGCCCTCCCCTGCTGGCCATCTTGTGTCCACATGGGGGCAGGATCTTTTGACCACATGGGGGCAGTCATATTGTGTGTTGGAGTGATGGCCAATCTGCATATTACTCTTTTATTAGATAGGATAAAGGCCTGGTGCATGGGTGAGGGCCAGCTGGTTTGCCCTGAAGGGTGTCCTGGATATCAGGGTGGGTGTTCCCTTGGGGCTTGAAGTGGCCTGGGTGAGGGGCCTGTGGTGGTTTGCAGGTCGGCCATGTTCTAGCCCCCCCCCCCCTCCACTTCCCCAGCGACCCAAGCGGAGGCCCTGGTATCTGGGATTTATTTATCTTCTATAATTGAAACTTTGTAGCCTGGAGCAGAGCAAAGCCTTCTGCTTGCATAGCCATTGAAACTTTGTTGCCTTAAGTGGAAGCCTGGGCCCTCCAGGGTGTGCAGAAAGCTTGGCTTCCTCCATCACCAGGGGCGACCCAAGCCTTGCTCTATGGTGGCAGCCATCGGAACTTTGTTGCCTTAAGCAGAGGCTTTGGCTGGCCAGGGTTTGCAGAAAGCTTGGCTTGCTTCCTCCATAGCCAGGGGCAACCCAAGCCTCCCTCCTGCTCTCTCTGTGACCATAGCCATCTTGGTTGGGTTAATTTGCATATTCACTCTGATTGGCTGGTGGGCGTGGCTGGTGGGTGTCGCGAGGTACAGTCAATTTGCAAATTATTCTTTTATTAGATAGGATATATGTACACACACACACACACACACACACACACACACACTGAGTGACCAGATCATTATTCATTCAGAGATCATAATATCTGGCCACTCGGTGTATACTAGGTGTACCAGTTAATGTGGATTTTTTTCAATAATGGAGTTACACATATGTTGATATATATGCCATTTGATATGTATGCTATTTTGTTGACAACAAGCTTTAAAGCTTCATATGTCAAATTTGCTGAAGGTGTTAACATAGATATTTTTACACTTAAAAATGTGGAATTTTGTGCCAAAAAAGTATTTGGGGAGAGTTTTAATTCATTATTTTGAAGAAAAAGTTATCCTATACTTTGGGAAGCTTAAGGTGAACATGCTCCATTTCAAGATACTTGTGAATGCTTATTTAAACACTTTAAAAGTGATGATTTTGATGTGAAAGACAAGTCCAGGTAAACCAAAAAAGTTTGAAGACTAACAATTACAAGCATTGCATGAAGATACATGTCAAACTAAAAAACAACTTGCAGAAAGATTAAATGCTCAGTAATCAATTTCAGATCGTTTACAAGCAATGAAAAAGATTTTAAAGGAAGGAAAATGGGTGCCACAGCAACTGAACAAAAGACAAATGGAACACAAATTATCAGTAAAATGTTGCTTCAATGGTATAGAAAGTAAGTCTTTTTTGCCTTGAATTGTGTCTGGCAATAAAAAATGGATTTATTTTGAGAAACCCAAATGCACAAAATCATGGGTTGATCCAGGTCAACCATCAACATAAACTGCAAGGCCAAATCGCTTCAGAAAGGAGACAGTGCTCTGCGTTTGGTGGGATCAGGAAGGTATGGTGTATTATGAGCTTCTAAAACCAGGTGAAACCGTTAATACTGATAGCTACTGACAACAAATAATCCATTTGAACCATGCTTTGATTGTGAAACTACCAGAATGTGCCAGAAGACACAGCAAATTAATTTTGTTTCATGATGATGTAGCATCACACACTTCAAAACTAGTTAGCCCTAACTGGTTTGGCTCTGTGGATAAGGGTATCTGCCTGTGGACTGAAAGGTCCTAGGTTTGATTCCCGTCAAGGGCACATGCCTGGGTTGCAGGTTCCATCCCCAGTAGGGGGTGTGCAGAAGGCAGCTGATCGATAAATGATTCTTTCTCATCATTGATGTTTCTATCTATCCCTCTCCCTTCCTCTATGAAATCAATAAAAATACACACACACACACACACACACACACACACACACAGTTTTTTTTTTTTTTTTAAAGAAAGACCTGATAGAAGATCTTGCCTGGGAAGTATTAACCCACCTGCTGTATTCACCAGACCTTGCTCCTTTAGATTACCACTTGTTCCGATCGATGCCACACACACTTTCTGAGCAGCACTTCAAAACAAATGAAGAAGTGGAAAATTGGGTCTCTGAATGGTTTGCCTAAAAACAAGAAAAGTTCTATTGGGATGGTATCCACAAATTACCTGAAAGATGGGGAAATGTGTAGCTAGCGATGGTCATTACTTTGAATAAAGCACCTTTGATGTTTCTCTTGAAATTAATGTATATTTTTTTATTACAAAAATCTGCCATTATTAACTGATACACCTAGTACTTGAGGTTTCTCGACCTTAGCAAACGCCCACATTGAACTGGAGACATGGGTGGAGAGGTGCGTCCTATATTTTGCCATGTTGCTTGTTGGTGCACATGAATGCATACCTTCAAGGTGTCTGTTAGGGACCTGTTTTTATCTTTTCACAGACTTGTTTCTCACTGGTGGCTTCTGCACGATTGGGTTGAGGCAAGAGTAGATTGACGTGAATATGGTTTTATAGTTCATAAATATTACCTTCCTATTTAAAAGATGTTATAATCTTAAATTACTTGTTTTTAATCACAGTCTTGGAGGAGGAACTTTTTTTGGTCTCTGCTGTCTGCTTACTGGATGTACTACTTTTGAAGAAGCTCTTGAAATGGCATCTCGTGGAGATAGCACCAAAGTGGATAAACTAGTCCGAGACATTTATGGAGGGGACTATGAGAGGTTTGGACTACCAGGCTGGGCTGTGGCTTCGAGGTAAGGGGATATGTGTTCTTAAGAGATACAGAAATAAAATATTAAATATTGGGTTGCCCTTGCCCAGTGTGGCTCAGTTGGTTGGAATGTCATCTATACACCAAAAGGTGGCAGATTTGATCCTTGCTAGGGCACATACCCAGATTGCTGGTTCCATCCCTGGTTAGGGCACACAGGGGTGTCAATTCACTGATGTTTCTCTCTCACATTGATGCTTCTCTCTCTTTCTTTCTCAAATAAAAAAAAAATTGGGTGTATCTTTTTCCTTTTAAGTAGCTTTACATATTATAAAGTCACCTGTTAAATGTGTCCAATTTATTGGTTTCTGATACATTTACAGAATTGTATAGTGATCACCATAATACAGTTTCAGAACATTTTTATCATCCCAGAAGAAAAAAAACCCTGTATTCATTAGCTGTCACTCCACATTTCCCTACCCCACAGTTCCTCATAAACACTAATCTATTTTCTGTCTCTAGATTTGCCTATCTGGACACTTCATATAAACAATATCATACAATGTGTGATTTTTGTGTCTGACTTATTTTAGCTTAATGTTTTCAAGACTCATCCATGTTGTAGCACAAATCAGTATTTTGTTTCTTTTTATTGGTGGATAATATTTCATTGTATGGATATATGACATTTTATTTATATATAGGTTGATAAACATTTGGGTTATTTAAACTTTTTGGTTATTATGAAGAATACTGCTAGGAACATTCATGTACAAGTTGGTGTGGACATACTGTTTTGAATTCTCTTGGGAATATACCTAGGACTGGAATTGCTGGATCAAGTGATAACTTCTATGTTTAATCTTTTGAACTGCCAGACAGTTTTCCACAGTGGCTGCACCATTTTACAATCCCACCAGTAATATAAAAGGATTTAAATTTCTCTACATCCTTGGTAACCCTCTTCTTACTATCTTTTTGGTTTAAACTTCCTTAGTAGGTGTCAAGTGATCTGTCCTGTTTTGTTTTTTTTAAAAAATACATTTTATTGATTTTTTGCAGAGGGGGATAGAAAGTTAGAAACATTGATGTGAGAGAAGCATCAATCAGCTGCCTCCTGCACCCCCCCCCACTGGGGATGTGCCCTCAATCAAGATACCTACCCTTGACCGGAATCGAACCTAGGAACTTTCAGTCTGCAGACTGATGCAGTACCCACCGAGCCAAACCGGTTTTGGCTTTTTTAAAATTTTTTTAATTTAATACATCTTTATTGTTCAGATTATTACAATTGTTCCCCTTTTTTCTCCCTATAGCTCCCCTTCATCCCGCTCCCACCTCTCCCTCTACCCTTACCTCCCCCCACATTGTCCTCATCCCTAGGTGTATGATTTTTGTCCAGTCTCTCCCGAAACCCCTCACCCCTCTCCCCCTGAGAATTGTCAGTCCACTCCCTTTCTATGCCCCTGATTCTATTATATTTACTAGTTTATTCTGTTCATCAGATTTTCAGTTCACTTAATTTTTAGATTCACTTGTTGATATGTATTTGTTGTTCATAATTTTTATCTTTACCTTTTTCTTTTTCTTCCTCTTCTTAAAGAGTACCTTTCAGCATTTCATATAATACTGGTTTGGTGTTGATGAACCCTAGCTTTTTCTTATTTGTGAAGCTCCTTATCTGCCCTTCAATTTTGAGTGATAGCTTGGGAGTATTCTTGGTTTTAGGTTTTTGCTATTCATCACTTTGAATATTTCTTGCCACTCCCTTCTGGCCTGCATAGTTTCTGTTGAGAAATCAGATGACAGTCGTATGGGTGCTCTCTTGTAGGTAATTAACTGTTTTTTTTTAAATTAAATCTTTATTATTCAGATTATTACATTTGTTTCTCTTTTTTCCCCTCCATAGCACCCCTCCACCCAGCTCTCACCCTTTCCTCTGCCCTTAGCTCCCTCCCATTGATCTCATCCATAGGTGTATGATTATTGTCCAGTCTCTCCCTGTACACCCCTCACCCCGTTCCCCCTGAGAATTATCAGTCCATTCCCTTTCTGTGCTCCTGTTTCCCATGGTCTTAGGAACCAACACACAGCTCCTCGGTGTAGCAAAATGTAGCAATGTAGTTTACTGTTGTCATATGAAGACTGTTACCCATGCTACACCACGATTCAAGACAAAATTTCATTTATTTGTAATTAGAAATAAATACTTCACAATATATAATTACATATTGTTTTTGTGATTAATCACTATGCTTTAATTATGTTCAATTTGTAACAATGAAAATACATCCTGCATATCAGATATTTACATTACAGTTCATAACAGTAGCAAAATTACAGTTATGAAGTAGCAACGGAAATAATTTTATGGTTGGGGGTCACCACCACATGAGGAGCTGTATTAAAGGGTCGCGGCATTAGGAAGGTTGAGAACCACTGTTCTAGAGGAATCTGAAACTGTTAGTTTACTCTGGGACTGGTTGGCTATAGTTTGCTTTGTTAGGATAAAGCAGTTTACCAGATTTGAATGTGACCCTTTAACTGAATGGAACAGCTGGGCAATTGGGAGAAATTGCTAATAAAGGAACTTTCCCTGGTTGCAGAAGGAGCAGTGGTGCCTTACAGTGCATCTGATGAGATATAACAATATGTGCATATCTGGTATCAAAGCTCGATATGTTTCAGTGGAAACCACAAGGAAAGCCATTTGCTTATTCAGAATGCTTGAGGGTTCTCTTTGAAGTGGCATTTCTCTTTGAGCCAGATGCTCCTTTATTTATTTATTTTTGTAATGAAAAGTTTGAAGTTTTGAGCAACATTGTTCTAAAAGTCACTTTTATCTTAGTAAAGTAACATTCAAGTTCTGTTGGGCTGTGATGCCTTTGATTAATCAGAGGGATTTTTTTCCCCCCATCACAGCTTTGGAAACATGGTGAGCAAGGAGAAGCGAGAGGCTGTCAGTAAAGAGGACCTCGCCAGAGCAACTTTGATCACCATCACCAACAACATTGGCTCCATAGCAAGAATGTGTGCCCTTAATGAAGTAAGGGGACATGAATTTCTTTAGTTGCTCTGACAACATCCTAAATAGGACCACCATGTATACAACATCTATTTTGCCCGAATGGGCCTAATTGTAGTCATATATAATAGAGTTTGTTTCATTGGAGAAGTTAAAACTCTTCACATGTAGACTAATCTTAATTGACTTTTTTCCCCCCTTACTGAAAATAAACACTGCTACTAGCTAGAAGGTAGGAAGGTAGCCAGTGTGCCAGATGGTGGGGGGACTATTATTGGGTGGTGATGATGGAGAGTGATGCCAAATCTAGACTCCATGCTCATTGTGGAGCTCTAGAATCCCTGGGAAGGAATCCAGAGGAAGTCATTGAAGCTGGGAGAAGATTGAGCAGGCCAAGCACTGCCACCCTGCTCCCCCTCCACCGCAGCAGAGCTGTCTTTGTGCTTTCAGCTTCTTTACAGTGCTGCCTTGTAGCATTCAGGTCAAGCAGCATTGTACAGGGCTATGAAAGAACCAAGAATGGCCTTCCCTTGGGGATCCAGTTGGTGCAGTTTTATAGCTTGTCCCTATTTATGCATTTTTGTTTAAAATTATTCTTTTAAACAGATAAGATAGACATGTGGCTTAAAAAGGAAATCTTAAAAGGTAAAAAGAATTGTTTCATTTTTAATTAAAAGATACTGTATCAACATCGAGTAATTTAAAAATTCTTCATTTGACTTTGATAACACTATTTTCTTTATTGCATGTTCCCTTTCCTGTGCTTATGTATTTAAAATTTTAGTTGGTGTACATACCATTTTCTGTTTTTTACATAAATATAAATTTCATGACTTGATTGCTTTTTATATAAGTCATTGGCATTTGGTTTCTTGCCAATGACAGCTCTGTGGTAAAGCATTTTAAACATGAAATTTTTCCTTGGTTGAATTTTATTCTTGATAAGGGACTTAGGAGTGAGATTTTTCACCTAAAGACTATGACCGTGTTATAAATCTTGATAGATATTGCCAAGGTATTTTATTTGCACTAGGGCTGTACCATTTTAGATAATTTTTGGCAATAAATAAATGCATCAGTTTTAGCAAAACTTGACTAGTAATGGGGGTAGAATTTCAGTTTTACTAATTTATAGGTCTAAATTTTTTACTTTCTTTTTATCACTAGTGAGGTTGAATTTCTTTTCTGTTATATTCATTGTATAATTTTGCCTATTTATATCATTTTCCTTTGAATTGGGTCTTTTTTTTTTAATCTGTATGAAACTTTAATAGCAGTTATTGTTTGTCATATTTAATACACATGTTTTTCCTATCTGTTTTCTCTTGTGATATTTTCTGGCATGCTTTGAAGTGGGTCCAGAGTTGTGTGGGCACTAATTAAGTAGTCCTGGATCAATTGGATTAAATATAAATACTTTTTTAAAATCAAAGTTAGTTTGCTTCTAAAAACTATGCACATGGTCTCTGTTTGGAGTAGCTTTTATGAGAGAACTGAAATTAAGATGAAAACTAATTGCCTTCTTTTGATGTGCTCAGAATATTACCCAGGTGGTATTTGTTGGAAATTTCTTGAGAATTAATACAATCGCCATGCGGCTTTTGGCATACGCTTTGGATTATTGGTCCAAGGGACAGTTGAAAGCACTTTTTTCGGAACACGAGGTAAGCAGACTTATTTCCTGCAATATGTTACAAGGGCATACAGTTCACATTGTGTTGGGATTTGAAGTAAAGGTGAAATAGTACTTACATATTTTTGTAATTATATGATATTGGGTTTAACTTTGATTGTAATGTTTAAAAGCTCTTTCTTATCCAATTCAATGCAAGATAGATTTTTGGTTAATTTCATTGTGAGCTTCAATATTAATGAAGTTTAAAAAAATATATATAATTGATTTCAGAGACAAAGGGAGAGGAAGAGAGAGATAGAAACATCAGTGATGAGAGAGAGAATCTTTAGTCGGCTGCCTCCTGTACTCGGGGCATATCCCCTTGATTGAAATTGAACATTGGGACCCTTTGGTTCGCAGGCTGATGCTCTACCCATTGAGCCAAACCATCTAGAGCAAGAAAGAATTAACATTCAGCCATATTTCTGAACCATCATTGTATTTTTCCCGTTGTACTTCTCTCCCCTCCCCAATATATTTTTATTGATTTCAGAGAGGAAGGGAGAGAGACATAGAAACAACAATAATGAGAGAGATCATGGATTGGCTGCCTCTTGCACAACCCCACTGGGGATCGAGCCCACAACCTGGGCATTTGCTCTCAACCGGAATTGAATCTGGGACCTTTCAATCTGCAGGCCAATGCTCTATCCATTGATCTCTATCCATTAGCCTATTGTACTTTATAAATTCACTTACTCTGAGTTCTGCTTTTTTTCATTTTTAAAAAAAATATATTTTATTGATTCTTTAGAGAGAGGAAGGGAGAGGGATAGAGAGAAACATTGATGAGAGAGAGACATCGATCAGCTGCCTCCTGCATGTCCATTACTGTGGATGTGCCTGCAACCAGGATACATGCCCTTGACCCAGAATCAAACCTGGGACTGAAGGCCGACACTCTATCCACTGAGCCAAACAGATTTCGGCTTTTTTCATTTTTTGATGTCAGTTTTTATGTATTGATACACTCACATGCCATTTATTTAAGATGTCCTGAAAAATAGATCAATAAAAAACATTTCAGGCCGAGACTGATTTGGCTCAGTGGATGGAGCATCGGCTTGCGGACTGAGGGGTCCCGGGTTCGATTCCGGTTGGGGGCATGTGCCTTGCTTGCGGGCACATCTCCACTGTGGGGTGTGCGGGAGGCGTCTGATCGATGTCTCTCATCAATGTTTCTGACTTTCTCTCTCTCTCCCTTCCTCTCTGTAAAAAATCAATAAAAAAATATATTTAAAGAAAAACATTTCAGGACTAGAACCACAATATTATAAAAACTTAATATGTGGATAGGTTAGAAATGACACAACGGAAAAGAATCATTGAGTTGCTCAACCTGATATCCTTTTTTGGATAATGCCCTTTTTTTTTCAGTTTTGGGAAAAAGTAAAACCAGAGCTATGGAGGGACTCTCTTTTTTCCCCTTGGTTGTGGGGCAGTTGAACGATGTCAAGTGTTGTTCGATTTTAGAAAGTGGTGTTATAAACATTTTTCAAAATTATATGTGCACTTTTAACAGTTTATATGAATCAACAGAAATCAGAGTAGGTTGTAAACTTCTACAGATTGCTTTTCCTTTAAAATAGCTTTAAGTTTTTCTTTTAAGTTAAGTTTGTAGTTAAAATCCAAAGTGCCTAACTTCCCCATATCAAAAGCTTAAAGTTCAAGTCATCTAACTTATTTATTACTTCTAATGTTATATTAGTAAATCAGTACTGAGTTATTATTTTTTTATATCTTTTACATTTGCTTTTTGTGAACTTGTTTTGTTTTGCTTCATATTAGAATAACTTTTCTTCTGAATTTCTACCTCTTACTGAACCTTTTCCTAGGTAGAACCTGGAGATTAATTAATTAATTAATTATTTTTTTAATCCTTGCCCAAGAATATGTTTGTTATTGGTTTTAGAAAGAAAGGAAAAGAGAGAAAGAGCATCGATGTGAGAGAAACATCGATTGGTCTCCTCCTATATGTGCCCTGACTGGGGATCGAACTTGCAATCTTTTTGGTGGATGGGATGACGCTCCAACCAACTAAGCCATCTGGCCAGGGAGGAGATTAATTTCTTAGGGTAACTTTGTAAGATTTATTTATTTATTTTTAAAAATATATTTTATTTATTTTTTTTACAGAGAGGAAGGGAGAGGGATAAAGAATTAAGAATATCAGTCAGCTGCCTCCTGCACACCCCCTACTGGGGATGTACCCGCAACCAAGATACATGCCCTTGACTGGAATCGAACCTGGGACCCAGGCTGATGCTCTATCCACTGAGTCAAACCAGTTAGGGCTGTAAAATTTTTTTAACTTACATCTTCCTATCACAGTAATAATATGAATCCTTTATGAAATTTTGATTTTTGTTATTTTTATTGCTTGCTGATTTAATTTTCTTCTCTGGTTAGCATCACTGGTCCATTTGTCTCTGTTTTCTGTTTGCATTCAGGCTTCTGACTCTAGTGTTGATTTCTGCACATATGGAACTTAGATTATTTTAGGCTTTCTGAAGTCTTGAAATACAATTGACCCTTGAACAATATGAGTTTGAACTGTGCAGGTGCATGTATAGGTGTATCCTTTTTCAGTAAATACAGTGGCTCTTTGTACTCATCGGTTTCACATTCATGGATTTAATGGACTGTGAATCAAAAACAGTATTTTTAAATTCTCAAACGTGGATCAAAAATATTTGGCTCAGCAAAATGGGTGCTCAGAAAATGGGTGTCAGGAATTAAGGGCAATGTTGACTTTAACACTAGTAATCATATTTATTTGATTTAAATGATTCTAAGGAGAATTACTCTTAATTTTTTATGTGTATTTTTTTCTTCAGGGTTATTTTGGAGCCGTTGGAGCACTCCTTGAACTGTTGAAGATCCCCTGATCATTACCTGGGGAGGGGATTCTTGGAACCTTCCACAATGGGATCTGTGAACTTTTGGTTTTTTAAGAGACTTTTCTGATTGTGTATTACTTGAATCAAAGCAAGAAAGGATAAATGGAATTTTCTAAGTCATCAAGACAAACCTTTACAAATTCAGCCTAAACTAGTAACCAGTAAGGAATGATATATATAAAGTGGAGCATGTTCATGGCAGTGAGGATTGGCTGTAATACCTGCTATATATTTTTGAAATTCATTGTCACTCATGAGCCACTTAAGGGGAGAGCGGTTCTGTGTTCAACATACTGTGTTTTAGGATTCTGTTGAACTTGCTAAATGTAAGGAAAGCTACTATGTGTTATATAATCTAATCACAATTTTGACAGTATGGCCTTGGAGATCATCTCCCGTGCATTAATCCGGTGTGCATTTAGCCTTTGTGTGAACATATAGTTCAATACCTGTAACTTGGACAATTAAGCAACTTTTTGAAGGACAATTACAGGTTACTTTACACCATAAATTTTAGGAAGGTCTCTTTGGAAAGATAGGATTTCTTCTGTGGACAGAATTACCTCCAGTGTTGGGCTGATGGAAGTAAGCTACTACAAAAGACATAATCTGGAAAACTAAAACCAGACAAAAAGGACTGCTTTTTTTTCTTCCCCAGGGAATTGGGGAGAGAATCTGGTTACACTTTTAGGCTAGTAGAAATCAAGGAATTGAGATGTCCATTAACTCATGGGGAGCAGGGTGGGGTTTTTCCCACCTTGCTCACCCACTCCTGGTCTTGGCATTTAGCAGCCCCCCAGGCGCAGTCCTGATTTCTCTAGTAGGCTGGCTGAAAAGGCTGCTTGAGAGAGAGGTTTTGAGAGCTAAGTATTGATAATAGATTGACTGGACCTTTTCTTTCTGCTGTGCAGAATAATTTTTAAAAATATTCTTCTTAGAGATTGAGCTATGTTTGTGTCTTATTTTGTGTCTTATTTGGTGCCCGCATCACTGTTGAAGGCAGTGAAGGTCTGTATAAGTGGTTTTTGAACTAGAAAGAAACTCCAAGGCTCTGGAGCCACCTTTTTTTTCCTCCCTGGATTTAGGCCAGGAAGCTGGCCTGGGAGGGCTCTGGGAGGAAAGGTTCTAAGAAGAAAGGGTGCAGAGGGCGGGGCTGGGTCGTTGAGGGAGGAGTTGCTTGGGCTGATGCTCCTCCCTGGTTGACTGGGATCTTGTGGCTTCCCATGTTGTCCGCATGGGGGCAACAGAGGTCCGTGCCCATGGCTTGTGAGGGGAAAATCATTTCTCCGATGCTGGCCCCCTTGCGCACGGTTCCTGCACCCATAGGTTATGAGTGCTGCCCCCTGATGCAGGCCGCAGAGTGGGAGGGACACTGCAGGGAGTGGAAATTGTAACCCTTGGGTGGCGTTTGGGTCTTCTTCTGCTGCCCCATGTAGCAATTCCTGAGTTTCCACTCCTCACCTCCCATCCTGTCCTTAGTTCTCTGTCACTTCCAGATACGCACTTGGTGGCACCACTTTTCTCTCACAGCCACCAACGACAGTGCTACCACTCTTTCGCTGGTACCATAGTCATGTTTCTTGAGCTCCTCTTGTCCCAAACTGCATCTGCTTACTTGGGTGGAGAAGGTAGAGAAGGGGAGGGAGCTCGAGCCATTTCTAGTGGAGACTTAGGCCCCATCTCCTGTGTTGTGGGTCCTACCTGTGTTTTAGAGGCTGTGCCAGTGCTTTACATGGGTTGTTTCAGGCAGCTGTTGTGACCTCACAATTCAGCAGAAAAGCAAACCCACCTGAGGTCACACAGGCAGAGTCCCCTCTCCTTTCTTGCATTTGCCTTATACCTTGGAGGGCCCAGTTGCCACTCACTTTGTGGGTGGTTCTAAGCTCACACTGTCACTCCATGAGAGGGCTCTTGATAGTTCCATTGAGTCTCGTTACTAAATGTAACAGACATTTTATGTCCTCACTTTCCTCAGATCTAACAGTGCATATCTTGCTTTTCCTTCTGCCTTCCAGACCCCTTTGTCTCTGCCAGTTTGAGAACAATTTGACATTGTCAGCTCCAGGCAGAGTCCTGATTCCCCTAAAACAGTCCTCAGCACTCACCTTGACTGACTTCCAAGCTATGCTCAGCACCTTCTCTGAGCTCCAGTCCTAATGCATAACTGCCTTCCCTTCTTTCTCCTTGTCTATCTCCAAGGCCATTCCTACACAGAAGTATCCACACCCTTTCCCTTGAACTCCCTCCCCCTCCTCCCCCCATCTTCTTCACTCTCTCCAGCTTGAGAGTGCAGGTAAACTCAATCTCCATTCACCATTGCCACCACCCTACTTTAAATCACTGCTATCTTATTTCAGCAGTTGTCTTTTGCAATCTGCCCTCCAGATGGTAGCCTTGAGGGTCCCACTCCACACTAGAGGCCTACACGAAAATGACAGCAGTAGATGGCCCAGTGGGGAGAGATGGATGGTTAGAGGGTTGAGTATTGGGATGTGATGGTAGGATATGGGGGAGGAAGTTTCTATGAGGGCATACACTTATTGGGGAGGCTTGGTTTTGAGCTATAATTTATACCAAATAGCAACTGGATATTTGGGTTGTAGATAACATACTTAAGAATGATAGTGTATGTAGGTGGGCAAACTATAGGTGGGAATTAAGTGAATACCAAGATAGAGCGAGAATAACAATAGTTGATGGGCAGAGAAGGGAAATGCGAAAAGAAAACTGAAGTGAGGTTAGAGAGGGCTGCTAGGGTTCTGTTGCTCAGGAGACGGGAGAGGAGCCCTCCAGACAACTACATTGAGGATTAAGAGGAGGTCCAGAGATGGCCTTGAGGGAAACAGTTTCTCTAAAGCTATGGAGAAGCTGATAAATCTGCAAAAGTGCTAGTGAGGGTTGGTGAGGAGAAATGGCAGCTACCACAGGGTGACTTTGGACCAAGAGATTTTTTTTTCTTCCTAATAGAAGTTATTTGCAGGTCTGGGGTGTCGTGAGAGGTGTGAGGAATGGCCTAGTTCTGACACACTAATCCCGAGACTAGTGCCTGTATTTCGGAAACTACCTGTGTCCAGCCGCATCTGCAAAGCTGAGGCCAGTGACAGGTGAGGCCTTGGCTTCTCTGCTTTCTCACTGTGGCCTAATGCTTTACTCATCACTTTGACCTTCACTCCACACTGTGGGGGGAGGCCAGAAACTCCTCCATCACAGTCACCTTTTGCTGTGCCCTACTCACCTTCTTTCCCACTTTTGCTACACAAGCTTAAGTGGGGCGTGAGTGTCCATAAGTGGGTACATGATTAGTTTTCAAAATCTCTTTATTTACATTGAAGTCAATTACATGCATGCTTTATTTTTTTAAACAAGAGTAATTAGCAAAAAATGCATTAAAACTTTAAAATAGCAATTAAATATACAAAAATATAGCTTACAAAAAACTGCGAATGTTTAAAAATATTCTGCTGCAGAATTCTTAGTGTACAAACACGTCTATGAAACCTGAGGCTCAGCATTTCATAAACCTTTTATTAAAGGAGTTATATCTAGTGAATGAACCCCAATGGGCTATACTATATGCCTAAACTACATTCCTTCCTGGCAGAGATCTGTTATCAGAGATGACAATGATCAGGAACACTATCTTGGAAGACGGTGTCACCAGGAGGGACTTAACACTGGTCCCATGTGCCTTCTTTTTCTCTCGGAACCTGGGAGGGAAGGAGCAGACAGGGACGGTGTGCAGTTGGCCCAAGGTGGTGATCCACCAGGCTTGTACTGGCACAGGAAGCTACATCAAAGTACAGACAAATCCCCTAATATTGGCAGGGCTCCCTTTCTGAGTAATGCTCCAGAGCAGGCAGGGCGTTCTTGTCCCTATAGCCATAGAAGTGAGCCCTGGATTGGTAAGCAAAGAAAGCTAATGTTTGGTCTGAAAGTGGAGAAAGCGATTTGCATCTTGAAACAAGTGGGCTCTAAAACAACTGGAAAACTGACCAAGCCTTTCTGTGTTCTTGATACTCTCAAATGGAAGCACATTAATCATATCTACTAAAAAACCATGACCTAGCACATTCCAGGTATCAACTTCAAATTTCACCTAAATTTATACTTAGACATGTCCTTTACTCAAAATTCTTAACAGCTAATGTGAAAGACACTAACCCAAGGCCAGAGATTCATCACATGACAGAAGGGTGGAGATTCCCTGCAAATTCTTTTAAAGTTTGAGGTCGGGGCCAAAAGGATTTTGAATCCTGGGGAAACTGGGTGGCAGGACTCTGGGGAGGGGGGTGAGGACCAAGAGGCACTAGTCCATAGCCCCATGGCCACCTAAAGGAAGCAGCTTTAATGTCCATATTTTCTAAGGGCAAAAATGAACTTAATATTTTTTGAAGAAAAGGTTACTGGTGGGGTAATGCAAGTGAGTGAAAAGTACTGGGCTAGAGAAAACTCTGGGAAGCATTTTTTAGAGTGGGGAGGGCAAAGGAGCCTGACCCATGTACCTGAACATCTATGATTGACTTTAAGATTGACCACCTACTTGTTTAGCAACATCTGAGACATTTGCCTCACAAGATAGAAAGGTCCCTCAGCCTTCAGTTGCTGCTGCTGCTTGAACTACTGCCTCAAAAACGGGGGTACTCGCCTAAGAAAGCAAGAGAGTTAACAGACATCACTGCTGCACTCAGGCTTGTCTTGCAACTGGACAAAATGGTGTGGGGCAGCTTGTCCAGGTGGCTGCAGAATGGCTGGGCCTGCATTGCTGCTCCTGGCTATAGCTCTTGTATGTCCTGTTACAGATCAGAAAGTCTGGAAACTGGTTGTGCTCCTGTCATCTGGACATCTGTGGTAGAAGTCAGGGAGGGACTGCAATTTCTGATTTGTATAGGAAAAAAATTCCAGTGTGCTGCAATCAGTAATAAAAACGCCATTTTCAAAAGTAATGTGATTGTAAAAGGATCATCCCCTCCGTTCTGGGCTCATTCTGACTTCTGGTACAGCTCTTCCCATGTGAATAGGAATGTTCCTGAATATACGCTAGTATCACATGAGCAAAGGAGACCCCTCCCCCCACATACATACACGTGTGTGCACCTGTATATACACAAATGACCTGGGAGGCTACATAAGGAACAAAACTAGGTGCTCAAGGGGTGAGAAGCTGGGCTTGCTGGAGGTCAGGGATACAAGGAAGACTGATGCATGAACCATGGAAAGGGATTACCTATTCAGAGTTAAATTTAAAAAGGTATGTCCAACACTGAGCAACAAATCAGGGAGCACTAGGCAGATGGAGATAAGGGGAAAAGGGAGGGAGCCAGCAGACCTGGGACAACGAACCCCCCATCATCTGCATGACAAACGTTGCCCCTTATCAGGTCCCATGACATCAGTCACCTACCAGGCTCTGGACACAACTAATCCTTGCAAGAGCCAGTAGATACCATTATAGTCCCTGGGTGATGGGTAAGATAACTGGCAGAAAGGCACCTGGCTGGTGAGTGACAAAGAAGATTCAAATCAGTCTGATCATTTTCTGTCCAGAGAGCTCTGGATGTCTCCCAGTAATTTCTATAGTCATTAAGAATAGCTTAGCCCTAACCGGGTTGGCTCAGTGGATAGAGCGTCAGCTTGTGGACTCAAGGATCCCAGGTTTGATTCGGTCAGGAGCATGTACCTTCGTTGCGGGCACATCCCCACTAGGGGGTGTGCATGAGGCAGCTGATTGATGTTTCTAACTCCCTCTCTAAAAAAACATATTAAAGAATAAAAGAACAGCTTAACAGTGGGATCAGGCCATGGAGATGACAGACTTTGGAGTGGGGTTGTTGGAAAGGGCCTGAGGTTAGAACAAGGGGGTGTGGAATTGGGGAAAAGACTCGTTTGTCAAGACTTGTGAAGAACTGGCTATATGGCAATGGTGGCCCAGATGCCCTTCATGGGCCACCTGTTCCAAACTGTCTCGTCCTGCTCCCTTCCAGGAATAGGCCTAACCAAATCACAGTGTCAAAGAACCAAGTCAGGCTTGTTTTGTTCCATTTCTAAAACCAGCTGAAGTCTGTTCCACTAACCCATGACACACAAATAATGTTCAATCTCTGAGCTGCTTAAATTGTGTTAAGTAAAAAAAATTCGTTATTAGCCAGTGGCCCAAAAGCATATCAAAGTCCCCACATGCCTATAGATTATCAAAAGGTCACCCACTCAGATAAATGTGGACAGCAGCCTCACTGTGATGTGTGAGCCTGAGCCAAGTGTATTAAGGGATCCTTGACTCATTCTTAAAAAAAAGTCTGGATGGAAATTTATCTTTGTCATACAATGCTGTGACTAACTGCTGCTAGCCGCATGCAGTTACCAGTGCAGTACAGGGAAGTGCTGGAGGAAGATCCAAATGTGGGTGGCAAATGCATTCAGGTTGTGTTGCTAACTGCCAAGCGATAATGGCTATGCTGCAAAAGGACACCACACCAAAAGGGGGAGATGACTGAGCAGAGCAGGCACTCGGCACTCCAATGTTCAGCTCCATCTTAGTGGAAATGATGCATTTTAAAAAACCTCCCTCCTCTCCCATCTTCACAAGTGTTGAAATCGTATTAGTGGCACCTTCTGGGGTAAAGCAGACCCACTATGGTGCCAAGTGGAGAGTGCACAGCCTTCTTCTCAAGCTTTCCTCTAAAATATTTGGCTTTGCACCTCTAGCCCAGTGTATACCAATGCCCGTTGCTTTTAGCTGTGACACAGTGAAATGAATTAGCCTCCCTATCAATACAGGGACATGGTGAAGCTGTCTCCTTGTTACTGACACGGACAGAAAAAGGCTGCAACTGGTGGAAGGCTATAATCCTACAAAACTGGAGTGGAAGAAATCTGCAGTACAGAGCACAGACATTCCTCCTCTGAGGGGAAAAATTTTCTCTTGAAGTCCGTAACGACAGGATGACATTTGTCCCAATGCCATTCCAGGGAAAATGGTGGGTTGGTGGTCATTAATGAGGCTAGTCCAGAAGCAAGCCTACTTGGTCACTAACAATATTTCACTGTAAATTGGGTGCTTTGCAGCATTCAAATCTATTGTGCTACAGAGAACACAGAAACAGAGGGTGAAAGTCCAAATAGTTCTTTTCATGGGTGCCAAACAGGCTAAGGCTTTCATATAAAAATATTCCACACTTTCCTTGCCCTGTTTAAGAAACAGTCCAGTTGGCATACCATAGGAATACCATACACTAGGTCACACAGGAAACAGCCAATTCTGACCAAGTGAACTTGTAATTTTCCAAACTGGATTCTGCCCAGTACTTTCCAAGGCTAATAGGAATTTTCCTCATCCTTTGACTGTAGCTACCTGAGCCAAGGATAGGTTCCCTTTCCCATTCTAAGATGGTAGAGGCTGGATTCCAGAAAAAGTTCTTGGATAAATGCCAAATTCAGAATTGCAAAACTTCCTCCTCTCTCCATACCATGCAGACAGCATTTCCAGTAAGAAACCGCCCCCCTCACACCTGTGAGGGAGCAGAGGCAAGCTAACAAGGAACCCATCCCTAGAATGGAAGGAGATGGGAGAACAGGGCTGTGGAAAAGAACTACAAAGTTCTCAACTAATTTATACAATATTCATGAATCTAAAGGACTCTGAGTCACTTCTAGAAAAGTTGGACAGAAAGAGCCAAAGAATAGCATGCGTTTCTCTCCTGTAAAGACACTTGCAATTACTTCTCGCAAGTCCGAATACTGAGGCACACACCAATGAGTGAACAGCCCTGCAGGAGCTTCCTGAAACTATTTACAATTTCAAGTGGGTTCCTGGCTAAAGAATTACAGAGGGATCTTATTTGGGATGTTTTAAGTTGTTAAGTCAATGCCAGCATTTTCTCTGAAGTAGAAAAGAGGGCAAGAAGGGGAAGGGGGCCAGCATCCTCCTGTCTCAGCAGGGCCATTCTCAGCTGTCTGAGGGCTCTCAGTGGTTTCCTCCCAAGACCGTGGGCCAAGACCAGCAGCTATGCTGGAACCACACTTCGAATGGGGGAATATGGGCAGCATCCTGAGGTCCCTTGGGGCACAAAGGGACAGCAAAGGCTCAGAGGCCCAGGCCCACTAGGGCCCCTGATGGGCAGCTTGGCTGTGCCTCACTGGTGAGGTGGGTGTGGAATAAGAGGAAATGGCTTCTGACCAGGCTTTTCCAAGCGCATCCAATGTTTTTAGCTTGGTAACTTGATACGCAGATGTTGTAAAACTGAGGGAGAAGTGATAGTGAGGGGCATTGTAACCAAAGCCCTTGGGTTCCAAGATGATTTTATCAAAGGAATATAAGGTGAAAAGCCTTTGTTGGCACTGTCTCATCAACCAGGCAACCGGTCGTGCTTCGGCTGAGGTAACCGCTGGTTTTACTTGGCTCAGGGGCTGCCAGGAAGGTTTGCTGCTGCTAAGGCATGCACAGTCTGCATAGAAGCTCTTCTGTCCACAGGGCAGGGGTGTTGGTGGCTTTAAAGACTGCCCTCAGTTCCTTTTTCTAGCACTTGTGTTTATCTTCCCTTCTGCTTGACAAAAGTCACCTTACAGGGAGATAAGTGTCTGGGAGACAGCATGTAATTGAGTTGGCAAGAGAATCTCATGAAGTTTCTTGAACCAAACCCGCAGGCTCATTTAACTTCTTTTCTCTTGACATAAAGTACTGTCAGCGTGCTTTGGTTGTCACATAACCCAGAAGTCTGAGTTCTTAGCTTAGTTGGCCCAAGAGTTTTTCACGAGGCAAAGGAAGTGGCAGCTGGTACCCCAGGTAGAACAGCCAACACAGAGAACACTTGTGTTCCTCCTGCCTCTATGTGGACGTGGAATCCTGCAACAGTTTGATCCTGTGGTGAGCTATACAATGTTCTCTGCCCCTGGTAGGGGCCCCTGTGGGGGTCCACGGTCCTGCTTACTGTGTAACTGGGCCAGCTGCAGAACTGGCATGTTGCACAGTGGACACACTTTCCGAACCTCCAGCCACTTAATAAGGCACCTGCAGAATGAAACACCACAGGAGGGAAGACATCAGTCCCATGCTCACAATATATCAGCCCATCCATCCACCCACACATTTTACACGCTTAACACATCTGTCGCCCAAGACAGCCAGGTCCTAACGAGCTCCACCCTCATTGGAGAACCCACTTTACTCTCTGGAGGAGCCAGAGCTCCAAGCATGCTACTCCCTCAGTCATCATGGTTTCTTAAGGAAGTATGGTGAGGTGGTGCAAAGTAGGAGATACAAAATTTTCAAATAGACATGCAAAATGTATAAAATTGCAAGAGAAGAGGGAATATGAATATGTTTGCAAGAAGAGGAAGGAGAGAGCCCCATACTACCATTTACATTCAGACTCATCTATCGATTTAAAATAACTACGGTTTTGATTAACGTAAGTTTTTTGGAGTGGGAGTTCTCATTGGAACGTTCCATTAAATAGTGGTTTTATAGTCTGGGCTCCCAGGAGATGTGGGTTTGCCTGGCATTCTGCCCAAAGTTCTGCCATGGTGCTTATGTTCCACGACCCCAATTCCTCCTAGTGCCATGTAAACATACCCCTCCCTGTAGGGTGCTTTCTGCACTGTAGACCAATCATGAAGCCTTCAAGCTTGTCTGGCACTGTTCCAAGCCCACAAGTAAGTTGGTTGATGTGCCTCAAACTCAGGTTCCCTTAAATAGTTTTATACCAATACTTACTTTCTATGGAAGGCATGCTTACATGGACAAATCCCCAACTCATCTCGAGGCTTGAAGTCTTCTAGACACACTGCACAGAGCTGAAAGATAAATTCACAGATGAGGAAAAGTGTCTGCTAAGCACTCTCCCAGGTCACAAAGAAAAGTGCAGGCCCCCGAGGCCCAGTCATTTGAAGGGGTTTGTAATGTCCCACAGTTTAAGTGAAAGAAAGGCTCGACTGGGCAAGGTCTTCTGAAGAAGAACCTCCTGCTCTTCCTGTCACATGTCTTCAAAGATGAAGGGCAGGTGGAAGAAGAAGGACAGCAAAAGGCAGTTTGCTTTAGTGCGCCAGAAGGGTCTGACTTAGGTTAGTCCTCACTAGCGAGGATGGACATGATGGAGTTTGCCTGTGGTGTGCCCAGGGGCTGACTTTCTGCAGGGGTGCTCTGCCTGCTCAGCAGCATAGCTTCTGACAGGGACATGGCCTGGGGCAGGCCCTAGGGCTCTCCTTTCTCGATCAATATCTGTCTTTGTCATATAAAATGTTATCCAAGCCTAGCTGGTGTGGCTCAGTGTTTGAGCTTTGACTATAAACCAGGAGGTCTCAGTCTGATTCCTGATAAGGGCACATGCCTGGGTTGCAGGCTCAATTTCTAGAAGGGGGAGTGCAGGGAGCAGCTGATAGATGAGTCTCATCACTGATGTTTCTACCTCTTTCTCCCTCCCTTCCTCTCTCTGAAATCAATAAAAACATATTTAAAAAAAATTATTCAAGAGTCTCTGAATTAAACTTGAGAAAATGTGGATGGGGCCAGGACTGCTGACAGGTGGCCAGGCTTCACAGCTTTGAACAGGCTTTTCCTTCACAGCCAGATGCTGGGGTTCAGCCACCACTTCTTGAGCACTTACCAGTGCGCAGGGACACCAACTATCGTCACTTTTACCCTTTTTACAGATGAAATAGAAGCTCAGAGCAATCACCATGTTTCCTGAGGCCATGCAGTTGGTGAGTGTGGCTGGGCTGGTTCCCAGGTCTCCTGCATTGATGTGCTATATTCCTTCCCTCTTGCTTCCCTGTCCATCTCCAGGGATCCTGGTTCAACTATTAGCATTTCTTGCCCAGACTGATGACATGGCCTCTCTTTCACTTGTTTATAACCTATGATATGTAACCCAATCTTCTTAGGTTATATGACAGGACATGGGGCTCTTGGTGCCCCATGGCCAGTGCCATGAATGCTGGCCTTCCAACACTCTTCCCTCAGGGCCTTGTGTATACAGCAGACAGGATCTTCAGGAAGAGGAGAAAGAATAACTATCTTGTCAGACTTGGCATTACGGCCAAGACATCAGGAGAGCAGGGAGGAAGGCAGGACAGACTGCTGGCCTTGGCTTGGACACCCACTAGCTGCATGATCTCTGCCATTCTGATGCCTCTCAAGCTTTGTTCCTTCGTCTATGTAATGTGAGGACACTACCTGCCCCACCTCCTTCATAGGGCTGTTACCAGCTCAGGCTGGTGGGATCAGAGCTGAGGAGGCAGTACGGCAGTCTACCAATATCAGTGGTTTTTATCCCAAAGTTGCAATGGGAGCACTATTTTCAAGCCAATTTTATTCTGGAGGAAGTTTGAGAACACACTGTTGGTAAAGATGAGACACTAGCTGCTCTAGCTTTGAAGTGACCTTTGGGACCTCAGCTTCCCACCTGCAAAGGCAGAATGATGTTCCCATCTCCTAGCTATGTGAATAGGCCCTATGGCTTTAAACACCCAGGTTCCTCCTGGCATAGCCTTCTGAAACAGGGTCAGGACTCTGCTGGCTCTGATCCAGCACTGATCCTACCAAAGTACAAGAAGTTGACAAGTTACTCATTTTTATTTGCGTATTTTTCCGGGATTCCTAATTCTAAAACCACAGTCACCTGGAAAAAAACCCCCACAAGATAAATTCTGACATGTTAAGTACTAAAGGGACCAAAAGTCAAGGACAATCACAAAGAGAAAAGGCTTGGATCTGACTTCTTAGAAGCTCCCTGAAGGGTCAAACTAGTTTTACAACTTTAAAAAAGATGTATTTTAATTGAATTTTAGAGAGAAGTAAGAGGGAGGGAGAGAGAGAGAGAAACATTAAAGTGAGAGAGAATCCAGTTGCCTCCTGTATATACTCTGACTGGGCATGTGCCCTGACTGGGAATCAAAATGATGACCTTTTGGTGTATGCGATAATGCTCAATCAACTGAGACTGGCCTGGGCCTAATTTTACAACTTTAAAGGTCACATTTTGCAAATAAACTTTACTTTCCAATATGGTGTCAGAGCAACTGGACATCCATAAGCACAGAAGCATGACTAAAGCATAGGCAATCAAAGGAAAAAAACACACAAAAACAAACAAACAAATTGAACTTCATCAAATTAAAACTTTTGTTTTGCAAAAGATCCCTTTAAGATAAAAGTTTGGGATAATTATTTGCAGATATTTTATTTTGTAGGCTTTTAATTACTGAGCTGAAAGAGTTATTATATATTCTGAATACTAGACTCTTATCAGACATAATTTTTGCAAATATTTTTCCCCCGTGGGTTTTACCAGAAAACCATAAAAACAGAAGAAAGTGGCACATTTTAAAAGTGATGAGAGAAAAGAAGTGTCAACCCAGAGTTCTATATCCAACAAAAACACCCTTCACGAATGAAGGTAAAATAACGATATTCTCAGATGAAGGCAAACTAATAGAATTCATAGCCAGCAGATCTGCTCTATGAGAATTGTTAAAGGAAGGTCATTGGACAGAAAAAATATGACAAAAGAAGTAAATGTGGGACACTGGGAATGAAAAGCAATGGAAATGATAAGTGTCTAGATAAATATAATAGACTATTCTTCCTGCCCTAAATTCTCTAAAATATATACAATGATTAAAAGTAAAAATATATAACAATGTCTGATAGGATTTTCAATGTATATATATCCATGTGCTTTGACAGCTACTGCATAAAGGGGAAAACATAAAAGGACTTAAATGGACACAAGAGTTCTACATTCCAATTGAAGTGTGAAAATATTGATTCTTTTTGTAATCTCTAAGCAATCACTAAAAAAATTATACAGATCAACAATTGCACTAAACACACTGATTAAAAGACAGATTTGCAGAGTGGATCAAAAAACATTTCTCAACTATGTGCTGCATATAAGAAAACTCAGATCAAATATAATTATATTAGAGCCCAGTGCATGAAATTAGCGCACTGGATGTGGAAGATCCCTTAGCCTGGCCTGCGCCCTCTTGCAGTCCAGGACCCCTTGGGGTATGTACCCCTGCTGGCTTAGGCTCGCTCCTTACTGCCTGCCTGCAGCGGAGGCAGTAGAGGCTCCTGCCACTGCCGCTGTGCTCACCAGCTGTGAGCCCAGCTTCTGGTTGAGCAGCGTTCCCCCTGTGGGAGCACACTGACCATCAGGGGGCAGCTCCTGCTTTGAGCGTCTGCTGCCCTGGTGGTCAATGCATGTCATAGCGACCAGTCGTTCTGCTGGTTGGTCGATTTGCATATTAGGGTTTTGTTATAAAGGATAGGTAGACTAAAAATAATAAAAGGATGGAAAAAAGACATGCACTGTAAACATTAATCAAAAGAAGCTAGAATGGCTATATTAACAGACAGATATCATTTAAAAAAAAATCTTCACCCAAGGTTATGGTTTTCATTGATTCTAAAGAGAGAGGAAGGGAGAGGGAAAGAGAGAAAAAACCATCAATGTGAGAGAGAAACATTGATCGGTTGCCTCCCACATTGGCCCTGACTGGGGATCAGACCCACAACCTGGGTATGTATCCTGACTGGGAATCAAATCCAAGACCCTTTGGTGCATGGGACAATGCTCTAACCAAGTGAGCCACACTAACCAGGGGAAGGGATATTACATTTTGATAAAGAGTCAATTGCCAAGAAGAAATAAAAATCCTAAATGTGTATGAACCTAACAATGGAACTCCATATAAAAAAGCTATGGTACATTTACACTATGAAATATTGTGCAGCAGAAAAAAAGGAGTCTTTTACCTCTTAAGATAGCATGGAGGTCCCTGGTGAGTATTATACTAAGTGAAATAAGCCAGTCAGAGAAAGACACGTATCATATAATCTCACTCATATATGGAATCTAGTGAACAAAATAAACTGCTAAACAAAATAGATTCAGAGATATAGAAGCATGAAACAGATTATCACATCTTAGAGGGAAAGAAGAGGTGGGTGGGTGGTGGCAAGAGAGCAACCAAAGAACTTGTATGTATATATGCATAACCCATGGACACAGATGAAAGGTGAAGGCTTAGGGTGGGGGGCAGGTGTGGGTTAGAAGGGGACAATAAGGGAAAAAAAGGGAACATCTATAATACTTTCAACAATGAAGTAAAAAAAAAGAAATGAGAAGACATATGTTTATAAATTAGAAGACTTGACACAGTTAAAGATGCCAATTTCTCCCCAAATGATTTATAGATTTAATGCAATACTAACCAAAATCCCAGCAGGATTTTTTTTTTTATAGATATAGGCAAGCCAATGCTAAAATTTACTTGGAAGAGCAAAGGAACTAGACTAGCTAAAACAGTATTGGAAAAGAAGAAAAAAGTTGAAGGAATTATATTACTTGATTTTAAGACTTACTATAAAGCTACAGTAATAAAGCTTAAGAGATAGACAATAAATCAATGGAACAGACTAGAGAATCCAGAAACAGACTCACAAAAATAGGGCCATCTGATTTTTGACAAAGATGCAAAATAAATTTAATAGAGAAAACAACCACTTATCATAACTGGAGGGACATTGTGGTGAACAAATTAAAGAATAAATGCAAATGGCAAGTAGATGATAGACTAATAATGCCAAGACTCTCAGGCTTTACCTGAAAAGCCCCAGATCTGATAACAACTATCTTCCCCATGGCAACAATTAGCCAGCAACTCCTTTACACAGGACCTGCATGTCCCAGGGTGTCACAGCTTCCATGACACCTGTTTCTCTTGACCCCAAGATCCATTAGATGCCATTTATTATCTCACTTGCATGGTTAGAGCTAGAAACATGTTTTTTTTAGAAATTTGTTCCTCTATACTTATATTTCTGTTAAAAGATGGAAGAAGAAAAAAAAGGGTAAGCTATGAATTTTAAGAAAGGATATTTTTATTTATAGAAGGACAATGTATTATCACTAGAAGCCCGGTGTACAAATTCATGCACTGGTGGAGTTCCTTGGTGTGACATACGTGGATCAGGCTCAAATCAGCATCCAACATTCCCCCAAGGGATATAGTAGTACATAAAGTGGCAGTGGCCAGGGTGGAGGCACTCCTGCTCATCCTGGCCCCACACATCCTGGTTAGCTGAGCATCTGCCCCCGTCTTCCATTGTTGCCCCTGATCTGCTGCACCTAGCTATGGAGAAATGTGTCCATAGGGCAGAGCTTCCACGGCCTTGCTGGGGGTGCTGAATGAAGCTCAGAGAAGTGGGGTGAGAGCCCGAGAGTAGCCTCTCTGGGGAGCAGCAGAATTTGGGCTGTGAACTGCAGCTCAGCCCCACTTGCTTGTGATCTTTCAAGGACTCAATCACCTGTTTCTCTTTTTGCCCAAGTTGACTTCCCCGGCCGCTCAGTGCCTGCGTATGCACATTAACCTGTTATCTTTGTTGGGTTAATTTGCATATTCACTCCTGATTGGCTGGTGGGCATCACGAAGGTATGGTCAATTAGCATGTTACTCTTTTATTAGTGTAGATTAGAGGCCTGATGCATGAAATTAGTGCACAGGGGTGTGTGTCCCTCAGCCCAATCTGCACCCTCTCCAGTCTGGGACATCCCTTTCACAATCCAAGACTGCTGGCTCCCAACTACTCGCCTGCCTGCCTGCCTGCTTGATTGCCTCTAACTTGCTTCTGCCTGCCAGCCTGATCACCCCCTAACCACTCCTGTCAGCCTGATCGAAGCCTAACTGCTCCCCTGCTGGCCTGATTGCCCCTAACTGTCCTCCCCTGCCAGTCTGGCCATCCCCAACTGCCCTCCTCTGCTAGCTAGTCATCCCTAACTTCCCTCCCTTGCCAGCCTGGTCTCCCCCTGCTGGCCCAATTGCTCTTAAGTGTCCTCTCCTACTGGCCTGGTTGCCCCCAACTGCCCTCCTCTGCTGTCCTGGTCACCCCTAACTGTCCTCCCCTGCAGGCTTGGTCGCCCCCAATTGCCCTCCCCTGCAGACCTAGTTGTCCCCAACTGCCATCCCCTGCTGGCCTGATTGCCAACAACTGCCCTCCCCTGAAGGCCATCTTGTGGTGGCCATCTTTGACCATATGGGGTGGCCATCTTGTGTGTTGGAGCGATGACCAATTTGCATCTTACCTCTTTATTATATAGGATATACTAGAGGCCCTGTGCACAAAAGTTGGGGGTCACCACCACATGAGGAACTGTATGCAAGGGTCGTGGCCTTAGGAAGGTTGAGAACCACTGGGTTAGACCAATAAGGAAGACTTCTATTCTTGACAAACCTGGTTATTCAATATTGCTAATGTATGTCAGGATTTAATCTTTTAATTTGTGGCCATCAAAGAGACCCTAAATAGAAAAGGGATCACCCTCTATTACTTCATGTTAATTTTGGCTATGTGCCAAAGTTAACTTTTGGGAAATTTTAAAAATCAAATAGTAATTGATGTTTGAGATTAATTCAAGGTTAGGCCTACAATGCTCTAATATATCAATTCTGATGAAAAATATGCAGAAAGAGCAAAGGATTTCAAAGTGTTCAATAATAGAAATCATTTTTATTATTTAAATAATTTTATAATCTGTCTTTAAAGAATAGATGGGCACTGTAGCTTCAGCACAGTTAATCTAAGAAAACAGATATTACACATGCAACTTTCCAAGTCCTTGTTTTAAACACCAACTCAAAAACTCAGAAAGAAAAAAGCCCTAAAATTAAGAATAAAAATTCTGAGCATTTGTAATTAGAGGCAACACAAGGAATAAAATTAGAATTCTTATAGACTATGTGTCTTAAGGTATACATCAGGGCGCACACACTTTTGTATTTAAGTTACAAAGCATAATTACATAGGGAACACCTATGGCCTAACCACCATGCAACTTCAACTCGAGATAATCCCATGGATATGCCTCTCTTTGTGTGTTCTTCCCTATTCCACCACTCTGCCGCATCTCCTCAAACTTCCACCTCCAAGAAAAAATCACTGCCCTTTTTTGTGACATTGGTAAGGAGGAACTACTAGGAACATTTTCAAGAGTGAAATTACTGCAAATTTACCTTGAGTAGAAAAACCAACATAGCTATCTCCTATTCATTGTGCACTGACAGAAAGCAGCTTCCCTGCTGCTATGCAATCTCACGTGAGCACCATCTCTATTAAAAATGAGTTATGTTATTCTCTTACAGTCTTCACACAATTGATTTTTATGACCTCATCCTCAAATATTCTATTAAACTGACCAAAATAAGCCAAATTTTATTTAATTAGTTAATCCTCACTTTAGGATATTTTCCCATTGACTTTAAGAGAGTGGAAGAGAGAGGGGAAGACAGAGAGAAATATTGATGTGAGAGAAACACATCAATTGGCTGCCTTCTGCATACACCCTAACCAGGGCCAGGGCCCAGGCCCAGGAGAAGCCTACAATCAAAGTGTGTGCCCTTGACCAAATTCGAATCTGGGACTCTTTGGTTTGCAATTTGACGCTCTAACCACTGAGCCAAACTGGTTAGGCTTTCGACTGATTTTTAGAGAGAGTGGAAGGGAGGAGGGAAACAGAGAGAGAGAAACATGGATATGAGAGAAACTGATATTAATTGATTGCCTCCGGCATGCAACCGAGGCCCCAACCTGGACAGGGGATTGAGCTTGCAACTCTTCAGTCCAAGGGCTGATGCTCATTCACTGAGCCAAAACAACTAGGACAAAATAAATCTAATTTTTAAAAAATCCTCACCTAAGGACATGCTTAGAGAGAGGACAGGAGAGAGTGAGAGACAGAGAAACATCAATGTGAGGAGAGAGAGACATAGATTGGTTGCCTTTTGTAAATGTCCTGACCAGGGATGGAACTCACAACCTGGGTATGGGCCCTGTCCAGGAATGGAATCTGTAACATTTTGGTGCACAGGGCAATGCTCACCAACTTAGCTATTCTGATCAGACTAAATAAACTTAGTTTTTTTCAACTTCTGAAAATAAAGATGTTTAAGTATACAACAGCATACCACTCTTTTAGAAAATAGCTCAAGAAAAGACTAAAATATTTATAAGGCAACTTACTTCATGTAAATTCAGTTCTTTTACTTTCTCTTTTAATATAACCTGTAAAACAAAAAGTATGTTTTTATGTCCATTTAAGTCTGTAATTTGAAAAATTTCTCATTATACTTACAAATATTTTTCTTTTTTTGTGTGTGTATATATATGTAGCTTATTTCCTCTTTTATTCAGTAATGAAGAGAATTTCTTTTACAGATTGAGATAGAACATTTTATCAACATTCTTTGAAATTGAACAATGATGCAATATTCTTCTGGAAAGCAACTTTAAAGTCTCTTTGACAATAGATTAAATTTTGGGAAAAGACATTAACACATGCCCATATAGTCTAAGTGCAAACATGGGGTAGGAAATTTACTGCCTTATGGTTCAGTAAAACATAGCACTGGCTGATGGGATTAATTAGTAATTATTGAAGATTAAAGAGTAAAATTAATCTTAATTTTAGAAGTTTTGCTCATTATTATACATCATTATCCTCAGAAAACTTTATCTCTTAACTAGAGTTATGTAAATAGGCTTAAAACTTATCCAGGTGCTGTTTCTAACCTGACTTTGTAGTGACTGGATATCAGTTCAAAGGAATGCCAAATGATAAGAGGACAAATTACTGTTTAAATTGAAAAGTTCAGAGAATAAACTTAGCTTATTAGAATTATATGTTATATTCAAGTGAAAAAACAGACAAGTGAAATTTGGGAAAAATCTCTATTTTGAGTATCATATACCTGAATCAAAAATATTTTGAGGGAAAATCACATTTTCAGAAATCACAACCAAAAGCTACCATCTAGCTATGCAGAGATGCATTAAATTTCAAATTCAGTATTTTTTAAGGAGAATTTTTACCACATCTTATGACTTTAATAGTTCTGTCAGTCAATTCACCTTTTAAATGATCACAGTAAGGCCAATTTTACTTAAAATAATAATAATAATAATAATAATATATATATTTTTATTGATTTTTTTACAGAGAGGAAGAGAGAGGGATAGAGAGTTAGAAACATTGATGAGAGAGAAACATTGATCAGCTGCCTCCTGTACACCCCAACTGGGGACATGCCCCTAAGGTACATGCCCTTGATTGGAAATGAACCCGGGATCCTTCAATCCGCAGGCCGATACTCTATCCACTGAACCAAACCGGTTAGGGCCAATTTTACTTTATAGTTAGCTTTTTTTTTTTTTTTTTTTTACATACAAATACCTTGTAGGTTGTCAAGATCATGAAAGAACTGAGACAAAATGATTCATTTATTTAGAAAACTAAAACATTCCAGTCTGTATATGAATCCCACATGAAACCTCTAGGGCAGAGTGTGGGGTTACCTATGACATCAATGTTGACATCTAAGAAACTCGCTCATGAGCTCAGATTTCAGAGACACAGACAAAATGATAAGTAATCCTAAACTGGTGAGATGGTTCTGTAACAACATGTCATAAAGATTTAAAGACCAAAATAAGCTGAAGCTTGTCCCACCTCTCCCCAAAAAGCTAAGAACAAGAAAATAATTTCATGCTTTAGTTCAAAAGAAAAGGAACAACTAGGCCCACTGTTTGGTGTCAGTGGTAAAATGTTAATGAATGACACATATAAGAAAAAAGAAATTTTACTTTGCTTTTAAGTAAAGCTAAGTTTTTTACTTTTAAAGAATTAGTAAAGGGGCAGGGGTTACCAGTGATGACCCAAGCAGACTTCTAGTGGTGTGACATTAGCTAACATTTAAAGTACAAAAGGGGAGGAGATGAGATCACTAGAACAGAGCTGGTCATCTGTGAGGAAGTTGTATGTTTTTAATGAGGGAAGTAAAAAAAAAATATTTAATGGAATCTCATCTCTATATATAAAAGTGACTGACTATATGTCCGTTTGACCAACCAACTGGCTGGTACATATGACGCACACTGGCAATTTAAAAATAAATGTTGACTCGCGCATGTGTGATACATATAAAGCTCTCGCTGTTACCAATCACACATGTGTGTTTTGATTTATCATTGTTTATCGTGAATTAGGTTGTTTTTGTGGACATGATGAAGCTAAAAGAAAGCAGCTATCATGTCTTTGTTATTATATCATGATGTTATTTATTAATAAATTTATGTATTAATTTTACATATACATTTTACTAATTTTCTTTCATCTCTGACATTTCTATTATAGAAAAAAGGTGAACAGTGATATTAAAATATTTCTTCTAATTAATTTCCTTTCAATGTGCATAAATCCATGCACTGGGCCACTAGTTTAATATAGTCTTTAAGAATTATAAGATACAGCATTTCTCTTTAGCAAAATGTTAGCTTAAGTTCCCTGTTAAACTATATTATTGTATTATGTGAACTTTCTATAACTTCAAATAATTAGAAAGAAGAGTACTTAAAGTTGATCTATTTTTACTGCAAACTGGCAAATAAAATGTTAAAATGAATACAAGTCCTACTTTAAAATAAGTGCAAATCTGAGTTCTCATTTTTTGGGTATAAAACACTATCAAAGTCAATCTGAAGTAAATTTCTCACCTGTTTATAGGCATAAAATTCTTTGTGTGCTTGATGTCTTAGCCTAAAAGACAAATGAACAATGTGATATTGAGATTTCCAACACAACAATTTGAAAAAAATAAGAAAGCTGCTAATTTTGGTAACAGTTTATATCATTTATGATTTAAAATCCAGAGTCTTTATCTTGGAATACACCCAAATGCACATTGGTTACATGTCATGAGAAAGTGAACAGTGAACCATAAAATGGTATCTAAATATAAATTCAAGTAAAATCTCATTAAAGCAAAATCTCATTAATACAATAAATATTTTAATGAAGGTTCAATTCTTTTTATATTGATAGTCTACTTGTTTTAATATTTAACATACCACATTTTTTAACTTAAAATTTTAAGTATAATAAACATCTAATAATTACAAAAACCTTAATTCAGCTAATTAAAAAATACACATACACATTTATATACACCACTGTTAACTATCACCTAGTCAACATACACAACATTTATAGCACCCCTTCAATGACTTCTCCCAGTCAATATCTACCCCAAGAGGTCGCCATTATCTTGATTTCTATCATTATAGATTAATGATGCTTGTTTTTGAACTCCACATAAATGGATCATTTGGTATACGCTTTTGTATTGGCTTCTTTTAGCCAACAATTACTTTTGAAATTTATCTGTGTTGTTGCAGTAATTCTGTTTTTGACTGACATATAGTGTTCCATTGTAAGAACATTATAAATGTAATTTATCTATTCTATTGTTGATAAATATTTAGATTACTTCCAATTTTGGGCTACTATGAATAAAGCTGCTACACAAATTCTTCTACATGTCATTTAGTGGACATATACACTAATTTCTGTGGAGGATATACCTAGGAGTAGAACTGCTGATCCAAAGTGCTTGCACCAATTTCTACTCGTGTGGGTAAAGCATGAGAGTTATAGTTGTTCTACATCTTTACCACTGCTTTGTGAGGTCGGTTTAAAAATTTTAAGCCAATCTAGTGGGTATTCAGTGGTGTCTCATTTTGGTTTAAATTTGCATTTCCCAAATGGTGTGCGGAACTCTTTCATATGCTTATTCCCAATTGGATATCTTCTTTTATTAAATGCCTGTTTGAGTTTTTTGCCAATTGTCTTTTTCTTATTGATTTATAGGAATTCCTTATATATTTTAGATGTGAGCCCTGTTTGGTCTATGTACTGTAATTACCTACTCCTACTCCAGGGTTTTTGCCTTTTCATCCTCTTAATGGTATCTTCTGATAAACAGACACTTTTATTTTAAATGAAGTCCAATTTATCAACTAGACCCAATAATGTCAAGTTTTTTTGTGTCCAATTAAAAAATCTTTGCCTAACTCTAGATCATGAAGATATTCTCTTGAAAACAATTTGTTATTTTATTTATTACACACACACACACACACACACATATATATATATATATATATATATATATATATATATGATCTGAAATTAGTCTTCATGTATGATTTGAGGTAGAAGTCAAGATTTTTTTCATCCATGTGCAGATTTAAAAAAATATATATTTTTATTGATTTTTCACAGAGAGGAAGGGAAAGGGATAGAAAGCCAGAAACATTGATGAGACACATCGATCAGCCGCCTCCTGCACACCCCCTACTGGGGATGTGCCCGCAACCAATGTACATGCCCTTGATGGGAATCAAACCTGGGACCTTTCAGTCCCCAGGCCGACGCTCTATCCACTGAGCCAAACCGGTTTCGGCCATGTGCCGATTTTTGTTTGACTCATTTATTACAAAGATCCTCCTTCCCCACTGCATTGCAGTAGCACATCTGTTGTAAGTCAGACACAATATGTGAGTCTATTTCAAGAGTTTTTATTCTGTTCCATTGGTCTATTTGCCTATATTTATGTACTAGATTGAACAGTGTCCCCTTAAAAATTATATCTAACTGGAACCTTAGGATATAACCTTATTTGGAAATGGTATTTGCAGATTATTTAATTGAAAAAAGGTCATATTGAATGTAGAGTGCATATTGGATTTAGGGTGGGCCTAAATCCAGTATTACTGACATCATTAGAAGAGAGAAAACACAGATACAGGGAAGAAAGCCAGGTGAAGAAAGAGACAGAAGAGATGCAGCTACAAGAGGCAAGGAAGGATCCTACCCTAGTCTTCAGAGGAAGCATGGCCCTGTTGACACCTTGATTTTATAATTCTAGCCTCCAGAATGGGAGATTAAATTTCTGTTGTTTTAAGCCACCCAGTTTGTAGTACGTGGTTATGGCAGTCCTGGGAAATTGATGCACCTTGTGTCAATACCATGCTAGTTTTTATTTTTTAAGTTTGTATTTTGAAATAATTTTAGATTTACAGAAAAGTGCAAAAAATAAGAGTTCACATATACCTCTCTCCCAGTTTTTCCAATGTTCATATCTCACATAACCAGAGTACAAAAATCAAAGCAAGTAAATTAACACTGATATATTGATATTAATATTGACATATCAACAAAATAAGAGACTATTTAAATTTCACCTGTTTTTTTCACTAATATCCTTCTCCTGTTCTATGACCCAATCCATGTCTCCTTAGCCTCTCCCAATCTGTGGCAGGATCCTTAGTTTTTCTTTCAAGATTTTGACATATTAACCCTGATCACTTGTTCATAGAGTGTCTTTTGGGTCTCTCTGCTGTAGTTATTATTTTCCTTCTTGAAACTGACCAACATCTTGGGGGAGAGATGTTGAAACTATGTAAAATCCTATTTATTCTCAAGCTTTGCCTACTGATTTAGCACTCATCTTGCATGCAACAATTACTGTAGTGTTTGCCTAGTGGTGGCTTTGTAGTTTTCTAATTCTTTACATTATTATTAACTGGAATTCTTCTGTAAAGAACATATGTCCTTTCTCCTTCATTTGTTTATATCACTATGGACTCATGGATATTTGTTTTAGTCTGTGGGTTAGAATTCAATATGATCATTATTTATTTTATTGCTCAAATTGATTTAGGTTTGGCCTTTAGGAGCTTCATTGGGTTGACTTCTGTGTTCTTTTAATGTGCCCTCATCTTTCCCCATAAATTTCCTTATTAGCACTGAAAAATGTTTCCTGCTCATCTTGTGTTTTCCACACCCCATTTGTGGAATTAGCCACTTCTTCCAAAAAATCTTGGTTCTTTTTACTGAAGAATAGTGTTTAGAAAGCACTTGGTGCTAGGTGAATAGCACTCTATTTTTAGTATTGGAGCTCTGTAATAAGTCTTGGGGTCTGGCATTAGAAGTCCTCAAGCTTTGTTCCTAATTACTGTCTTGGCTATTCTTGTTCCTCTGCATTTCCATACCAATTTCATGAGCTTGTCGATTTCCACAAAAAATCTGTTGGGATTTTGACTGAGATTGTATGGAAGTTATAGATCAACTGCAGAACTAACATCTTTGCAAGATTTGAGTTTTCAATCTATGAACCTACTTATTATATCTTAATTTCTCTTTACACATTTCTAGGTAGAATGCTTATATATCTTTCATTAGATTTATTCCTAGGTATTTAGTAAGTTTTGATTTACTATAAATTTTTTTCATTTTCTAATTCATTGTTGCTACTATATAGAAAAAAAAACAATTTTTTTGTATATTGATCCTGTATCTAATGACTTGCTAAGTTTACTTCTAATTTTTTAATAGTTTATCTATAGAATATTTTGGATTTTTTAATATATACAATCTTTCTGTCTACAAATAATGAGTTTAAACTCTACCTTTATAATCTTTAAATATTTTACTTTATTTTTTATTCCATTTCATTTCTTTTATTAATCTTTTTTTTTCTGCATCGGCTAGGACCTCTAATACAATGACAAATAAAAGCGGTGGCATCACTATTGGAGGTCAATGGAGGGGAAAAGGGAACATATATAATACTTCCAACAATAAAAATTAAAAAAATTTTAAATGTGTAAAATAAAATTATATAACTTAAAAAATCCCCATCACTATTATGTTTTCTCTAGATTTTTTTGTGCATAACCTTGATCCAAACTTGTATCCTAGTTGTTGATTTTTTTTTTTTACATATGACCCTTTTATTCCCCATTGACCTCTTCTAGCCTGCCCCTGCAGTCCCCTCCCCACACCCCAGGCCTTCACCTCCCTATTGTCCGTGTCCATGGGTTTTGCACATTCAACCTTTTTTTGGATACTTGTCACACCTTGTCAATCCTTCCACATTCCACAAATATTGAATGAGTGCCTATTTATGTCTCAGGCACTCTTCGATGCCACATACTGTGAAAACCAACTTGACATATTGGATAATGCCTTCACAAAGTTAAATTTTAATTTATTTAACCTCCTATTTTTTTTTAAATTAAATCTTTATTATTCAGATTATTACATTTGTTTCTCTTTTTTCCCCTCCATAGCACCCCTCCACCCAGCTCCCACCCCTCCCTCTGCCCTTAGCTCCCTCCCATTGATCTCATCCATAGGTGTATGATTTTTGTCCAGTCTCTCCCTGTACACCCCTCACCCCTTCCCCCCTGAGAATTATCAGTCCACTCCCTTTCTGTGCTCCTGATTCTATTATATTCACCAGTTTATTCTGTTGATCAAATTTTTAATTCACTTAATTTTTAGATTCACTTGTTGATAGATATGTATTTGTTATTCACAATTTTTTGGCTTTTACCTTTTTCTTCTTCCTCTTCTAAAAGAGTACCTTTCAGCATTTCATATAATACTGGTTTGGAGTTGATGAACTCCTTTACCTTTTTCTTATCTGTGAAGCTCTTTATCTGCCCTTCAATTCTGAATGTTAGCTTTGCTGGATAGATTGTTCTTGGTTGTAGGTTCTTGGTATTCATCATGTTGAATATTTCTTGCCACTCCCGTCTGGCCTGCATCATTTCTGTTGAGAAATCAGCTGACAGTCGTATGGGTGCTCCTTTGTAGGTAATAAACTGTTTTTCTCTTGCTGCTTTTAATATTGTCTCTTTCTCTTTTGCTCTTGGTATTTTAATTATGATGTGTCTTGGTGAGGTCCTCTTTGGATTCCTTTTATTTGGGGTTCTGTGTGCTTCCTGGACTTGTAAGTCTATTTCTTTTACCAGATGTGGGAAGTTTTCAGTCATTATTTCTTTAAATAGGTTTTCAGTATCTTGCTCTCTTCTTCTGGCACCCCCACAATTCTGATGTTGGTACGCTGAAAGCTGTCCCAGAGTCTCCTTACATTATGTTCACATTTTTGGATTCTTTTCTCTTCTTGCTTTTCCAGTTGAATGTTCTCTGCTTCTTTATATTTCAAATTTTTTACTTGATTCTTGCCTTTCTCTAGTCTGCTGTTAGGATTCTGTATAATATTTTTTATTTCAGTCAGTGTATGTTTAATTTCTATTTGGTCCTTTATCATCTTTAGTTGGACCTTTTCCATCTCTAGTTGGCTCTTTTGCATCTCTAGTTGGTCCTTTTTCATCTCCTCTTGCGTCTCACTAAATTTATCCAACTTTTCTAGCATATTCTTGAAAAACCTTATAAGTGTGGTTTTGAACTCTATATCCAGTCATTTTTTTTCCTCCATTTCTTTTGTTTGTGATCCCTTCCCTTGTTTCAGCATTTTCACTATGCCGGGGAAACTTCTGTGTTGATTTCAGCCTTATGATACCAGATGCAAACCCAAAGAATACTCTGTTGAGCTTGGGATGGGTGGAGTCTCAGGGCTTAAGGGACCGCCTTGCCTTCCAGTCGGCCTCACCCTCCACGGCCCCTGAGTCTCATGTGACTGGGTAATCGCTGGAACAGTCCTTGTGTGTGCGCCCGCAGTGCCTCTAACTGCTGCTTTTCCAGCTCCCCTGCGAACCAGGACCACACGAGTTTAGGTCCCCAGGGTTTCGCCCGAAACAGGGGCCCAGTGGACTCAGAAGTGGCACAGTTCGGAGGGTCTGTCTCCCGCGCCCTCGCGAAAGCCAGCGGCACAATCAGCAGTCTGTCCTCCGCGCAGCACCGTGTGCGTGCGAGACCGGACCTGATCTGCGAATCCCCTAAATTTCCATGCACCTCTCCCTTTTCACAGTCCAAACTCCCCCCGTATGAGTTTTGGCTGGATCTGGGGTTTAGTGTTGTAAGATAAGGGGTTCAATGCCGTTGGGAGTCTCCGTTTCCCTCCCGCCAGAGAAAGCCAGCCAGGTTCTCTGGCACCCGCTCTCTCAGCGTGCGTGTCTCCGTACCTCGGCTTTTTGCAGCTTCTCTGGGTCTCTGTGAGCCCTCTCTTTCCTTCTAGCTGTAGAACTTCCACTCAGCCAGCTTTCCTGTGGTTCTGGATGATGTCCGTTCTGTCTTTTAGTTGTAGTTTTGAAATTATTGTGCGAGGCAGCAGTGTAGATGTTTACCTATGCCGCCATCTTCGATTCTCCTCCCTAGTTGTTGATTTTTAAAAACCATGAATATGTTTTGTTTTTTAAAAGATATGTTACTGATTTGAGAGAGAAAGGAAGAGTTAGAAACGTCAATGAGAAACATCAACCTGTGGCCTCTTGTATGCTCCCCACTGGGTATTGAGTCTGCAACCCACACATGTACTCTGACCAGAAATTGAACTGATGACTTCTGATGCTAAACCACTGAGCACACCAGTGGGACTTTATAAACTTTCTCCCCCATCACTCCCCCCCTTTTTTTTAAACTGTTAATGTAGTATATTGTATTGATACCTTCATTCCTGGAATAATGTTCACTTGAATATAATGTACTACCATTTTTGCATATCCCTGAATTTGATTTACTAATATTTTGTTCATGAGAGACATAAGTCTGTAAGTTCCTTTTTTTTGTAATGTCCTTGTGAGGCTTTGTATAATTTTAATCAAAATTAGGCTGTCCTCATTATATTAGTTGAGTATTTCTCTTATCCTTTAGAAGTCATTTAAGAGTGGTATTTTTTTCTTTGCTGTTTGAAGGAATTCACTAGTGAGGTTACCTGGCTTGTAGTCTCTTTGTGGGAATGCTTTAATAACACATTCCATTTCTTAGTAGGTATATAGTTATTAATATTTTCTATTTCTTTGAGTTAGTTTTCTTATTCCTTTAATAAAATTTTTAAATATTCCTCTGTTTATATTCACATAACATAAAATTAACCATTTTAAATTGTATAATTCAGTGGTGTTTAGTGTGGTCACTAAGTGGTCTCATTAAGTAGTCCCCTTTCTCCTATCTCCTGGTAACCTCTAATCTGCATTCTGTCTTTATGGGTTTGCCTATTATGGATAGAAATATATATATCTATATAACAAATCATTCAATATGTGACCTTTTGTGTTTGGCTTTTCACTTAGCATAATGTTTTCAAGGCTCATCCTAATTGTAGTATGCATCAATTCTTCACTCCTTTTTATGGCTGAATATATTTTACAATTTGTTTATCCATTCAATCTGTGGGTGGACATTTGGGTTTTATTTTTTTTTAATATATTTTATTGATTTTTTTTACAGAGAGGAAGGGAGAGGGAGAGAGAGTTAGAAACATTGATGAGAGAGAAACATCAATCAGCTGCCTCCTGCACGCCCCGCACTGGGGATGTGCCCGCAACCAAGGTACATGCCCTTGACCAGGATCAAACCTGGGACCCTTGAGTCCGCAGGCTGACGCTCTATCCACTGAGCCAAACCGGTTCAGTGGTTCTCAACCTTCCTAATGCCGCAACCCTTTAATGCAGTTCTTTATGTTGTGGTGATCCCCAACCATAAAATTATTTTTGTCGCTACTTCATAACTGTATTTTGCTACTGTTAGGAATCTTAATGTAAATATCTGTGTTTTCTGATGGTCTTAGGAGACCCTGCTAGCTGTTCGCGACCCACAGGTTGAGAACCGCTGGGTTAGGGCAACATTTGGGTTTTATAAATGTTTGAACTATTATGATAATGCTGTTATAAGCATTTCTGTCTAAGTTTCTGTGTAGGCATATCTCTTCATTTGTCTTGGGTATTCACCTAGAAGTGAAATTTCTGGGTCATATAGTAATTCTATGCTTAACTTTTTGAGAAGCTGCTGAGCTCTTTTCCACAGCGGCTGCACCATTTTATACTACTGCAGGCAACATGTGTGGATTTCTATTTCTCCGCATCCTCACCAACACTTGTAATTTTCCATATTTTTGAGTACAGCATCTTAGGTGTGAAGTGGTATCACACTGTGGTTTTAATTTGCATTTCCTTAATGACCAATAAAGTTGAACATCTTTTCATGTGTTTATTGGCCATTTGTACAGGGTAGGGAAAAGTAGGTTAACAGTTGTGAGTATGCAAAACATTTTATTCTTATATTATTTATTAATTATTGTATTATCTTCCATATGAACAACTATAAACCTATCTTTTTAAAAATATATTTTATTGATTTTTTACAGAGAGAAAGGGAGAGAGACAGAAAGTCAGAAACATCGATGAGAGAGAGACATTGATCAGCCGCCTCCTGCACGCCCCACAGTGGAGATATGCCCGCAAGCAAGGTACATTCCCCCAACCAGAATCGAACCTGGGACCTTTCAGTCCGCAAGCCGACGCTCTATCCACTGAGCCAAACTGGTCTTGGCAACCTACTTTTGCCCCAATCTATCTTCTTTGGGAAAATAACTAAGTCATTTGCCTATTTTCAATTTAGTTGTCCTTTTAAAAAATATGTATATTTTTATTGATTTCAGAGATTGGGAGGGATAGAAACATCAATGATGAAAGAAACACTGACTAGCTCCCTCCTATTCACCCCCTACTGGGGATCAAGCCCACAAGCTAGGTATGTGCCCTGTGACCTCCTAGTTCATAGACTGACGCTCAATCACTGACCTACATGGGCTGGGCAATTCAGTTGTCTTTTTGTTGCTGAGCTTTAAGAGTTTTTAAAATATATTCCAGGTATTCATCTCTTTTCAGATATGATTGGCAAATATTTCTTTCCCATTCTAAAGGTTGTTTTGCACTGTTTTTTCTTTTGTTGTTTGGGCTTTTGTTGTCAAATCTGAGAATCTATTACCAGTTCAAGTTCCTAAAGATTTACCTATTTTCTTCTAAGATTTTCATAGTTTTAGCTGTTTTATTTAGGTTGTTGATCTATTTTTGTTAGTTTTTATATAAAATGTGAGCTAGGGGTTCAACTTCATTCTTTCACATGTGTTACTTAGTTGTCCTGTCATCTGTTGAAGGGACTATTCTTTTTCCCTATTAAATGGTTTTGGCACCTTTACTGAAAATTGGCCACAGATGTTTGCATTTGTTTCTGGACTCTCAATTCTATTTCATTGGTTTATATGTCTATTCTTATGGCAGTACCACAATGATTTAATTATTGTAGGAAGCTTTGCAATTGGGAAGTGTGAGTCTTCCTGTTACTTCTTTTTCAAAATTGTTTTGGCTATTTGGGGCTCCTTGAAGTTCCAAATAAATTGAGGATCAGTCTTTTCATTTTTGCATAAAAGGCTATTGGGATTTTTTTAATCCTTACCTGAGGATATGTTTATTGATTTTAGAGATCGAAAGAGAGGGAGGGATAAAGAAAGAGAAACATCAATGAGAGAATGGAGATCGAACTCACAACCTAAGTATGTACCCACAACCCGAATGGAGGTTGAACTCACAACCTAAGTATGTACCCTGACCAGGAATCGAACCTACAACTTTTCCTTTAGTGTATGGGATGATGCTCCAAGCAACTGAGTCACTTGGCTAGGACAAGGCTATTGGAATTTTGATAGGCATTGCATCAAATCTGTAGATTGCTTTCAAGAGTACTATCATCCTATATAATAAAGAGGTAATATGCAAATTGACCATCACTTCTACACACAAGATGGCTGTCCCCATATGGTCAAAGATGGCTGCCCCCATGTGGACACAAGATGGCTGCCACAAGATGGCCAGCAGGGGAGGGCAGTTGTGGGCCATCAGGCCAGCAGGGAGAGCAGTTATGGGTGATCAGGTCAGAATGGGAGGGCAGTTAGGGGCGACCAGGCTGGCAAGGGAGGGAAGTTAGGGGTGACCGAGCCAGCAAGGTAGGGCAGTTGGGGGCAACCAGGCCTGCAGGGGAAGACAGTTAGGGACCACCAGGCTGGCAAGGGAGGGCAGTTAGGGGTGACCAGGCCAGCGGTGATCAGGCCTCAAGGGGAAGGCAGTTGGGGGCAACCAGGCCGTCAGGGGAGGGCAGTTAGGGGCAATCTGGCTGGCAGGGGAGCAGTTAGGCATCAATCAGGCTGGCAGGGGAGTGGTTAGAGGGTGATCAAGCTGGCAGGCAGAAGCAGTTAAGGGCAATCAGGCAGGTAGGTAGGCGAGCAGTTGGGAGCCAGTAGTCCTAGATTATGAGAGGGGTGTCTGATTGTCTGTTTAACCCCTTCCTTGAGGGGTCCCAGATTGAAGAGGGTGCAGGCTGGGCTGAGGGACAACCTTCCTGCCCCCTTGCACGAATGCTGTGCATCAGGCCTCTAGTCTTAATAATATTAAGTCTTATAATCCATGAATATTGGATACCTTCCCATTTATTTAGGTCTTTAATTTCTTTTAGCAATGTTTTGTAGTTTTTGTGTACAAATTTTTCACTTCCTTGATTAAATTTATTCCTAGGAATTTTATTCTCTTGGATGCTATTGTAAGTGGAATTATTTCCTTTTCAGATTGTTCCTTGCTGGTTTATAGAAATACAACTGACTTTTGTGTGCTGATTTTATACCCTAAAAGTTGCTTAATTAATTAGTTTTAGATATTTAAGGGATTGTCTATAGGTAGTTTTACTTCTTTCTTTATAATTGGATGTCTTCTATTTCTTTGTCTTGCCTAACTGCTTTACTTAGAACTTCTAGCACAATGTTGAATAGCAGTGAAAACTGGCATCATTGTCTGGTGCCTGATTGTACAGGGAAAACTTTTAGACTTTTACTGCTGATTATGATGTTAGTTGTGGATTTTTAAAATACATAATGTTATTTCTTATTTCAGTTTTGATATACTGTATTTTTTGAAAAAAATGTTTAATTCAACTAAAATGTCAAATTTAGTGACATCTTTTGTGATCTTTTAATATTTGTAAGATTTGTAGCAATTCTCTTTTCATTTCTGAAATTAGTTTATCTTTTCTCTCTTTTTCCTGATCAGTCTTTCTAGAGATTCATCAATTCTGTTGTTTCCAAGTATCAAATTTTAATTTCAATGATTTTTTTATACATTTGTTTTCTATTTCATTGATTTCTGTGCTTAGCTTTTTTATTTCTCCCTTCTACTTTCTTTTCGGCTTAATTGGCTTTTAAAAATATATTTTTATTTATTTCAGAGAAGGGGGAGGAGTAGAGATAGTAACATCAATGATGAGAATCATTTATCGGCTGCCTCCTACATACTCCACACTGGGAATAGAGCCCCAATCCAGGCATGTGCCCTGATTGGCAATCAAACCATGACCTCCTGGTTCATATGTTGATGCTCAACTACTGACCATGTTGGCCAGGCTAATTTAAGTGATTTTAAAAGTATAAATTTATCTTAATTAGGTCAAACTTATTAATTATGTAGTTCAAATAATCTATATCCTTAAGTTTTTGTTTGCTTGTTTTACTGAGAGAAGCATAGTTTTCATATAAAGGAATAAAATAAACTCCATTAAAATGAGGCTTGTACATTTACTTTGCTTATTTAACTCTTTGGATTTGCGTATTTTCCCAAAGCATCATATTATTTCCAGCCATGGCTCAAAAATTCACCCCTTCTAGAAAGTCTTATTTAAAATTAACTTCACCCTTATGAATACACCTTCATATTCTAAGCCCCACTATTTACTTTATATTTTAGGTTGCATGATTTTATTTTGCATTTGCTACTTAATAAACACAAATATATTTCTGCTATTCTTTCCAGGAAATATACTAGTAATATATATTGTAACTTAGCTGGTGAAAAATGAGAACTGGGAATATTTTAAATTTCCTTTTTCTTAAGAAGCTTGTTAGTAAAACAAGTAGCCCTAGCCAGTTTGGCTCAGTGGACAGAGGTTTGGCCTGCAGACTGAAGGGTTCTAGGTTCGATTCCGGTTAAGGGCATATGCACAGGTTGTGGGCTTGATCCCCAGTAGGGAGTGTGCAGGAAGCAGCCAATCAATGATTCTCTTTCGTCATTAATGTTTCTATCACTCTCCCTCTCTCTGCCTCTCTGAAATCAATAAAATATATATTTTTTAAAAAGTAAAACAGGTAGTCTTCATTTAAAAATTTCAGGTTCAAAATTAAAATAATGGTTTTAGAATAGCCTCAATATGCAAATCTGTCTTTTAAAAATAATTATGAAAACCTGAAATGGTTATTTTTGAATGCAACCTGAAAAAACACAATTTGTTATTTTTTAAGTGATTAAGAGGACATACTCTGGGATCAGATACAGCTGAATTTTAGTCTCAGCTCAAACCAACTTTTGTATGTGTGGTTGTAGGAAAATTATTTAACTTCTGTAAAATAAATGACACTAAAATGACCTATTTAACTGCAGTGCACAGCACAGCACAGGGTCTGACATATATTAAGTGTTTGATAAATATTAATTCCTAAAAAAAATCTAAGAGAGTATGATTAACAATGCTGAATAGTGCTAAAGAAAACAATAAAACCATGTGGTTTATGGCTGCTACAAATCTGTTCTCCATTCTCAACGAAACTCTCCACATTGTTCTCTAATTCTACATATTCAAGCTCAGTATTCTAAGCTTCTATTTTAAAAGCTTGCCACTCTCCTCAAATTTTATCCTATCACTTCCCTCCCCACCATTTTCAACTACTTCATAAAGAAAGAGGTTGCCATGTATGCAGTTCTTACATCTCTGTCTTAAGAAGGTATTCTTCTGCTTAGGGATATAGTGCTATAACTTTTAGATATGTCTCTCTTCATCTCCATGATTCATTCTTTCTCACAAATCTTCCATAACTAGCTCATTCTCAATATCCATAAATATTATATTATAAATCTCTAGCTTAAAAAAAAATCAAGCACCAAAATACTTCCTTGATTTCTAGAGTAAACTACCTCCTACCAATCTTTTCTTAGCCAAGATTCTTCGAAGACGTTATATTTTTTTACACGCTGCTGAAGCTTTGCCTCATTATAACTTACCTTTTATCACCCCTATACCCATGCTTCTGAAAGTTTTATAGATTATGGATGCAAACCTAATTGTCTGTCAAATGTAAAGCTGACCCTTGAACAATGCAGGGATTAGGGATGCTGATTTCCTGTAGGATTGAAAAGCCACATATAACTTTTGACTCTGCAAAAACTTAATTACTAATAACCTACTGTTGACCAGAAGCTTTACTGATAACGTAAACAGTCGATTAACAAATTTCTTGTTTACTAGACCTTCCTGGGAGCAGCTGACACAACTGAGTCAATGCATTGAAACCCTTCTCGTGGGAAACCTCTCTCATGATTTTCTTCTTTCTCCTGCTATCCCTTCCTAATCTCTTTTATGGGCTCTTCTTTTTTAAAAAATTGACTTGAGAGAAAAAAACATCAATTTGTTGTTTCACATATTTATGCATTTATTGGTTGCTTCTTGTATGTGGGGATCAAACCCATAACCTTGGTGTATTGGAATGATGTCCCAACCTAGATAGCTATCCAGACAGGCCAAGGGCTCTTCTTAAATATTAATGTTTCCCTAGGATTTTGTCCTACATCCATTTTATTTCACTATACATACACATTCTCTCTGGGGACATTCTTGGCTTCAGCTTTCACCTATTATTACATGACACTCTATTTTCAGACCAGACTTCTCATAAGCTTTATATATCCAACTATATACTAAACATCCAACTATATATCCAACTATATACTAAACATCTTGACTGTTACACAGGGAAGACAGTTCTTCCATGTGTGAAATAGAAACTTTTACCCTTTCACCCAATTTGGCCATCCATTTTCTATCTCTGTGAAGGGATTGCTATTCAACCAACAACTAAATTAAAAGTCCAGAAAAAATTCTAAGCTCATAATTTTATTGTTCTTAATGCCCAGTCACCAAATTTTGTTCATTTTTACCTCCCCAATATTTTTCACAACCATCCATAACACACACTCTCTAGCTCTACTGTCATTGTCTTGATTCAAGACTTTATAGTATATATAAGATAACTCAATATTTTCCTTCCATTTTTAATTTTTAATTTTATTCTTGTTTTCAGTATGTAACTAATGACTTCCTACTAGGAACACCATACTTTCATTTACTCAACAAATATTTGAGTACCAATACTGTGCCAGATATTGTTCAGTTTTGGGTGTTTGGATATAGCAAACAGAACAAACCAAACTCTATATGGAGAGAGAGATAAATAACAAACATAAATTAGAATATTATATGATTCATTATAAAATAGGATAACTCCTAGCAAGGTAAGAGTTATCCTGTTCCTTTTGTGTTCCAGTAGTGATCTATTCATAGCCCTGTCATGGGCAGCAGATTCTGTACAAAAATGTTGTGTAAGACTGGTTGGTAGAGGGTGTCTAGTTTAGATCTAAGCTGTGTTCCTCCAATGGTTCTGATGAGTCTGTGATTGAAGGGGTCTCTCTGCATGAGAACAGAAGAGCCCCCTAGAAAGGTGCTGGAGAACTTAAGTTATATTTAAAAACTAGAGGCCCGGTGCATAAAATTCGTGCATGGGTAGGGTCCTTAGGCCTGGTCAGCGATCAGGGCCTATCTGTGAGGCGACCAGTGGGGCACTTGCGAGCCCCACTCCCTGCTGTCGCCCTCTGTGGGGCGACTGACGGGATGATTGTAGCATGAAATCATAGCATGAAAACAACTGCTATGATTTTTTTCTTTATCTCTTTGCTTGCTTGATTACTGAGAGAAATACAATGAAGTAAAATAATGTATCATAACTTATTTCTCAAAAAATTTACCCAGAATCACAATTGGTATATCAGTATTTTTCCTAAAGCAAACAAAAATCAAAGGCATAATTAATTCTTTGACACAGTAATAAAAATTATACTATGAGCTATATACATTTTAGAATATTTATATAAACTCTTCTTTAATTAATCTTTTAAAATACTTTTATCTTCTTTTAAAAAATAATTTGGTTTCAAATATTAAATTCACAAATTTGAATTAAGCCAATATTTGTAGAGAAATTTCCAAAAAATTTAGGTTTGGAAAAAAGGAGTATTTTAATGCTATGAAGTCCTGTTTAATTATGGCCAATTCCCTAATTTTTAAAAATAAATTCAAATATTTACATAACATTTATCAAACTATTAATTAAAAAAGCGTTAAGAAAAGAAAATTTCTAGTAATGAACAGATTTTTTAAAAAGTATTTCCTAAATCCTATAATTATATTAGCTAAGTTTTATTTCTCTAAGCAAAACCAAAAAATCATAGGCAGCCAGCATATCTATGAAATACAAGGAGTGATTATATTTTGTGAGAACTTCAGAGAAGATTCACCTTCTATGAAGAATATAAATTCACTTGTCAGAAAATTAGGAACTACACGCTAAATTTACTCAGATTTGACCGTCAGTAAATAAGTATGCTGGAACACTGGGGGCAATAATGAACTATTGCTGAAAGATATCTGATGACTGTATTTATCTTAACCATAATTATATACTGTACAAACACTAAAAACTATCAGATGTATAGCTGTATAATAAAATTTAATTTTCTATTATTTTATTCCATAAAGCTCTTTGAACAATACACTCTAATATTTTTTATAGTATGAGGTTTAATTAGACCAGCTGAAAGAGCCTAGAAGAGGAAATTTTCTTCCTTCCCAACAATACTTATAAAAATTTTTTAACCTAAGGGAAGAACGTTAATTTATTATTGATTAACATATTCTAAAGTAACAGAATGAAAATTGATTACCTAATCAAGTAGCAACAGAAGAGTAAACTAAGGATGAAGACAAATATAGCAGTTCCAAAAACCACAATATATATGTTGAGAGGCAGATTCTGGAATCCAATATTAGGCATCCTGAAGTTGTAATGTGGGAAATCCGAGCTCATGGATGAACTGTGGGGGGGAGGAAGGGGGGGAAAGAATTTTAAAAATTAGGTTATAAAGACTAAGAACCAAGACAGCATCATCTTTGTACATGTACAGTAGTACCTCTTTATCCTTGTGGAATACTATTCATTCCAAGACCCTCAGTGGATTCCTGAAGAGTACAAAACCCTATTCTATCTAATAAAAGAGTAATATGCAAACTGATCATATATCCACCACACCCACAAGCCATGCCCACCAGCCAATCAGGAAAGAGTATGCAAATTAACCCAACCAAGATGGCTGCAGCTACAGAGAGAGCAGGAGGTTTGGGTTTCTCCGGCAATGGAGGAAGCCAAGCACCGAAGCCCTGGCCTCTGCTGAAGGCTACAAAGTTTCAATTATAGAAGATAAATAAATCCCAACAAAAAAGGCAGCAGCCACAGAGCAGGGAAGTTGGGGGCAACTGGGCTGGCCTGCAGGGAAGGGCAGTTGGCGGGGGGGACCCAGGCCTGCAGGGGAGAGTAGTTGGGGGGACCAGGCCTGCAGAGGAGGGCAGTTAGGGACAATCAGGCTGGCAGAGGAGCAGTTAGGCATCGGTCAGGCTGGCAGGCAGAAGCGTTTAGGGGCAATGAGGAAGGCAGGCAGGCAGGCAAGCAGTTGGGAGCCAGCAGTCCTGGATCAGGAGAGGGATATCTTGGCCCGATCCTACTGGAGGGGTCCCAGATTGGAGAAGGTGCAGGCTCGGCTGAGGGACACATTCCGGCACCACCCCCCCACCCTCCGTGTATGAATTTCATGCATCAGGCCTCTAGTCCTATCTAATAAAAGAATAATATGCAAATTTACCATCACTCCAACACACAAGGTGGCTGTCCCCATGTGGACATAAGATGGCCACCACAAGATGGCCAGCAGGGGAAGGGCAGTTAGGGGCAATCAGTCTGGCAGTGGAGTAGTTAAGCATCAATCAGGCTGGCAGGGAAGTGGTTAGAGGGTGATCAGGCTGGCAGACAGAAGTGTTTAGGGGCAATCAGGAAGGCAGGCAGGTGAGAAGTTAGGAGCCAGCTGTCCTGGATTGTGAGAGGGATGTTCGACTGCCCGTTTAGGCCCGATCTTACTGGGATAGGGCCTAAACAGGCAGTCAAACATCCCTTGAGGAATCCCAGATTGGAGAGGGTACAAGCTGGGCTGAGGGACAGACCTCCCCCCAACACGTGCACAAATTTCATGCACCGGGCCTCTAGTATATTTATATAAACTATGATTTTTGGATACATACATACGCATGATAAAGTTTAACCAAATAACCAGGGCCGGGAATTGAGCCTGCAACCGAGATATGTGCCCTTGACCTGAATTGTATCTGGGACCTGTTGAACCAAAATGGTTAGGACTGAACCAGTGAACTATTGGTTCGTGGCTGGATGCTCAACCACTGAGCAACACTAGCCTGACACCTATGCAAAGTTTTAACACCTGAGATAACAGTTTAAATTTGGGAGATTTAACATAAAATTTGCAATTTTCAGCTTTACATGGGAAAAGCACAGATAATCTGATAACTTTGAGGCTTCATTCTTTCATGGCAACAATTGCTTGGAACTGAGTGGCTTTGGGGCCTCTAAATTGCCATGTTGTTGCACAATTGGGAGGGGATGAGATCAGCATGCTCTTATTTGTCACAATTTCCACCATTCCCTACTATTCCCTAACTAAATATTGGTAGTCACTTATTGGTGTGCTTATGCTGCTATTTTTCTTAAATGAGATAAATATTTCTAATTCTATAAAAAATTTTTTTTAAACACCAATAATGAACTACCAGGAGAAAATCCCATTCACAACTGCTTCAAAAAGAATAAAATACTGAGGAATAAATTTAACTAAGACCTGTGTTCACATAATTATAAGACACTATAGACACTATAGAAAGAAATTGAAGAAGATACAAAGTGGAAGCCTATACATGGATAGGAAGAACTAACATCATTAAAATTTCCATACTACCCAAAGCAATCTATAGATTCAATGCAATTCCTATCAAGATACCAATGGAGTATTTCATTGAACTAGAACAAATATTCCAAAAATTTATATGAAATCATGAAAGACCATTAATAGCAATAGTGGTCTTGAGAAAGAAAAACAAAGTTGGAGGACTCACACTACCTGATGTCAAATTATACTATAAAAGCCATAGTAATCAAAACAGCATGGTACTGACATAAAAACATATAGGTCAATGGAACAGAATAGAGAGACCAGAAGTAAACTCAGGCCTTTATAGTCAATGTTTGACAAAAAAGAGGCAAAAAACATACAGTGGAGTAAAGTTAGTCTCTTCAATAAACAGTGTTGGGAATATTGGGCAGATACATGCCAAAAAACAAAAAAAAGAAAAGAAAAGAAAAGAAAAAAGAAACTAGACCATCTTCTTACAGCATATACAAGAATAAACTCAAAATGGATTAAATGTTAGCCTAGCCAGCGTGGCTCAGTGGTTGAGTGTCGATCTCTGAACCAGGAGGTCATTGTTCCATTCCTGGTCAGGGCACGTGGTCAGTTGCAGGCTTGATCCCCAGTAGGGGATGTGAGGAGATAGCTGATAGATGACTCTCTGATGTTTCTATCTCTCTTTCCCTCTCCCTTCCTCTCCAAAAGCAATAAAATTTTTTTTAAAAGACCACGATTAAAAAAAAAAAAAGACATTAGGCATAAAAAAACCATAAAAATCCTAGAAGAAAACATAGGCAGTAAAGTCTCTGACATTTCTCTTAGCAATATTTTTCTGCTATACGTACTTTTTTGGGGCAAAGGAAACAAACAAAAAAATAAACAAGTAGAACTACATCAAACTAAACAGTTTTTGCACAGCAAAGGAACACTATCAACAAAATGAAAAGATAATCCACTGAATGGAATAACATACTCAGCAATGATACATCTGATAAGGGGTTAATATCTAAATTTTATAAAGAACTTAGAAAACTGAACGCCAATTCCCTTCTCCCCCCCCCAAAAAAAAACAACCAACAACACCAACCTAATTAAAAAGTGGGCAAAGGATTTGAATATACACTTCTCCAAAGAAGACATACAGATGACTAATAGACACATGAAAAGATGTTCCCAAGTCACTAATCATCTCAAAAATGCAAATTAAAACCACAATGAGACATTACCTCACACCTGTCAGAATGGCTGTCATCAATAAATCAATAAATAAGTGTTGCTGAGGATGTGGAGCAAAGGGAACTCTCCTGCACTATTGGTGTGCATCCAGATTGCTGTTGCCATTGTAGAAAGCAGTGGGCCTGGCAAGCATGGCTCAACAGTTGAGCGTTCACCTATGAACCAGGAGGTCACGATTTGATTGCCAGTCAGGGCACATGTCTGGGTTGTGGGCTTGATCCCAGTGTGGGGTGTGCAGGATGCAGCTGATCAATGTTTCTCTCTCATTTTGATGTTTCTATGTCTCTCCCTTCCTCTCTGAAATCAATAAAAAAATATTTTTTAAAAAATTAAAAATGGAACTGCCTCATGACCCAGACATTCCACTTCTGGGAATTTATCCAAAGAAATCCAAACACTAATTTGAGTGAATATATGCACTCATAGATTCATTGAAGCATTATTTACAATAACCAAGATCTGGAAGCAGCCAAGTGTCCATCAGTAGACTAGTGGATAAAAAAAGCTGTGGTACATTTACACAATGGAATACTACTCAGCAGTGAAAAAGGAAATCTTACCCTTTGCAACAACATGGATGGACTTGGAGAGCATTCTGCTAAGTGAAATAAGCCACAAAGAAATAATGTATGATTTTACTCATATGTGAAATCCAATGAACAAAATGAATTAACAAGCAAAATAGTGACAGACTCATAGAGAGCAGGTTGACAGCTGTGGAAATTGGGGGATGGGGAGTGATGGCCAGGTGGGTCGGACAATGGGGTTACGCAAAGAAGAAAAAAAAAAGAGCAAAAACTCATGGACACAGACACAGTGTTGTGATTGTCAAGGTGGTGGGGGAGAAAGGGGTGGATGGAGGTGGAATGTAGGTATAGGGGTGATAAATGGTGATGGAGACTTGACTTGGGGTGATAAACATAGTAGGTGTACTGGTTAATAATGCAGATTTTTTTCAATGGATGGAGTTACACATATGTTGATATATATGCGATTTGATATGTATGTTATTTTGTTGTATTGACAACAAGCTTCAAAACTTCATATGTTAAATTTTCTGAAGGTGTTAACATCTTAGATATTTTTACACTTAAAAATATCAAATTTTGCCGAGACCGGTTTGGCTCAGTGGATAGAGCGTCGGCCTGCGAACTGAAAGGTCACAGGTTAGATTCCGGTCGGGGGCATGTACCTTGCTTGCGGGCACATCTCCAGTGTGGGGCGTGCAGGAGGCAGCAGATTGATGCCTCTCTCTCATCAATGTTTCTGACTTTCTATCCCTCTCCCTTACTCTCTGTAAAAAAATCAATAAAATATATATTAAAAAAATATTAAATTTCGTGTCCCCCCCCCCCCAAAAAAAAAGAGTATTTGCAGGAAGTTTTAATTCATTACTATATTTTGAAGAAAAGTGCTGCTGAATACTTCGGGAAGTTTATGGTGAATATGTTCCATCTCAAGATACTTATGAATGCTGGTTTAAATGCTTTAAAAGTGATGATTTCAATGTGAAATACAAAACATTCAGGTCAACCAAAAAAATTTGAAGACCAACAATAATAAGCATCTACACTATTAAAAGAGTAACATGCTGAAAAAAAATCAAAGATGGTGGCATAGGTAAACACCTATACTGCTGCCTCGCACAACAATTTCAAAACTACAACTAAAAGACAGAACAGACATCCTCCAGAACCACAGGAAAGCTGGCGGAGTGTAAGTTCTACAGCTAGAAGGAAAGAGAGGGGCTCACGGAGACCCAGAGGAGCTGCAAAGAGCTGAGGTACGGAGACGCGCGAGAGGAGAGAGCGGGTGCCGGAGTACCTGGCTGGCTTTCTCTGGCGGGAGGGAGACGGAGACTCTCAAAGGCATTGAACCCCTTGTCCTGCGACACTAAACCCCAGATCCAGGCGAAACTCATACGGGGGGAGTTTGGACTGTGAAAAGGGAGAAGTGCACGGAAATTTAGGGGAGTCGCAAAGGATCGGAGGTCTGGTCGCGCACGGCACCACGCGGAGGACAGATTGCTGATTGTGCCGCTGGCTTTCGCAAGTGCGCGGGAGACAGACACTCCCAACTGTGCCACTTCTGACTCCACTAAGCCCCTGTTTTGGGTGAAACCCTGGAGACCTAGACTTGTGTGGTCCTGGTTCGCAGGGGAGCCGGAAAGGCACCGGTTAGAGGCACTGCGGGCACCCGCTCAAGGACCACTCCAGCCATTACCCAGTCACGTGAGACTCAGGGGCCGTGGAGGGCGGGGCCGATGGGAAGGCAAGGCGGTCCTTTAAGCCCTGAAACTCCACCCTCCCAAGCTCAGCAGAGGCTTCTGCGGCTGAATCCAGCACAGAAGTTCTCCTGGCATAGTGAAAATGCCGAGACAAGGGAAGGGATTACAAGCAAAAGAAATGGAGGAAAAAAAACGACTGGATATAGAGTTCAAAACCACGCTTATAAGGTTTTGCAAGAATATGCTAGAAAAGATGGATAAATTTAGTGAGACCCAAGAGGAGATGAAATATACACTGACTGAAATAAAAAATATTATACAGTCCTAACAGCAGACTAGAGAAAGGCAAGGATCAAGTCAAAAATTTGAAATATAAAGAAGCAGAAAACATTCAACTGGAAAAGCAAGAAGAGAAAAGAATCCAAATATGTGAAGATAATGTAAGGAGCCTCTGGGACAGCTTCAAGTGTACCAAAACCAGAATTGTGGGGGTGCCAGAAGAAGAGAGAGAGCAAGATACTGAAAACCTATTTAAGGAAATAATGACTGAAAACTTCCCACATCTGGTAAAAGAAATAGACTTACAAGTCCAGGAAGCACACAGAACCCCAAATTAAAGGAATCCAAAGAGGACCACACCAAGACACATCATAATTAAAATACCAAGAGCAAAAGACAAAGAGAGAATATTAAAAGCAGCAAGAGAAAAACAGTTATTACCTCGTCGTATGGGGAGCACCCATACGACTGTCAGCTGATTTCTCAACAGAAACGATGCAGGCCAGACGGGAGTGGCAAGAAATATTCAACGTGATGAACAGCAAGAACCTACAACCAAGAATAATCTATCCAGCAAAGCTATCATTCAGAATTGAAGGGCAGATAAAGACCTTCACAGAGAAGAAAAAGCTAAAGGAGTTCATCAACTCCAAACCAGTATTATATGAAATGCTGAAAGGTACTCTTTTAGAAGAGGAAGAAGAGAAAGGTAAAAGACAAAAAATTATGAACAACAAATACACATCTATCAACAAGTGAATCTAAAAATTAAGTGAATTAAAAATCTGATCAACAGAATAAACTGGTGAATATAATAGAATCAGGAGCACAGAAAGGGAGTAGACTGATAATTCTCAGGAGGACAAAAATCATAAAGCATCAAACAGACTGTGAAATTACAGCAGAAAGATTAAAGTTAGGTGAGGTAAATAAGTGATCAAAGGACTTGTATGCATGCTTATAAACATAACCAATGATCACAGACACTGGGGGGTCGGGGTATGCCTGGGAGGGAGGGAGGGCAATTGGGAGATATGTATAAAAAATTAATAAAAATTAATTAAAAAAATATATATATACACACAAAAAAAGAGTAACATGCTAATTGACCACACCATCACAACACCCACCAGCCAATTAGGAACAAGTATGCAAATTAACCCAACAAAGATGGCAGGTTAATTTGTATATTCAGGCTCTGAGTGGTCAAGGGGGGTGGGACGGTATGCTTGTGTTGTCGCCATGGTGAAGACGCAGGCATTCTGTACCACCCTAGTCGCTCTGGACCTCTGGGCAGCATGTGAAAGTGGAAAGGTGGTTCCAGCCAGAGCAAAGGCGGTGCTGGCAGCCAGGGGAAAGAAGGCCCATTCTTGCACGAATCTTCATGCATTGGGCGTCTAGTCTATATATATGCTAATTGGTTCTAACAGTGTTCCAGTCATGACCAGAGCTGGTGGGCGGGGACGGGGGAGGGGACTTCTGCCCCCGGGACAGGCACACACAGGCATGACCTGGGCTAACATCACTTGCCTCGGAGGTGGAAGCTGCTCCTGATGGAGACACGGCAGGCAGGAGCTGGTGAGCGGGGATTTATGCCCCCAGTGGAGGCACACGCAGGCCTGCACAGCACTAACATCATGCTGCCTGCATGCGTCCCCGCCTAGCGCTGAGGTGAAGCTGCCTGCCTGTGTCCCTGACCTGGGACGTGGCACTGCATGTTTGTGTCCCTGCCCAATGCTGAGGTGAAGCTGCCTTTCAGAGTATAACTTCAGCCATCGAAGATTAAACTGTACACCCCAAATGCTTTTTCTTGGATGGTCCAGATGGTAGTGGAAAAACACATCTTTATAAAGTTTAAAAAAAAATATTTTATTGATTTTTTTACAGAGAAGAAGGGAGAAGGATAGAGAGTTAGAAACTTCGATGAGAGAGAGACATTGATCAGCCGCCTCCTGCACGCCTCCTACTGGAGATGTGCCCGCAACCAGGATACATGCCCTTGACCTGAATTGAACCTGGGACCTTTCAGTCCGCAGGCCGATGCTCTATCCACTGAGCCAAACCGGTCTTGGCAAATTAATTCCCTTTTAATGTGCATGACCACTAGTTATGGGATAAAGATGTGTGTTAAACTCAAAAACAACTTGCAGAAAGATTAAATGATGTTCACCAAACAATTTTCAATCATTTACAAGCAATGGGAAAGATTTTAAAGGAAGAAAAATGGGTGCCACATCAACTGAATGAAAGACAAATGGAAAACCAAAAAAGTCATTAGTAAAATGTTGCTTCAACAATACGAAAGAAAGTCTTTTTTGCATTGAATTGTGACTGGCAATGAAAAGTGGATTTATTTTGAGAATCCCAAAGGCACAAAATCATGGGTTGATCCAGGTCAACCATGAACATCGACTACAAGGCCAAATTGCTTTAGAAAGAAGAAAATGGATCAGGAAGGTATGGTGTATTATAAGCTTTTAAAACCAGGTGAAACAGTTAATACTGATCACTACCGACCACAAATAATCAATTTGAACCATGCTTTGATTGTGAAACGACCAGAATGTGCCAGAAGACATGGCAAAGTAATTTTGCTTCAAGATGACGCACCATCACACACTTCAAAACCAGTTAAAGAACATGTTAAAAGATCTTGCCTGTGAAGTATTAACCCATCTGCTTTATTCTCCAGACCTTACTCCTTTAGATTACCACTTGTTCCAATCATGGCACACACACTTTCTAAGTAGCACTTCAAAATGTAGGAAGAAGTGGAAAATTGGGTCTCTGAATGGTTTGTCTCAAAACAAGAAAAGTACTATCGGGATGGTACTACAAATTACCTGAAAGCTGGGGAAATGTGTAGCTAGTGATGGTCATTACTTTGAATAAAGCACCTTTGATGTTTCTCTTGAAATTAATGTATTTTTTTTATTACAAAATCTGCATTATTTATCAGTACAAATGAGGTGTTATAGAACTGTGAACCTGGTTTCTATCTTTGATTTCCCCACACCAGATTAGAGAAATATGCACTTATATTCTCTTTTAATACTTACATGGTTTTGCATGTTGAAGTATTTAAATTTAACCGATTCAATGGCTTGGAAAAAAGACCTAAAATTGTTTTCTAAATAGTCATTTCTTTTTATAGCATTTATAAAATTCTTTCTCCACTGCCTTAAAACTGTACCTTTTTCAGAATCACTTCTTACACATGCCTGGACTGTTTCTGGATTTTGTAGTCTGTTCCCTTTTTTCTGTCTATGATGTCCTGCTTTAGCACTCAATGTTTTAATATAACTTTAGCATAATAACAATTCATACACAAAATAGGTCAATATTTTCATCATTACTCTTCCTTTTTAATATTTTCTAAGCTATTTTCTTTTTTGAGACAGACAAATTTTTAAAAATCCTGTTGGGAAGTTAACCAACAGTATGTTATATTTATAGCTTTCTTTAGAGAGAATGGATCTTTATATCCAAACACATGATATGTCTTTTCATTTATTCTAGTTTTATTTTATGCTTCTCATAAAGTATAGCTTTATTCATATAGTTTTACACTTTTTAGTTTATTCCCAGTTATTATACATATTTTTTGTTCCTATTAAGAACAGGATTTTTTTCCATTATATTTTCTAAGTTTGTTATTTCCAGCCTAGAGAAAATCTACCGCTTTTTGTATATAGATGGTCTTCAATTTATGATGGTTCCACTTTACAATGTTGCAAAAGTGATACGCATTCATTAGAACCTGTACATTCAATTTCTATCTTTTCCCAGGCTAGTGATATTCGGTATGGTACTTGTGATGCTGGGCAGTGGCAGCAAGCTTCAGCTCGTGGTCAGCCATGATTACTGGGGTAAAAACTGATACTCAAGATCTTGAAGGAGAGAGTGGCTATACTCCAGATCTTGAAGGGAAGTCTAGCCTTACCTTCAACCGGGAATAACTCGGATACCTCCCGGAACCCTAAAATCACAACACCCAGGGACCAGCTGCGAACCCATGAACACTGAGTCTCAAGCAGCATGGATATGAGGACGAGCCCTGAATCTTCTCACGGAAAGAGTAAACATTGCCTAAAGAAAGGTGAGGTGTGCGATCCAGGCTGGAGGGAGAAACATGCGCGGCAGGATCTAGCTTCAAAGGAAGTCTATGCATCACAAAATCCGTGGTCGGTGGGGTCAGCATAGCCAGTGAATGTGAAAGGGGGTCCACAGGGCTGCTGGCAGAAGGGCACTCTAGAAATTAACACATAGCTGGGCTGGGTACAGAAAGGGAGCTGAAAGTTCTACTAGTATACCAGCTGTGCAGTGCCAATGGAAAAAGATGTGCGCAGAGATGCGCACAATGTTGGGGGAAAAGTTGCAAGTCCGTGTGCTTACTCTGGCTTTTTTCCCCCCTCTTTAAATCCTTGCTTTTGATTACTAAGCCCAGTACATAGGACCTCCCAATTAAAAAGACTCTCAGAGATTCCAAGGGAAAGTTGTTTTTGTGGAACGTGGGGATCAGAGCAGGGAGAAACGATCAGAAAACCAGCTCTGGGGCAGTCCATTCCCCCAACCCAGTATTGAGTGTGGCAGGGAAAACAAAAACTAAATACTGGGTAGAGAGAACTTATAGTCCTGGATATTAATAAAGAAACACTGCCACCCAATGGTTGAATCACAAATTAAGTCTTGTGTAAATACACTAAAGGCAGGCTGAGAAACAAAGAAATACCGCCTGCTTGAAAACAGGATTGTGGCTTATGACACAGAGGAATAGGGGAATGCAGGGAACTTCAATACTGTCTTGACTACCTGAAAGAAAACAGGAATGCCAAACAGAACAGAAGTGAATGACTTTCACTACTGCACATTTTTTTTCATCTTTTACTTAAGAAACTAAAGTTTTTTTCTCACTTGATTTTACCTTATTATATTTTTATTTTTAATTAATATTACTCTTAATTTAGCTTTTAAAAAAGTTTCATTTTATTTTTTCTTTATTTTATTTTATGATTAATGTCCTACATTCTTTTTTGTAAAGTATATTTTCCTGATTTTTTTATAGTGAGGAAAGGAGAGGGGTAGAGAGTCAGAAACATCAATGAGAGAGAAACATCAATCAGCTGCATCCTGCACACACCCCACTAGGGATTTGCCTGCAACCAAGGTACATGCCCTTGACTGGAATTGAGCCTGGGACCCCTCAGTCTGCTCCACCCACTGAGCCAAACTGGTCAGGGCCTACATTCTATTTTCATTTTTCTAAAGGCATCACTCTATCTCAACTTTACCAACACTCTCTTCCTCACTTTTCCCCTTTTGTTGTCCTGTTTCTCTTACCCTATTCCTGCTTTAAATTTTCCCTGTTCTTTCTTTTTACCCTGTTAAAAATTCATCCTACTTATATATCTAATTTCTGCACCCCTGCTCCAAGTCCATACATACTTCTCTCTTCTCTTTCTTCACTATCCAATTCTTTTTCTCTCTTCCTTTTTGGTTTTAGTTTTTTTTGTCCTTCTTTCTCTCAGTCCTATTGTTATTGTTTGACTGTTGATTAATTTTATTGTTTGTTTGTGTGATTGTTTCTCTTTTTTGTCCCCTTGTTATTAGTTATTGTTTATAGTTTGCATTCATCTCTGGGTGTTAGCTCTTTGCATTTTTTGGATTAGTTGTTGTTCTATTGGAGTTTTCTCCCTATAAATAGTTCTTCCACCCTTCTTTTTTATTCTCTTTATTTTTTCTCTTACCTTTTTTCCTTTTCTCAGTACTATTTTTGCACTCTTTTTTATTTTTATATCCCCTAATTCTCTTTTCTTTGGTGGTTACCTTTATTTGGGGTTATTAGTATCGTGAATACATTTGTGTCCAGTTCCTTGTGCGTTATGCCTTGTTTTGTTGTATTTTGGACCTTTAAGTCAATGCAGGAGAGAGAGAGCTACATAACCAGACACCTGGGAGGAGAGAGCATGGAGAGACAAAGAAACAGCCCGCATATGAAAGAAAAGCAGGCATCACCAGAAAAGGAAGTAAACAAAATGGAGGCAAGCAACGTGCCAGAGAAAGAATTCAGAGAAATGGTCATAAGGCCGCAAAAAAGGTTGGAAGATAAATTCAACAATATGTGTAAGAATCAAGAGGAAATGAAGAAGAACCAAGAAGAAATGAAAAATGACATCACTGCAATAAAGAATTCAATAGAAAGCATCAACAGTAGACTAGAAGAAGCAGAGGACCACATCATTCAGCTAGAAGGTAGAAAAAAATACCCAAACAGAGCATCTTCTAGAAAAAAAAAAGATTAAATAAAAAACAGGAGAGATTAAGAGAACTTTGGAACAACATGAAATGAAACATCTGCATATTAGAGGTGCCAAAGGAGAGGAAACTGAGCAAGGAATAGAAAACCTGTTTGTAGAAATAATGACAGAAAACTTCTCTGATATAGGGAAGAAAAAAAAATCACACAAATCCAAGAAACTCACAGAGTCCCAAACAAAATGAACCCCAAAAGACCAACATCAAGGCACATTATAATTAAATTTGCAAACACCAGTGAAAAAGTAAGAATCTTAAAAGCAGCCTGAGAGAGACAAAGTTACCTACAAAGGATCTTCCATAAGACTAGCGACTGATTTCTCAACAGAAACACATCAGGCCAGAAGGGAATGGAATGAAATATATAAAGTTATGCAAAGGAAGGGTCTGAATCTAAGAATACAACAAGGCTTCAATAGAATTGAAAGTGAAATTAGGAGCTTCACAAACAAAAAAGGAGTTTATTAACACCAAACCAGCAATGCAAGAAATGCTAAAGGGTCTCTTCTGAAAAGAAGAAATAGGAAGTGAAGAAGAAACACAGGCATAAAGAATAAAAATGATGACAAACAAGTCTACAGAAAACACACCTCAAAAAAAAAAAAGACTCACACAGATTGATGTTGAAGGGATGGAAAAAGGTTTATCAGGCGAATGAAAATGGAAAAACAACAACAACAAAACAAAACTGGGGTAGCAATACTTATATCTGACAAATTAGACCTCAAAGTGAAAGCCATAACAAGAGATAAGGAAGACCATCTCATAATACTAAAGGGAACAATTCAACAAGAAGGTATAACTCTGGTAAACATACAGTGGTACCTCGAGATACGAGTGCCCTAACATACAAGATTTTTGAGATACGAGCAGTTGAGCGAGCGATTTTTGCTTTGAAATACGAGCAACAGTTGAGATACGAGTAATCACGCGGATCGGCCGGCTGCACACAACCCACCAGAGTTTACTGCGACTCGAGCGTCTCATAGTTTCCCACGACTCAAGGTTACGGAACGAATTAAACTCGTATCTCGAGGCACCACTGTATATGCACCTAATATAAGAGCACCCAAATACATAAAAAAACTTCTGGGGGATATCAAGGAAGAGACTGACAGTAATACAGGCATAGTAGGGGACTTTAACACACCACTAACACCAGTAGACAAATACTCTAAACAAAAAATTAGCAAAGAAACGTCAATCCTAAATAACTCACTAGGTCTGATGTAATAAATTAACATCTTCAGAACATTTCACCCCAAAGCCACAGACTATACATTCTTCTCAAGTGCATATGGGTCATTTTCAAAGATAGTCTATACATTGGGACACAGGCAAAGTCTCTTCAAATTCAAGAAGATAGAAATCATATGAAGCATCTTCTCATATCACAATGGCATAAAACTACAGATTACAATAAAAACAATTAAAAAAACCCAACACCTGGAGGCTAAATAGCATGCTATTAAAAAATGACTGGGTTACTAAAGACATCAAAGAAGAAATAAAAAGCATCGTGTCAACAAATGACAATGAAAACACAACAATCCAAAATCTATGGGATACAGTGAAAGCAGTCTTGAGAGGGAAGTTCATAGCTCTACAGGCTTACCTCAAAAAACAAGAAACAATGGTAATAAGTTATCTAACCCTACAACTTAAAGAGTTAGAAAGAGAGCAACAAGAAAAGCCCAGCATAAACAGAAGGAAGGAAATAGTAAAGATCAGAGCAGAGATAAACTACATAGACACACACACACACACACACACACACACACACCCCAAACCAAAAAACAAAAATAAAAAAATTCAAAAGATCAACAAAACCAAGAGCCGGTTCTTTGAAAGGATAAACAAGATTGATGAACCTCTAGCCAGGCTCACCAAGAAGCAAAGAGGAATAAATAAATAAATCACCAAATAAACAAAATCAGAAATGAAAGAGGTGAATAACCGATCCCACAGAAATACAAATGACTATGAAAAAATGCTATGAACAACTCTATTCCAACAAAATGGACAACACAGATGAAATGGACATATTCTTAGAAAAATACAAGCTCCCAAAACTCAACCAAGAAGAATAAAAAAATGAATAGGCCAATAACTACTGAAGAAATTGAAACAGTGATCAAAAATCTTCCAGCAAACAAAAGCCCTGGTTCAGACGGCTTTACAGGGTAGCAAGTATTCAAAGAAGAACTAAAACCTATCCTCCTCATACTATTCCAAAAAATTCATGAGCAAGGCACACTTCCAAGCTCTTTCTATGAAGCCAGCATTACTCTAATCCCAAAACCAGATCTCCACAAAAAAAGAGAACTACAGGCCAATATCCTTGATGAATATAGATGCTAAAATACTCAACAAAATTCTAGCAAATGGGATTCAGCAATACATTAGGAAGATCATACACCATGACCAAGTGGGATTTATTCTGGGGATACAAGGATGGTACAATATCTGCAAATCAATAAATGTGATACATCACATAAACAAACTGAGAGACAAAAATCACATAATCATATCAATCGATGCAGAAAAAGCATTTAACAAAATCCAATAATCTTTCTTGATAAAAACTCTCAGCAAAATGTGAATAGAGGGATCATACCTCAACATAATAAAAGCCTTATCTGACAAACCTATAGCCAACTCATGCTCAATGGGCAAAAACTAAACTAATTTCCCTAAGAACAGAAAAAAGACAAGGATGCCCACCTTCACCACTCCTGTTTGAAATAGTGCTAGAAGTACTAGCCATAATGATCAGACAAGAAGAAATAAAAGCATCCAAATTGAAAAAGAAGAAATAAAACTGTCCTTATTTGCAGATGACATGATACTCTACATAGAAACCCCCCAAAACTCCATAAAAACTCTAGACCTAATAAATTAATTTGGCAATGTAGCAGGACAAAATTAATACCCAGGAACCAATGGCCTTTTTATACGCCAATAATGAACTCACAGAAAGAGAAATGAAAAACAAAAAACAAAAACAATCCCATTTACCACTGCACCAAAAAAATTAAGATACCTAGGAATAAATTTAACCAAGGACGTAAAAGACGTATACTTGGAAAACTACAGGACATTGAAAAAGGAGATAGAGGAAGACATAAACAAATGGAAGAACATTCCATGTTCATGGATTGGTAGAATCAACATCATTAAAATGTCCATACTACCTAAAGCAATCTATAGATTCAATGCAATACCTATTAAAATACCAATTTCAAAGATCTAGAACAAACTCTCCAAAAATTCATCTGGAATAAAAAATGACCCCAAATAGCCACAGCTATCCTGAGAAAGAACAACAAAGTTGGAGAGATCGCAATACCAGATATCAAGCTATACCACCAAGCCACAGTTCACAAAACTACCTGGTACTGGCACAAGAACAGACATATAGACCAATGGGGCAGACTAGAGAACACAGAAATTGACTCAAGCCATTATACTCAATTAATATTTGACAAAGAAGGTAAGAGCATACAATGGAGTCAAAACAGTCTCTTTAATAAATGGTGCTGGAAAATTTGGTCAGATACATGCAAAAAAAAAAAAAAGGAAACTAGATCACCAATTTACACGATATACAAAAACAAATTCAAAATGGCTAAAGGACTTGAATGTAAAACAGGAAACCATAAAAATCCTATAAGACTCAGTAGGCAGCAAAATTGCAGACATTACATCGTAGAAATATCTTTACTGATATAGATCCTAGGGCAAGAGAGATTAAGGAGAAAATAAACAAATGGGACTACATAAAAATAGAAAGCTTCTGTGCAGCAAAAGAAACCATCAACAAAAGAACAAGAAAGCCCACTGCATGGGAGAATATATTTGCCAATGTTATCTCTAATAAGGGTTTAATCTCCAACATTTACAGGGAACTCATACAACTTAACAAAAGAAAGATAAACAATCCAATAAAAAAAATGGGCAAAGAACCTAAATAGACACTTTTGAAAGAGGATATTCCGAAAGCCAAGAGACATATGAAAACATGTTCAAAGTCACTAATCATCTGAGAGATGCAAACCAAAACAACGAGGTACCATCTCACCTCTCTCAGAATGGCTATCATCAACAAACGACAAGTACTGGCGAGGATGCAGAGAAAAAGGAACCCTTTGTCACTACTGGTGGGAATGCAGACTGGTGCAGCCACTGTGGAGAACAGTATGGCATTTCCTCAAAAAATTAAAAATGGCTGAGAACGGTTTGGCTCAGTGGATAGAACGTTGGCTTGCAGACTGAAAGGTCCCAGGTTCGATTCTGGTTGGGGGCATGTACCTTGCTGGTGGGCACAGCTCCACTGTGGGGCGTTCAGGAGGCGGCTGATCGATGTCTCTCTCTCTCATTGATGTTTCTGACTTTCTATCTCTCTCCCTTCCTCTCTGTAAAAAATCAATAAAATATATTTAAAAAAAATTAAAAATGAAACTGCCATTTGACCCAGCAATACCACTTCTGGGAATATATCCCAAGAAAACAGGAACATCAGTCAGAAAGGATATATGTACCCCTATGTTCATAGCAGCACTATTTACAATAGCTAAGATCTGGAAACAGCCTAAATGCCCATCAGCAGATGAGTGGATTAGAAAACTATGATACATCTACACAGTGGAGTACTACCCTACTATAAAAAAGAAGGAATTTTTACCATTTGTAGCAGTATGGTTGGAAATGGAGAGCATTATACTAAGTGAAATAAGCCAATCAGTGAAAGAAAAATAACCACATGATCTCGCTCATTTATGGATAACAAAGAACCTGATGAAAAAAATAGATACAGAGGAAGAGAAGCATTGAACAGACTATCAAATTACAGTGGGAAGGCAGGTAAGGGTTGGGGTAGGGAGGTAAGAGATCAACCGAAGGACTTGTATGCATGCATATAAGCATAACCAATGGATGCAAGACACTAGGTGCTCTGAAACCTGTTTGGCTCAGTGGATCAAGCGTCAGCCTGTGGACTGAAGGGTCTCAGGTTCGATTCTAGTCAAGGGCATGTACCTTGGTTGTGGGCACATCTCCAATAGGGGGCATGCAGGAGGCAGCTGATCGATGTCTCTCTCTCATCAATGTTTCTAACTCTCTATCCCTCTCCTTTCCTCTCTGTAAAACATCAATATATATATATATATATATAAAAAGACCCTGGGGGGTGGGTGGAGGCAAGGGGAAGGTCAATGGGGAGGAGGAGGGAGGAAGGAAACATATGTACTACTGTGGCATACAGTAAACAATAAAATAAAACTTAAAAACAAAAAAACCCTGATACTCCACACTGTGCTGTGTTGCCAGTGTTTTTTGGATGTATTTTGTATGTGTGTGTGTGTTAATCAATATATTTTTATTGATTTCAAAGAGGAAGGGAGGAGAGAAATAGAAACATCAATGATATGAGAGAATTATTGACTGGCTGCTTTCTGCATACCCCACACTGAGGATCAAGTCCACCACCCAGGATTGTACCCTGACCAGAATCAAACCATGACCTCCTGATTCTTATTTATTTCCCCCCTATTGCCCTCCCTACCCCCCAGTACATACCCTTATCCATCACCCCCCTGACCCCTCGCCTTTTGCCCTGTATCCACTGGCTATGCCTACACAGACATGCATACAAGTCCTTCTGTTGATCTCCTACAGGCCCCTCCCTGCAACTTCCCCTGCCTTCCCACTGTAGCACAACAGTCTGTTCATTGCTTCTTTGCCTCTGCATCTGCTTTCCCCCAACCCCCTGATTCTTGTCTTTAAAAACATCTTGCCCCTGTAGGCTAGAAATAAACCCACAAGAGCAAAAGAAAAATGATTGAGTCCCAATTTCAATGTCTGATAGCTTTGAGTCCCAGTTTCAGTGTCAAACAGTGGTATCTGGATAGTGGACAGATAGTGGCAATGTTGGTCCAACCCTCTCTGGTTTGGTCCTAGGCATCTTGTAGCGATTCCTGATTCTTAAATTGATGCTCAACGACTAAGCCATGCCGGTTGGGCATGTTTTAGGTTTTTACACCCAATCATGTTTACAAAATGCCTATGGGTGTCTCTGCTGCTAGTAAAAGGAAGATAATTACTCCTGAGATGAAACTCAAGATAACTGCACAACTGAAGGCTAATGTAAGTGTTATGAGCAGGTTTGAGGTAGGGTAGGCTTAGCTATGATGTTCAGTAAGTTAGGTGTATTAAATGTATTTTTCACTTACGATATTTTCAATTATGAAGGGTTTATTGGGATGTAAGTCCATTGTAAGTCAAAGGGCATCTGTATTTACTTTGGATCCAAACCTAGAAAATTTTTCTAGGAAAGATACAACCAACTGCCTACATACAAATAAATCTTAATCAAGAACTCACAGAATACTCAGCTCTGAGCAGTGAGTACTCTAAGAAAAAAAAAATAGCTGCAAAATATACACTAAGGCAACTGAACTAAACTAAGTGACTTTTTTAAAAAAATAAATCTTTAAGATTTTTACAATTGTTCCTCTTTTTTTTCCTCCCATAGCTCCCCTCCACCCAGATTCCACCCTACCCTCTGCCCTTTTCCCATCCCCGTATTGACCTCTTCCCTGGGTGTCCGATTTTTGTCCAGTCTCTTCCCGCACCCCCCACACTCCTTTCCTCTAAGAATTGTCAGTCCACTCCCTTTCTATGCCCCTGATTCTATTATGTTTACCAATTTATTCTGTTCATCAGATTTTTTATTCACTTGATTTTTAGATTCACTTGTTGATAGATATGCATTTGTTGTTCATAATTTTTATCTTTACCTTTTTCTTCTTCTCCCTCTTCTTAAATAATACCTTTCAGCATTTCATATAATACTGGTTTGGCAGTGATGAACTCCTTTAGCTTTTTATTATCTGTGAAGCTCTTTATCTGACTTTAATTCTGAATGATAGCTTTGCTGGTTAGAGTAATCGTGGTTATAGGTTCTTGCTATTCATCACTTTGAATATTTCTTGTCACTCCCGTCTGGCCTGCATAGTTTCTGTTGGGAAATAAGCTGAAAATCGTATGGGTGCTCCCTTATAGATAACTGTTTTCCTCTTGCTGCTTTTAATATTCTCTCTTTGTCTTTTGCTCTTGGCATTTTAATTATGATGTGTTTTGGTGTGGTCCTCTTTGGATTCCTTTTGTTTGGTGTTTCATGTGCTTCCTGGACTTGTAAGTCTATTTCTTTCACCAGCTGGGGAAAATTTTCTGTCATTATTTCTTTAAACAGGTTGTCAGTATTTTGCTTTCTTCTCTGGCACCCCCATAATTCTGATGTTGGTACGCTTGAAGTTGTCCAAGAGGCTCCTTATACCATCTTCATATTTTGAATTCTTTTTTCTTTTCTGGTTGGGTGTTTTTTGCTTCTTTGTATTCTAAATCTTTGACTTGATTCTTGCAATCCTCGAGTCTGTATATTATTTTTTATTTCAGTCAGGATATGCTTAACTTCTAGTTGGTCCTTTTTCATATCCTCGAGGGTCTCACTAGATTTATCAGCCTTTTCTAGGAAACTCTTGAAAAACCTTATAACCATGGTTTTGAACTCTATATCCAGTTGTTTGCTTTCCTCCATTCATTTGTGACCTGTTTCTTTGTTTCCACAATTTGGTTGCTTCCCTGAGTTAATAGAGTAGCTTTGTGTGCTAAGTGTCCTATAGGGCCCAGTGGCTCAGCCTCCCCAGTTACCTGAGGTGGATACTCTTGGTCAACCCCTTGGTGGGCTGTGTGAACAGTTTTGTTATAGTTAAGCCTTGATTATTGTTAGTATCACTGGGAGGAATTGACCTTCAGGCCAATTGGCTATGAGGATCAGCTGTGTCTATGATGGGAGAACTTCTGTGCTGGAGACATCCTTATGAGATAAGACTTGCTTCAGTGGGGCTTTGGTGCTCACTGAGTCTGCCCCCTGAGTGTGAACCTTATGGATCTGAGCAGTTGTAATCTGGATGGTCCCACTTTGACCCCTGGGGACACTGGCTCCTGAGGCCACCCAGCAGGAGCTTCAGAGAGATCTGTAGATTCCTCTTTTACGTTTGGGTTTTGAAGGTGCCCAGATGAGGCCCAGCTGTGAAGCAATGCAAGATGCTCAGGCCTTGGGACTTCTTTTGGATGTTCTGGGTCTCATTGACTCAGCCGAAGTTTATTAGGTAAGTTTAGAATTCAAAGGACCAGGCCATTCATATGTAAAAGCCTCTGCGCTCAGCTTGGATGGGGTGGAGTCTGTGTGGAGCAAACAGCAATGACTTCATGGGGTGAGATCTCAGGGTGGAGCAAACAACAATGGCTTCCCATCAGCCCTGCCCTAATAGGCCCCTGGGTCTCAGTGTCCCTTGGTAATCACTGCAAGCGCCTCTGAGAGAAAGCCACCCTCGAGTTTTGCCTGCTGCCAGACAGTCCTGTTTCTTCCCGTATGAGTCTGGGTCCCCAGAGTCTTGCCCGGAACTGGAGTTCAGAGCAGTTGGGAGCTTTTGTTTCCCTCCTGACTTAGAAAGCCAGCTTCATACTCAGTTGTCAGCCCTCTCCACACATGCCTCTGTACCTCTGCCTTCCACAGCTCCTCTGAGTCTCAGTGTGCTTTTCTCTTTCATTCTAGTTGTAGAATTTCCACTTGGCCAGCCTTCCTGTGGTTCTGGATGATGTCTGTTTTGTCTTTTAGTTGTAGTTTTGAAATTGTTGCGCAAGGTAGCAGTTCAGGTCTTTACCTATGGCGCCATCTTGGTTTCTCCCTCACTTTCTTTTTTAAAAATTCTCACCTGAGGATATGTTTTTATTGATTTTTAGAGAGAGAGGAAGAGAGAAAAAGAAACATAGATGTAAGAGAGAAACATTGATTGGTTGCCTTCTGCATGTGCCCCGACTGGGATTAAACCCAAAACCTAGGTATGTGTCCCAACCAGGAATTGAATCCCCAACCTTTTGAATGGTGCTCTAACCGACTCACTCACCCAGCCGGGATTATAGTGACTTTCTATATGGGTTTTTAACTCATATAGAGCCTTAAATAATTATAAAGAACACATATCACCAAATATGACTTTTGTTTTAGACCTCTAACTCATCTTTCTGACAACAAAATAGCAAACTGGAAAGGTGTCTCTCAAGACTCTGCCCAAATGGGACTTTTCCCAAACACTGCAATTCAGAAGATGCAAACTTTTTGTTTTCTAACACAACCTAAAGTGGTTTCAGGAATGAATTATAAACACAAGTAACTAGGATATATCCCTGTTCTATTCAGCTAGGGTATAGGGACCAATGGCAGAAGAGATCATTCTCTCAGGCCTGTGACTAAAGTTCAGCTGATAAGCCAGTGTGGTCTCACTGGACTGGCCAGAGCCTGGCCCTAGTGCAATAACCTGAGCCTGAGAGAATTAGATGGAAGGTTATATGTTGCATTAACAATCAGGGGTAGATGTGAAGTCTCTGCAGCTCAGTCCACAGCACCATGTCACTGATAAAACTACCAACGTCTATTACTAGGTGGATTTGAGAGTTAAAGAATACAGAAAGTTGTTTGAATATGCTTAAACTATCCCTGAAAGAATATCCAAGAATTGATAATGCAAGCTGCTTTTGGTGAGAGGATAAACATCCTAGGGAAGACAGTCATATCTATAGATATATCCTTTTGTATGTTTGAATTTAAAATAAATTTAAAGTGATGTACTTGACCAATATTTGCCTACATCTTTAATAAAAACTATAGAACAATGGTATTAAATTATTTAAAAGGAGCTGGTGTTAGTACATATCTGTCTGTAGAGAAGCAGAGATTATATGTATAGAATTAAGTATACATTTCCTGCCATATCCAGCATATGCTGGTGAATGTCAAACGCTTAGACATTACAGGCCTGCCAGAAAGCACTATACCAGGGAAGAATACTTCAACGTTAGCAGAGAAACACTTCTTAAAATCACTTATGTTTCTTTTTTTCTTTTGTTAATCCTCATGCCAGGACATTCTTCCATTGATTTTTAGGGGGAGTAGAAGAGAGAGGGAAAGACAGAGAGAAATATTGATGCGGGAGAAACACATCGATTGGTTTTGTCCTGTACCAGCTCTGACTAGGGCCCGGGCCGGGGAGGAGCCTGCAACGAAGGTACATGCCCTTTACCAGAATCAAACCCAGGATCCTTTGGTCTGCAAGCAATGCTCTAACCACTGAGAAAAACTGGCTAGGGCTTATAACCACTTCTGTTTTCTTTATTCTAACTCTAAATTTACCAAAGTAATACAATGATTTTAATCTATTTTCCTCATGTGACAGAGTGCAAAAATTTTACTCATGCTTAATCAAGATTTCAACTCATCTGAAAACTCCATTTCTCATGACAAATCTATAAATTGGCAGTCTTGACAGCTTTGGTTAGCAATGTTTGCCTAAGCCCTGGTTATATCCCTGAGTTTAGGAAAGGTTTCATTTCTGTACTTGTAGAGGTCCAGACCCTGAAATAAACCTGGAGTGCAGGTACAGATCCTGCACTGAGAAGTTCTGTACCCAAATACCTAACTAAGCTGCCAGTCATGGATGATTTCACTATCTCACTTCCTTCCAAGCACTACAGTCTCTGCCACTTATATTTCAGAAGTTTCCTCTGCATTCCTTATGTAATCTTCTCTAGTACTTGGCTATTGGAAATTCTTCTAAGATATCAGGGTTCAAAATCTTTTATCTTCAAAAGGCAGACAGCTAGGCAAGATAAACTGGCTGGTATTTCATAAATGTTTCCCTAACTGCATCTTCTCTCTCTATAACCCAAATCATTCTTATCCTTTATTCTCCAGTGGATAGTTTTTCCTTATTTCCAGTTTTAAGAAACTGAAAAGTAGGTATAATACCATTGAGTGCCAAATCTGGAAAATAAGTATCCCACAAATTCTCAATCTGTAGGCAAAGGTCTATTATTCTCTATAATAACATCCTCAAGTTTTCCTTTTTTGAGGTATCCTCCTATTTGCAACACTTCTCACCCCCTTGGGAAGCTGTAGAAGCAAAAAACTAGATACATAGAATTTGTTATGACCCATTTGTCTGTTCCACCTGTATTTTAATCTGGATCTCTCCACTTAGCCTCAATTTTACTGAACACCCCATAATTTTGATACCATTTTCCCCCTTTTATCACAGTTTTCAGGGTTCTTTTTCTTAAATTTTAACCAGTTTCTTTTAATATTTATATCCCTTATCATTTTCTACCCTATTATTGGCAATTCCATTTTCTGCAGGTTTTTTTCCTTCCTGTTCCTCTATTCCCATTGTTTTCTCTGGATCTGTGCAAAGCTTTTCTCTTTCTTGGTGTTACCAAAGTTCTAAATCAAGTCTGAGGTGCTATCTTTGCTATCACACTTGAAGTTTGTTATTTTGATGAGTCTATTGTTACTCTGCCAGATTCCCAGTATTCTGTATTGGCACCATAAAGGCTTTTTGTCTAATTTTTGTGTGTGACGATATAGTCTCTATTTTCAACTTAAATAATTCCATCAGATCTTTATGAGAACTTGATGGTGGAGAGGGATTAAAATTTAATGTTTTACATTCCCTTCTGACTATCGCAGACAACCATACATTTACTGTAATTTCACAAATAATCTGCTTATTAACATTTAACTATTAATCTCTATTTAACTTTACAGTCTTGTAATTAACTAAAGATGGGCCTCTTAAGAGTATGTAGGAAAAAGAGCACAGAATAATGCTGAAATAGGAGAAAGAAATAAAAGGTAAGCTGTAAGGGGGAGAAAAAAAACTCTCAGGAGAGCCAGCCTAAGCCTAAGATTCCCTCCAAAACTAGGGAATCTTCCCTGCCCCCAAACTATTCTTTAGGATATCCATCAAGTGAACATTTTACACAGTGTTTTGGAGTTTCTGACCAACACACAAATACATAAATCTCACTTAATCCTTATAATCTCCATGGGCTGGGAATTATACTCCTTCATATTTAGATGAAGAAATTGAGATTCAGATCAAGTTGGCTGGCCAAACTGAAACCACTAGTCAGTGGCAAAGAGGAATTGAAACACAGGACTGAATCCAAATCCTTATGCTTCCCATGAGATCCTGCTGCCTTCCATGGGCCTTACTAAGCTTGCACCAGATTGGCAGTATTTGAATAACACACAAATGAAACAATTTCTCTCACTGGTTCCTATGGGCAGTGAGTATATACTATGGGCAGTGAGTGTATAGTATACTGTATAGCATTTAGGTCATCTTTGCCTTAGAGAACCTCAAGAAACGCCAATATCATAATTCCCAAACACTCTGGATCAGTGTGTGTGTGTGTGTGTGTGTGTGTGTGTGTGTACACACACACACACACACACACCAACATATTTACTTAAAGTTTTAATTTTGAGTTTTAAATTTACAGAAGAGTTGTATGAATTTCTATGTAACTTTCATCTTGCTTTCACTAATGTTAAAATCTTATACAACTATAGTACAATAATAGAAAATCAACATACATATAATACTATTAATTAAACTGTAGACTTTATTAAAATTTTACCAGTTTTCCACTAAGGTTCTTTTTCTTTCGTAGGATCCAATCCAAAATCCCACATCATATTTAGTTATGTTTCTTTAGTCTTCCCCAATCTGTGACACAGACTGTGTCTTTAAAACTAATAAAGGTTTATTTGATTTTGAAAATGTCATGGTATTTCTGGAAACAGCTCTGAATATTGAAAACCCACCCTGGGGAATTGCTGGATCTATGTGATAAGGTAGGAAACATCCTAAAATAAAGAGCCAGAGTGGTCCTAAAAACCAAAAAAAAAAAAAAAAAAAAGGAGTCACTCTTTAAATAAAGCAAATAATTGTCCTGGCCAGTGTGGTTCAGTTGGTTGGAGTGTAGTTCAGTTGATTTGATTCCTGGTCATAGCACACACCCAAGTTGCAGGTTCGATCCCCAGTCAGAGCACATCTAGGAGGTAGCCTATCCATGTTTCTCTCTCAGATCGATGTTTCTCTTTCCCGTTCTCTCTCTAAAATCAATTACAAAATAAATAAAGGGAAGAGTTGGCTGTGATAATCTAGATAAGTCAACTGTATTTAAGACACATGTTCATAGAAAATAAATCAGCAATCAGTTATAATTCCCTGGAAAAGTACCAGGAAGAAATCAATACAACTCTGTTTAATGGAGCAGTCATGAAAGATTAATTTGCTTTTAAATGAAAGGACTTAAGTTTTTTTTCAGTCTGTAGACTGGGTAATTTAATAATTAAATCCAAGTATACAACAAGTTATTAGAAAAAGAAGGAATTCTTACCATTTGCAACAGCATGGATGGAACTGGAGAGCATTATGCTAAGTGAAATAAGCCAGTTAGAGAAAGATAAATATCACATGATCTCACTCATTTATGGAATATAATAAACAACATAAACTGATGAACAAAAACAGATCCAGAGACAGAGAAGCATCAATCAGACTATCAAACCTCAGAGGGAAGGTAGGGGAGGTTGGGGTTAAGAAGGAGAGATCAACCAAAGGATTTGTATGCATGCATATAAGCCTAACCAATGGACATGGACAACAGGGGTTGAGGGCATGAGTGGGGGTGGGGTAGGAGATAATAGGGGTTAAGGATGCATATGTAATACCTTAATCAATAAAGAATTTTTAAAAAAAATTATTAGAAAATGCTGAATTTGTTTTACATATGGACCTCCTTTTTTTTTCCTTTTCTTTTTAAATTTATCTTTATTACTTAAAGTATTACAGATGTCATCTTTTGTTCCTTCATCCTATAGTTTTCTAAACTATAGCATAAAAATGTTGCTGAGCTGTGGGTGACTCTATTTCAAACCCTGAAGCCTTGGGAAGGTGCATTCTCTAGACCTTGTTCAAGTTACTGTGAGAAAAGTGGCAAGAGGGTACTTTATAAACCTTGGTAGGTTATCTCCCATTCTTGAGGGTTCTGGATTGAGCACATTAATTCCAATACTTTACTGTTGAATTCTCAGATTCCGAAAAAGATACCAGTTTTTCAGAATTTATACAGGAACTTAACGATTCCTGAAGAGGAAAGATTTGGATGTATTAAGTTACATGTATTAAAACTGAAACAAGGAAGTTTAGTAAAACCATAAGCAATTTTAGAGTGGTAAAATGAGAATGAGTTAACAAATAAAAAATACATCCTCTGTGGCTTAGAAATTTATTAATCAGGTAATGAGGGTAAATCAGGAGACTTCATGGGAGATGCCATAGCTGAGGCATTTACTGCAGACTTGAGCTTAGCTACTCCCCACTCTGGAACCATAGGCAAGTCTCAATTTCCTCATGTGTAAATTAAGGCTAGTTACAACATCTGTCTCTGGGGGATATGCCTGGCTTACAGGAGTGCTCATCATCATGATCAAGGTCTTTTGGTTTTTTGTTGCAAGGTTGGCACTAAGGTTAGTGTTTGAATATTCCTGAGTCAGGGATAATTTGAGCCTGGGCCTCATCTCCCTGGGCCATGCTGGTTCAGATCCAAATCTTTGGGCCTGAGCCACAAGTGGGACTCCTTTCTGAAGTGACTCAGATTGAGAAGAGAATTTTGGGAAATAGTCATTAGTTTAGCTACATTTCTTCAACACAATTTCCAGATGGCTAATCTGTGTAAATCAAAAGCCTATTGGTTTTGAGATCTTACTTTTATAAGACAATTCTACAGCCATAAAGCTCATGACTCACTGAGCAAACCTCAAATAGTTATGAATCCAGCAAAGTATACAGGCTGCCTGGTATTTTGACACTGGTGAAAATGAACTTAAGTTTCTAGATATTATAGTCCTAAGCATGGTCTCCTTTGTTTACTGGAATCACTTTGTTCTTTTAAGAGAGATATGGGAAGACTTCATCCTTAAAATGATTTCAGGCAGGTAATGGAGCAGCTGAGAGAATGATGCAGGTGAAATATATTATTTCAATATTCTGGAGGGTAGTCTGGTTCTGCTGATTATTTATTCTCAAAAATTCTGAAAAGGCCACAACATTTTGTGGTCAGATAAATAATTCTTTAAGTAGGGTTTTAAGAGTCAAGACTTGCCATATCATTAACCCTGGAAGCTCTTTCCTACTTAAAGACATTTTATAAGACTACTACCAATCTTCATCATGTTAAACACTATAATTTTGATTTTATAGATGGGTATATTAAAGACTCTACAAGTTTGTGATTTCCCTCTCTTCAAGATCAGGAATGAGAGAGGGATGGTGGTTCAGGTCATATGAAGCCTTGCTGTTTTATGTTCTCAGAATGCTCACTGCACATCTACATTGGGTCTATTCTCTGCTTGATCAGTTTCCCCAGGAGTTACTGAACTCAAAAGAGGCTGGCTTATAAATCATAATATAAACTCATGAATTAAAATTAGGAAATATATCTAGCAATTCTCTCTTGGAAGATCCTTGTGCATTAACCCAATTACAAAAAAGAGAATGACACTTAAAAACATTAAAAAAAATGTATTATTTATTTTCTTTGAATTTGATTTTAGAGAGAGAGAAACATCAACTGGTTACCTCCCACAACTATCCGGACTGGAGATTGAATCCTCAACCACGCAGTGCATGGGACAATTCTCCAACCAACTAAACAAGGGTAAAAATAACATTCTTAAGAGATGTTTCCAAGACGGTATCAGCTTTTCCCCTTTAAAAGAACATCTCCATTTGGAGAACCAATATCACCTACTAGAAACAGCTACTAAAGAAGGAAGAGATATAATTGCAAATGCTCCTTAGTTTTCTCTTTTATAATTAACCAGATTTATAGTAGAGACTCCCCAAACCCAAAAATCTTTTCTCCCTTTCTTCTACTCTAATTAGGATTTTTAGCTGGACACATGGCTACACTTTCCAGCTTTTCTTGCAGCTGTGAATGGCTACATGTCTCAAATCTAGCCAATGCGATGGATGTACATAGAAGTGTCAGGGAATCATGCTTAACAGAGCACTGAAGGTGCCTTTTACCTTCTACTTTCTCCATCCTGCTCCCTGTAATGTGTATGTCACACCATCTTGCTCAATAAGAATATGGTTTACACCTAAGAGGAGGGTAAAGTGCTAAGAAGGAAAAAGGGATAATCTGTAAAAAATCCATGATGCCATGAAGCTCCATACCACATCTATGCCAACTTTTACATGAGGGAGAAATAAATTTTAATCTCATTTTAAGGCACGTATTCTGGGTTTTCTGTCACAATTGAATCCATCTATTTAACATACTTATGTTCTAGGTGAGTACTATTTTAAATTATTTTGTATTAATAGACAATTTGGAATATCAGACCATGGATCCTAATTCTACTTTAGAAAACTATGATTTTTGCTAAGACTCTACATACCATTAGCCTTCTGTCATGATACATTAGATAGCTAATTAGCACACAGGAAAACAGACATGACAATGCAATTTTCCTTTTTTGGGTTAATCCTCACTCAAGGATATTTTCCCATTGATTTTTAGAGAGAATGGAAGGGAGGGGGAGAGACAGAAAGAGAGAAGCATTGATGTGGGAGAGATACAGTGATTGGCTGCCTCCCTCCTGCAATCGAGGTATATGCCCTTGAAGAATAGAACCCAAACTCCATCAATCTGTGCTGACACTATTATCCACTGAGCCAAACTGGCTAGGGCTAAATTCAAACCCCATCAATATGTGCTGACACTATATCCACTGAGCCAAACTGACTAGGGCTACAATTCAATTTTGTAGAAAGTAGTCTGGAATAATCAGTAATACATTTACCAATTATTTTCACAGAACCATGAAGTTAAAAAATGTCAGCACTAATTAAGTATTAGTCCAAATGCCCCACTTTTGTTGTTGTTAATCCTCACCAGAGGATATTTTTCCATTCATTTTTAGAGAGTGGAAGGGAGGGGAAGAGACAGAGAGAGAGAAAAACATCAATGTGAGAAAAACACGTCAATTGAGTGCCTCAGGCCCCAGGGATTGAGCCTGCAATTTACGTGCCTTTTCCAGAATCGAATCTGGGATCCTTCAGTCCACAGGCCTACACTCTATTTATTAAGCCAAACTGGTTAGGGCCCAATTGCCCCAATTTTATAGAGAAAGAACCTGAGGCACAGAGAGGTTGAGTTTTTCAAAATCAAATGGCTGGGTTTTGTGTGTTTTTTTAAACTATAGCCGCAAATTTGAGGGAAACAATGCTCTGAGGATTGTACTTACATATATCCTATTTCCAACAACTAATTTATACTAATACATAATCACTGTTTATCCCTAAATAAAATATCTAGCATTTAGCTCATCAGGCTCACATAAAAATAAAATATGTAGCATGTAACTAAAGATAATATATATAATTTATAGCAGGAAAATTAGCTATAAGAGGAAAATAGATTTGGGTGGTGGACACATGGTGCAATATACAGATTTTGTAACATAGAGATCACCCCAATACATTTAATAAAAAAAGAAACACCAAGTTAATGTAATTCCTGCTTTTAAAAGATGAGGGAACAGAGTCCCAGAGAGATTGGGTAATCTATATATAGTATATAAAAGCCAAGGGCCTAGTATGCCGGAATGACTGGAACAACCAGAATGATTGGTTGCTATGACGTGTACTGTGGTCAGCCAACCAGCCTTATCCAAGGATGGCTCCTATCCTTGATCAGCTCCCCACCCCCACCCCCACACACACCCTGATCAGGGGCAGGACCGGCTGGCCAATCTCCAGTGTTCCTTCCACCCCACCAGATAGGCCCTCATGTAGGGGGCTGGATGTACCCCATCCATGCACAAATTCGTGCACCAGGCCTCTAGTATCATAATAAAGCATAATAAAATGCAAATAAAATGACAGTAGTGCAACAGTTTTAGTTAAAATAGACCTGTAGAATTACACATTATTATCCACAAAGATGTACAATCATGAAATTACTCATGTACACAAATGGCATAAATCTTTTCCATATTCTACACTAGAACACCATTCTTAGTTTGTAACTACAGTAAATGTTTATAGGGTTTTTTTCATCTTTGCGACTGGGACAACAGTTATGGAACACCAGTCAACTTTATTAAAAAAAGAGTCACTTCATCACTTCTCCCTACAGGATAGGTCAGTGTCCTTCTGAGCACCTTAATATGACAAAAAGAGAACATGAGTAGACCTTAAAAATATCATGCAGGTAAAAGAAGCCAGTCACAAAGGACCATATATTACATGATTCCATTTTGAAAGGCCCAGAATAGGCAAATCTATAAAGATAGAAAGAGTAGATTAGTGATAGCTTAGGGCAAGAAAGAAGTGGCAAGATTGGGGAGTGATGGCTAGGGAAGTAGGATTTCTTTTTGGGAAAATGATAAAGAGAATGTTCTAAACTTTAATTTTTTGTTAATCCTTTCCCGAGGAAAATATCCATTGATTTTTAGAGGGAGTGAAAAGGTGAGGGAGAGACAGAGAGAGAAACATAGATTAGTTGCCTCTAGCACTTGCCCAAACCAGTGTGAGAGAAAGTGGGGGTTGGGGAGGCATAGAGCCTGCAACCAAAGTACATGCCCTTGATTGAAATCAAATCTGGGACCCTTCAGTCTGCAGGCTGACACTTTATCCACTGAGCCAAACTGGCTAGGGCAAAAATGTTCTAAAATTGATTGTGGTAATGAATATACAACTCTCTGAATATACATTGTATACCTTAAATGGGAGAACTATATATGGAATCTAAACTAAGTCTCAATAAAGCTATTTAAAAAGGGGAGAAGGAAGAGAACTGACTTAAGACAACCATCAAAAATGATATATCCAGCTTTGCCAGCATGGCTCAATGGATGAGTGTTGACCTGTGAACCAGGAGGTCATGGTTTGATTTCCCGGTCAGGGTACATGGCCAGGTTGAGGGCTCAATTCCCAGTGTGGGACATGCAGGAGGGAGCCAACCAATGATTCTTTTTCATTATTGATGTCTCTCTCCCTTCATCTCTGAAATCAATAAAAATATACTTTAAAAAATTATATATCCACAATTTCCTAAAAAGAAAGTATGTAGGGCAGTTAAGTAGTCACAACTTTTTACATCATCTGACCATTAGTGCAATAGGACCTCTAACCAGCCACAGCTCAGCAGCCAGACCAACCTGGCAGCATAACTAATCGCATATTTGTGAAAAGGAGAGAACTGAGATGTAGCAGAGATTGTTTTTGTTTTCACCTTCCCATTGGCCCATCCCTTGCCTAACAATAACAATTGTTATGAGGGCACTTTATTAAAGGAGATAAATCATACTCACAATAACCCTGAAGTTATTCAATTATAATAAATTCAATAACTATGAAGCATTCCATTATAAATATGTCTACTTGAAGCTAAGAAAGGTAGTGATTCACCAAGGTCATACTATTAACTAATAGTAGGGCCAGAATTTATTCAAATCTCAGAACTTATTAAGAGCTGGAAGTTAGGGGAGGCAGGTGAGAGCATGTACTGGGGGGTAGGGAAGGCTGGGAGGAGGTCAATAGGGGGGAAAAAAGGAGACATATGTACTACTATTTGTAATATTTTAAACAATTAAAAAAAGAAAAGAAAAAAAGAGCTGGAAGTTAGTCTGAATAAAATCTAAATGCAGGCTCCATCAATTTAATTGCATTTGTGATGAGTTATCTTAGCCTCAAGGAAGTTCTTCATGAGGAGCCAGTTTTCTTCAACTTTACAGGATCTTTTAAGTGAGATCATATGTAAAATTTCCAGAAGAACAATATTAAAATTATAACCTCAGATCTAATAAATCCACAAGTGAATTATATACCTTAACTTTATTAACTATAATGGTTTTAACTTCATTAATAATAAAGTTTCTTACAAGATGTGGAATTTCTATAAATTCAGACTGAACAATACTTGGCACTTAAAAATATTTAATAAATTGGTATTAATATGAATAAAGGTAAGATGGTAAATCCAAGCAGCATACTCGATGAAATAACTGAAGTATCCCTAGACAGACAAAAACCACTCTTGTTTCTGGCAGAGGTCAGAAAAAGAGAATATATGTTTTGGGGCCTCCAAAGGGCAGAGCTTCAACCCCACTAATCCCTGTGCTCACCATTCTCTAGCCCACACAGCACTTAACAAACAAGAAAATAGGACAAAGGCTGCATGATGAGACCTAAGCCCAGAAACTATTGGCTGTATTAAGTTAGGATGAGACAACATATAGTTGAAACACAACTTTTAGAGCGCTCTTTCCATCTTCAGTCAAAAATTGAAATCAACTCTACTACTGAGCACCTAGCTTAATGACTTGCACACAGTAGGTGTTACACAAGCATCTGTTTAATTCAACAGGAAATGTAATTTTCAGCACTAAAATCATTTTAGTGTCCCAGTGAGGAATAATCAGCTTTTATGCTTTAGCTAAACAAGATAAAATAAGTATACTGTTCTTATCTATGATCTTTTGAGATGTTCCTTTATAATGACACTATAGAGGCCCGGTGCATGAAATTCATGGAAGTGGGCGGGGGTGTCCCCTCAGCCCAGCCTGCACCCCCTCCAATCTGGGATCCCTTGAGGGATGTCCGACCGTCTGTTTAGGCCTGATACCAGTGGGATCGGGCCTAAAGGTCGGTTGAACATCCCTCTCACAACCCAGAACTGCCTGAGTTCCAACCGCTACCTGCCTCTGCCTGATTGCCCCTAACCGCTTCTGCCTGCCAGCCTGATCACCCCCTAACCACTCCACTGCCAGCCTGATCGACGCCTAACTGCCCTCCTCTGCTGGCCCAGTCACCCCTAACTGACCTCCCTTGCCAGTCTGGTCACCCCTAACTGCCCTCCCCTCCAGGCCTTGTCCCTCCAACTGCCCTCCTCTGCTGCCCTGGTTCCCTTCAACTGCCCTCCCCTGCAGGCCTGGTATCCCCCAACTGCTCTCTGCCAACCTGGTTACCCCCAAATGGCCACAACTGTCCTCCCCTGCCAGCCATCTTGTGTCCACATGGAAGCAGCCATCTTTGGCCACATGGGGGCAGCCATCTTGTGTCTTAAAGTGATGGTCAATTTGCATATTACTCTTTTATTAGATAGGATTCTTTATCATTCAGAAAAGACCCACAGTATTACCATTTTTAAATAAACAGCATAATCATAGCAAAAGTTTACCTAAGGAGAAATCACACTAGCATAAACTTTTAATGGCCTTCTCAAATGATATTTAGAGGCTGTCTAGAAATGGTCACTAATCTAAGAACACTGACCTGTTTAATTTTCAATGATATCAAGTTTACTTTTCCCAGAATACACAAATTCAGAAGATGACTAAAAGCAAATTTGTCTAAGATACAATGGAGGACAAATAAGTAAGGCTTTATTTAGCATAACTTTATTCAGTAATTGTGCTGAATAAAAATGTGAAGCCATGAAGTTAAACAAGAGGTAATATGAGAAACTATGATCATTAGCACTTTCTCCCATAAAGTGTAACTTAAGTTAAAAGAATAATAACCAGTGGAGAATTCTTCCTGCTTTTAAATACTTTTAAGCATTAATTCCATAACATATAATCTTGTTTTCTTTAGTCTACAAATAATTTCATGAAAACACTGACAATATTTTATACACCCCCCATCCCAGACTATGCAGAATAAATGAATTAGACATTTAGGGGTTGAGCCAAATTAACTACAGAGATCTCTCCATTTTTTAATCCCATATCTAGTATTATTTCCTCTCCACTGCTTGATTCCAGTATAAAACAACTTTTATATATCTCCACCTTTAATTTTCAGAGCAATGGGTAAACACATCTCACTTGTAAAGAAAAGCAATCATCCACATTTTGCTGTAGCACTCAGAATTTTATTGTAACACCCATTAAAACAAAAAGATAAATTCAATTATTTTTATTCTGATTCAAACTCATTATCCTTTATCAAGAACACAATAGCATAAAATTACTTGGCAGTCCCTCATACAAAATGTATTTCAGGGTAACCCTGAACAGCCCTAGTTGATGAAGTAAAGGTCTTCTTTATAGAACTGCTAATAAATGTGGAAGAAATGTTAAAATAAGAAAATAACCATTTTGTCACATAGGAGGAAATAAATGATACTGACATGTTTATCACTAGGGTCTTTTAACTTCCAAAGAAGTGGGAGAGCCAGACACAACAGACCTCCTAAGCATTCTTGCCAAAAAACTTAAACCTGATTTTATTTTTAAAATATTATTGTTTAAGGTATTACAACTAGCAGTTCATATGTCTCTTCTCCCCCCCCATATGAGGCGCCCCCACCCCTGCCGCCTCCTCTACCCCCTGTCTCCAGTACTTGCCCTCATCTCCCTGCCCCCAGTATCTTGCATCTGTTGGTTGTGCTTTTATGCATGCATACAAGTCCTTTGGTTGATCTCTTACCCCCTAACCCTCCCCTACTTTCCCGCTGTAGTTTGACAGTCTGTTTAATGCCTCTTGCCTCTATTTTTGTTCAACAGTTTGTAATGTTATTATCCATAAATGAGTGAGATCATGTGGTATTTATCTTTCAATGACTGGCTTATTTCACTTAGCATAATGTTCTCCAGATCCATCCATGCTGTTGCAAATGGTAAAAATTCCTTCATTTTTACAGCAGCATAGTATTTCATTGTGTAGATGTACCACACTTTTCTAATCTATTTATCTGCTGATAGGCATTTAGGCTATTTCCAAATCTTAGCTATTGTAAATTGTGCTGATATGAACATAGGGGTGCATATATCCTTTCTGATTGGTGTTTCTGTTTTCTTGGGATATATTCCTAGAAGTGATATTACTAGGTCAAATGGCAGTTCCATTTTGAATTTTTTGAGGAAGCACCATATTGTTTTCCAAGGTGGCTGCAACAATCTGCATTCCCACCACCTTTTTCTCTGAATCCTCATGTTGTTTTGATTTGCGTCTCTCAGATGATTAATGACTTTGAGCATGTTTTCATATGTCTCTTGGTTTTCTGAATGTCCTCTTTCAAAAAGTGTCTATTTAGTTCCTTTGCCCATTTTTTGATTGGATTGTTTATCTTCCTTTTGTTAAGTTGTATGACTTCCTTGTAAATGTTGGAGATTAAACCTTTATCAGAGATAACACTGGCAAATATGTTCGTTCTCCCATGCAGTGGGCTTTCTTGTTCTTTTGTTGATGGTTTCTTTTGCTGTGCAGCAGCTTTTTATTTTTATGCAGTCCCATTTGTTTATTTTCTTTTTAGTTTCCACTGCCCTAGGACAGTAGTCGGCAAACTCATTAGTCAACAGAGTCAAATATCAACAGTACAATGATTGAAATTTCTTTTGAGAGCCAGATTTTTTAAACTTAAACTATATAAGTAGGTACATTGTTATTAACTTAATTAGGGTACTCCTAAACTGGCCTTTGCTAAAAACATTCTCAATCTGATTGAGGTATGTTTGCTGAGGTCGACCTCTTCCCACTCTCCCATCCACAGTCATCTTGTATACTTGTTTCATCTATCTCCTTTTGTTCATCCTTTCTATATGTCCAAACCATCTCAACATACCTTTCTCAATCCTCAACACTACATCTTTCACTCCACAACATTCCCTAAAATTAACTTAATAAACTTTACTTAAAGTTTTAAGTCTTAAACTATAGGTATGCTGAATAAAACCTGATAGCATACTTAATAACGATATTATTTATTGATAAAATTAAATTCCTTGTAATTAAATCATGACAATGACTGACAAACACTAATGTGAACAATGGTCTTGCATCCCCTTGGAAAGTTTGGCTAAGTCAGGTTTGTATGTTATTGTTTTTATTTTTAGGCACGATTCCAGATTCTCATCAATAAGATGACTTCTCAATTTACTCCTGATTAGGTTCATGCTTGAAAATGATTGTTCGAATAAATATGTAGACCAGAATAAGAACAGCAAACGCTAGTTTTTTCAGTTGATTATATGAGTTAGGAATCCTATTCCAGGTGTTAAAAATCAACATATCTTCCTTCTTCAGGTCTTTCAAAGCAGACCACTTGTGCTGTGAACTAAGTTCACATTTGTTTTTCTCCAATATTTCTTTATCAGCACAAAGATGTTCAAATTTCAAGCTCCACAATTCTTTGTTTTTTAAATCCAGCAATTGCATTTCAAAGTTGTCAATGTCAATATTAAAGGGAGAAAAATTTAATTCTGTTACAGTAGCATTAAGAGGTTTTTTTTTAAACAAAGGTTAACTTTGCTTTGCTGTTTCTGAATTGCTGAAACCTGTTGAGAAAAGCTTCCCTCATTTTTAAAAGTGTTGTTTTGAAATAGCAAATGTCAATATCAGAATTATTTTCTTGGTGATGTTTCAACAGGCTTGGAAAGTGATTCAAAGTTTCTCTTTCAAAATATTGAGCAAAAAGAAATAATTTGTTTTTGAATGAAATAACTTCTTCTAACATCGAAAAAGTTGTGTTTCCCTTTCCCTGTAATTTATGATTAAGCTGATTTACATGAGACATAATGTCTACCATGAAATAAAATTTTTGGATCCACTGATCGTTCGTTAGTTCTGGATAATGAACACCCTTTTTAAAGAGAAATGCTTTAATTTCTGTTAATAAGGAAGCAAACAGTTTCAAAACATTTCCTCTTGATAACCAACCTTGTTATGCAGCAGCAGATCTGCATACTCTCCATTTCAACAAAAATTCTTTAACTTGGCAATGATTAAGAGCTTTAGCTATAATGGAGCTGATAATATTAATCACCAATTCCATAACTTGGCAAATTTTTCTGGAAATGTCTGTGCACAAAGTGCTTCTTGATGAATGATGCAATGGTAAGTAAGTATCTCGGGATTAATTTTTTCTTTCAAAATAGCAACAAACCTGTTTCTTATGTTGGTAATACTTTTCGCCCTGCCTGTTGAAATTGAGATACTTTTATGAAGTGGAATATGATGTTTTTCAAAGCACTCAATTATAGCATTTGCTATATCCTCTCCACGTGTTTGACCTTTGACTGGCAATAATCCTAAAAGTTCTTCTTTAGGACCTGTAAATGAAATAAATCATACAAAAAGTGAAATGTGTGCTGTATCATTTATGTCACAAGACTCATCAATTGCTATTGATAAAGCTGAAACCAATTTAAGATCTTCAACTTGCTTGTCGGTTATATTCGAAGACATTGTGTTCTATCTTTCACTGTTTTAGCAGACAATGGTAACTCTTTAATTTTTTTTTAGAATATATGCTTGTTCTTAAAATCCCGAAATAGCTCTTCGGATGCATTTATAAAACAACTTTGTATGTATTTGCCGTTTGTATATGGTTTTTCTCTCTTAGCAATCTCTTGACTAACCACAAAACTTGCAATATTAACACTGTTGGAAGATGGCATCCAGTAATTAAATATAGAACCTGATTTTTCTTGACTCTTCTGAAGTTCCTCAACTGCTTTCTTCTTGCATCACCAACAGGATATTTAGTACTAAATGACACGCGTTTAGTTGTAAAGTGTCTCTCCAAATTTGATTTCTTGTTATATGCCAATTTTTCCTAACAAATAAGATAGGTCGAAAGGCCATTTTAAGTTTTGAATAAACGCAAAAGTCTCGGTCCATTCAACTTTAAATTCACGATCTTCGTCTTCTGTTTTTGCTTCTTCTTTGTAGCCATGCCAAATAGGGCACCTAAAAAAAAGTTTCATTTTATAATAATAAAGTCACCAACACAAAATAACTACAATTCTTAAAATCATGACAAAAATATCTGTAGGATTTGCAGCTGATTGGAAAAATACAGGTAACTTTATGCTTTGAGTAGGTACTTTTGCCACTCGCATGCAGTTTGCGGATGGGACCAGCACTAACCACTGCACAATGAGATTGCTGACTGACTGGCTCATTTAACTTGTGCTTGAATCACGTGTGCCTCCCCTGTGCTGTGATTCCCCAGCACACCTAGGTCGAGTCTCCTATCGCCCAACCAAATGACAATCCCACTTCTTCTAACGCCATTTCTTCAAAATAGACTCGCCCAGCCAAAAACCAACTTCTGAGAACGGGCCACGAAGTTTCAATTGCACTGTACATGCACGCTCGCACGTGGTATTTTGTGGAAGAGCAACACTCAAGGGGCTAAAGAGCTGCATGTGGCTCACAAGCCATGGTTTGCTGACCACTGCCCTAGGAACTTATGACAAATGTCTGCTATTTTGTTGCCTATGGCTTCTTCTAAGATTTTTGTGATTTCCCATTTTATGTTTAAATCCTTTATCTATTTTGAGTTTATTTTTGTATATGGTGTAAGTTGGTGGTCTAGTTTCATTTTTTTGCAAGTATACTGTATATCCAGTTTTCCAACACCATTTATTGAATCCTGATTTTAATCAAGCCTCTAGAGTTAACTTCCATTTGTAAGAAACAAAGTGAACAGAGCAACAAACTGACATCAGAATGAAGCAAACAGACAAATCCTAAATCTGAGAAGTTCCACAGGACTACTGACCCAATTCCTGCAACTAGTTCATGGCACAAACAAAAAGGTGGGAAGAAAGAAAGGGAGGAGAAACTGCCCTAGATCAAAAAAGACATGAGAGATAAAATGACCAGTTATGATCTGTGGACTATGAATCCCACTGTAAACAAACCATCTTAAGAAGATAGTCTAGAGACAACTGGACAAGCCTGAATAGGATCTACTATTAGATGATATCAAGGTGTAATTGTTACTTTTATTAGGTGTGAGAATGGTATTTTAGTTCTATAAGACAATATCCTTATTTGTTAGAGATGCGTATAGAAGTATATCAAAGTATATATACAGAAATGCCCAGGATTTGCTTAAAATACCTCAACAAAGAAAGATAAAAGAAAAATAAGTAAATGAAACAAATATGGCAAAATCTTGATAATAGTTGAAACTGAGAGATAGGCATATAGGGGTGTGTTGTACCACCTACTTTTGAGTGTTTTGTAATAAAAAAAAAATTTTAATTAGCAGAGAAGCCTGAAAAAAAGTACAGGTAGTGAAAAAATTAAATTTGATTGCTTAGAAATTGAGTCAATTATATGGAAAACATCAATTTTCTCCTTGTATTGTATGGTCAGTACTATTGACTAAATGTTTCTGTCCCCCACTCCTCAAATTCATATACTGAAACCTAAATCCCAGTGTGATATCTGGAGGTGATTAGGTCCTGAGGGTGGAGCCTACATGAATGGGATTAGTGCCCTATCAAGTGGCCCCAGATACCTTCCCTATCCTTTCCCCACTCGAGGACAAACAAAAAGTACCATATATGCACCAGGAAGTGGGTCCTCACCAGACACAGAATCTGCCAGGGCCTTGATCTTGGACTTCCAGCCTCTAGAACTGTGAGAAATTTTTGTTGCTTGTAAGGCACCCAGACTATGGTATTTTGTTATAGCAGCCTGATTGTACTAAAACAGTCGGACAGCAGTATAATATATAGTTTTATTCCACTGAAAACCCACAGTAGAGAACAAGCAGTTTAAAATAATATATAAAAAAACTTTTAAAAAATATATATTTTATTGATTTTTTTACAGAGAGGAAGGGAAAGGGATAGAATGTCAGAAACATGGATGAGAGAGAGACATCGATCAGCCGCCTCCTGCACGCCCCCTACTGGAGTTGTGCCCGCAAGCAAGGTAGAGGCCCCGGACCGGAATCGAACCTGGGACTTTTCAGTCCACAGGCCGACGCTCTATCCACTGAGCCAAATCGGTCTCGGCTAAAAAAACTTTTAGAAATGCAGCAATTTCTCCCTTTAGAACTGTGCCATGATTTTATATAATTCTAGAGTTCTAAATGGATGGTGGTAGTGAAGTGAAATAGAGAAAACTGAGACAAAGAAAAGAAGTCATAGCTGCATTTTGAAATGAATGCTGTTTTTCTTTTTGTGTAATAATTTGATCAGTTTTCTATGAACACAGGACCTACTTCACATCCCTCCTGAGAGCATTTTAACTTTTAGTATGCAAAATTTATAATGTATTCTACAGTTAGTGTTGACTGAGACTCTTTGAAGCTCCATTTTCAAATTATCTTCCAAATAAAGTAAATCAAATAGAAAACCAATAATTTTCCAAAGACAGCTTTCAAAGGAAAAGCAACATTTAATTTCTAATGGAGCAGTGGTTCTTAACCTGAAAATCTTTCTATAGAAAAAAAAAAACAAACTACACTATTTTTCAAAGGGTTTTATAATAGTTATGAAGGCCCATTAGAAACCCTTGTAATACAGTGCTCTGGATAAGCAACTCTAAACAAAGCACAAATTTATCTACTAACATTAAAGGCCTCCTAGGAATTGCTTAGACTTTCAACTCTATTCTCCACTATTTCTCAAAGTACCACACTTTAGTCAAATAAAGAAGGCTCCTTATCTTTGCAACTACTATTATCTGCATATTCCAGGCTACCCCAACCATCTGATAAAAGTCTATCAATCCTTCAAAATCTATCACAAGCAATACAGTCTCTATGAAGCCTTCCTTGACTCCCCTAACCTTCCTCTGAACTTCAGTCCTTCTATACTTCTAATACCTTTCCCCACCTTGTATCCGGTCTACTGAATAGCTGTCTAATATGGGATTCTGTGTGATGCAGCAATCAAAATGAAAATCACTAAGGAAGTGCTTATCACTTCAGTGGGTTGAATGGTAACACCCCTTAGCCCCTCTCCCCCCGCAACAAAGACCTCAAAAAAAAATATATGTTCATGTCCAGAAACCTGTGAATGTAATCTTATTTGAAAAAAGGGTTTTTGAAGATGTAATTAAGTGAAGAATCTGGAGATGAAATAAATCATTTTGGGTTATCCAGTGGACCCTAAATCCAAGGATAGTATCTTTATTAGAGAGAGAGAAAGAGGAGAAGGCTATGTGAAGACAGAAGCAGAGATTGGAGTTATGTAGCTACATCCAAGGAACATGTGGAACCACCAAAAGTGGAAGAACCACTCTCTCCTAGTTTTGGGAGGAAGTATAGCAGCCCTGCTAACACTTTGATTTCAGACTTCTGGCCTCCAGAACTGTGAGAGAATAAATTTCTGTTTTAGGCCATCAATTTTGTGGTAAGTTGTTATGGCAACCTTAGGAAACTATACAGCTCCTTTGTCCCATTCTAAGTCTAACAAGTCATTTTTATTTTCTTCATCTTTATTTATTGCAGTTTTGCAATGATTATTTCAAGAGCATCAGAATGTAGATGCTTCCAAAATGTCTCATTATTCTCCAGCTATTTTCTGCAAAGGTTTCTGAATTTCCTTTATCAGTGGTCTTCCAAAAGTGCCAGTGCAGGATAGTATCTAACTAATAAAGAGATATATTATTGTGAAAACTGGTAACATCAACTGTGCTATGTGTTGGGCTAAAGGATGAAGGCTTGGTTTTTTGTTTTGTTTTTTAAAATATATTTTTATGTATTTCAGAGAAGAAGTGAGAGGGAGAGAGATGGAAACATCAATGATGAGAGAGAATCATTGACTGGCTACCTCCTGCACACCCCCAACTGAGGAACGAGCCTGCAACCTGGGCATGTGCCCTTGACCGGAATAAACCCAGGATCCTTCAGGCCACAGGCCAAACGCTCTATCTACCAAGCCAAACCAGCTAGGACTGAAGGCTTGGGTTTTAAATGTGGCCTTGTGAACCTGAACAGGTTACTTCTCTGACCTTCTGTTTTATCACCCATAAACAACCCTTTGAGGGTTGGTGCTGTAAGGAGTAAAAAGCAATACATGTAAAGTATTAGCATAAAATATTTTTTGGCATAGGTTACCTGAGGTGAAAGATGACTTTCTGGGTATAATATTGCCCCTGACTATTGATATATTATCATTTTTAAAATATCTCTTACTACCACAAATATGTCTTAACGCTTGTTTCAGGGACAATAAACTTAGGCGAACCACTGTTGGAGAGCCTAAGACCATCGGAAAACATAGATATTTACATTACGATTCATAACAGTAGCAAAATTAGTTATGAAGTAGCAACGAAAATAATTTTATGGTTGGGGGTTACCACAACATGAGGAACTGTATTAAAAGGGTTGTGGCATTAAAAAGGTTGAGAACCACTGCTCTAGAGCATCATGGAAGCACAGAGCAACTTTTAAATGATTCTTGGGACAGATGGAGGGCCCAGGCTGGCTTTCCCAGGAATAGCCAACCAAAATAAGGCCACTGGCCAGCTACTCCTGGGCCAGCTGGCATGGAATGAAGTGTTTGGTTTCTACCTCCAGAGCAGATGAGGCTCAGCCAGTTGGCTTTCAATGGACTGCACTAGTTGGAGTGCTCACAATTCCTTTAAACCAGTGGTTCTCAACCTTTCTAATGCCGCGACCCTTTAACACAGTTCCTCATGTTGTGGTGACCCTCAACCATAAAATTATTTTCATTGCTACTTCATAACTGTCATTGTGCTACTGTTAATGAATCGTAATGTAAATATCTGATATGCAGGATGTCTTAGGTGACCCCAATGAAAGGGTTGTTCGACCCCCAAAGGGGTCACGACCCACAGGTTGAGAACCACTGCTTTAAACCATCTGGCATTCTTTTTGAACCCTAAATTTACCTAACACTACACTCTGCTGTCAAAAATGCTCAGATAATTGGAGGAGTTTCCACTGCTTACTTAGATAAGAAAAGAAAGAGGCCCTTAACTGGTTTGGCTCAGTGGATAGAGTGTTGGCCTGCGAACTGGGGGTCCTCGGTTTGATTTCTTCCAGTTAAGAGCATGTACTTTGGTTGTGGGCACATCCCCAGTGGGGGGTGTGCAGGAGGTAGCTGATCAATGTTTCTTTTTTTTTTAAAATATATTTTATTGATTTTTTTACAGAGAGGAAGGGAGAGGGATAGAGAGACAGAAACATCGATGAGAGATCAGCTGCCTCCTGCACACCCCCAACTGAGGATGTGCCCGCAACCAAGGTACATGCCCCCAGCTGGAATTGAACCTGGGACCCTTTAATCCGCAGGCCAACGCTCTATCCACTGAGCCAAACCGGTTTCGGCCGATGTTTCTAACTCTTTATCTCTCTCCCTCCCACTCTGTAAAAAATCAATAAAATATATTAAAAAAATAAAAAGAAAATAAAGAGGCAGAGTAACTGTTAGGTTAATTAATCTAAAATTAAAAACTGCTCTAGGTTTTAGCTTGAGTATTATCATTTCTTAAAATCTGAACTATTCCCATGATTATTAAGCAAGCTTTCAAAATAAAAATGAAAACAAATAATATGGGAATAGGCTAAAACAAACCTCTTAACATGCAGAAAAGTTGTAAGAATTCCTTAAGGTTGGCAGGACACGACTTTTCCTACTTTGAACTTCTACAGAGCTTGTCTTTATCCCTCATAGTAGATTTTGTATTGCTACAGATATTTATCTTCCCAGCTAACTAGTAAGTGAAAACAACAGTGTCTTATAGCTACTTAAAAAAAATATCTATTGATGATGTATTGCATTTCCAGAAATACGAAAACTTAATGTGGAATAACATGAAGAAGGAACCTCATTCCTGGGCAAGCCAAATAAAAAATAGGGCTTGGCTTGAAATAATATTTTATCAAGTGATCAAAATGATTAATCAAATGATCAAACTGCTGGGAAGTGCTACATGGTGCTCATGTGTCAACTGTAGATCATTTTATCCATCTATCACCTCGGATAATCTGAGTAATAGAGAGGAAAGGAATCAGAAAAAAAACAAACATAAAACTAAAAACAGCTGAATCACATTTAAAGCCAATATACTCTAGAACCATGGTGGGCAAACTGCGGCTCACGAACTGCATGCGGCTCTTTGGCCCCTTGAATATGGCTCTTCCACAAAAATACCATGGCCTGGGCGAGTCTATTTTGAAGAAGTGGCATTAGAAGAAGTTTAAGTTTTAAAAAATTGGCTCTCAGAGAAACGCCAGGCATTGTAGAGGCTGTGTCCTTGTTGAGGAGACTGGCTGGGATTGGATTTGTGGTATTTTTGCACTCACTAACAGGTCAAAATGCAAATCTTTGTGAAGATCCTGACTGGCAAGACCATTGAGAATGTGAAAGCCAAGATCCAAGATAACGAAGACATCTCTCCTGACCAGCAGAGGCTCATCTTTGCAGGCAAGCAGCTGGAAGATGGCCGCACTCTTTCTAACTACAACATCCAGAAAGAGTCCACCCTGCACCTGGTCCTCCGTCTGAGGGGTGGCTGTTAATTCTTGTTTTGCATTCATTGTGCCCAATGATGGCACTACTCTGCAATTTAGCCATTTGCCCCAATTTAAGTTTAGAAATTACCAGTTCAGTAATAACTGAATCTGTTCAAAATGTTAATAAAAGCTTTGTTGCATGGTAGAAAAAAAAATTGGCTCTCAAAAGAAATTTCAATCGTTATATTGTTGATATTTGGCTCTGTTGACTAATGAGTTTGTCGACCACTGCTCTGGAAAATACAAGTGCTCTGGACAAAAATATTTCAGTGAATAAGTCAGATCAAATATTATAAATTGAAGAAGGCTATATAAATAACTAGAATTATTTTTCATATTAGATTTACACCCACATCAAGTACTGAGTTTAGCATTTTTATATGTTATTTTATTTGATCCACATAACAAACATATGTGGTGGGTACTACTACTCTTGCTTCCATCTGGCAGATGAGGAAACAGAGAGGTGCGGAAATCTATCAAAGTCACATGGCAAAAAGTGAAAGAGCTAAAATTCAACTTCAACCAGTTTAATTCCAGAATCCAGGTGCAAGACTGCCAATGAAATCACGTTTATGAAAGAATTAAATGTAATGTAGGGAAAAATTCAATCATTAATATAATCTTCATAATTTTTCACTCTAAGTGTAGCAAAAAGTGGTGAATAATAAAAAAATAAAACTTGCTAAAAATAAAATCAGAAAATAAATAATAAATAATGCCCTAGCCATTTTGGCTCAGTGGATAGATCCATCAGCCTGTGGACTGAAGGATCCAAGGTTCAATTCTGGTCAAGGGCAAATGCCTGGATTGGGGATTCAATCCAATGTGCAAGAGGCAGCCAATCAATGATTCCCTCTTATCATTGATGTTTCTATCTCTCTCTTCCTCTTTCTTCCTCTCTGAAATCAATAAAAATGTATTTTTAAAAAACTTGACTTTGTTAGAAAAACTTAAAAGGAATGAGCTATTCATTCTACTAGATTTAAAATGTCAGTTGTGCTTTTTTTTTGCCAATGTAATTGAGTAGGTACTTGTGCCAGTTGCTATCCTAGGGGACATAGTGGGAACAGACAAGATCCTTGCCTTCCTGAAGCTGATCTTTCAATAGGGGCAAGAGGCAAAAAAATTAGCGAACAACAGATTTCAGAGAGTGCTATGTATTATACAGGAGGTAGGGAGGAAATAATAGACTTCTCTTTTGAGACATATAATCATGAAACTAAACAGGAGATGAATGGGAGGTCAGAGAAAAGTTGTTTGTTGTAATTTTTTCTTCTGTTTTCAAAGTTGGCAATAGCAGAGCATGTGTGTATGTTGTTATGAATGGTACCCTTGAAAGTTGCTAATGCTAGAGAAGGCACAAATATAGGAGCCAAGTCCTTGAGTAGCTTTGAGGGAATACAGTTGGAGGGGAGTTAGCCTCTGATAGAAACAGAAAACATGAATCTTAAGGAAGGTAAATTTAGTGATGAAAAGATGAAGGGTATCTGACTGATAACTTCTAAACCCTCATTGAAGTATGAGGCCTGCTTATCAGTGTGGAAAGGGGTGGGATGTGAATGAGTTTCAAGAGTGGGAAGAAATTATTAAATAGTCAGAGGCAAAAACATCTTATTAGGAATCTCGTAGCTTTTTCCTGGGCATTGCTGAGAGTCCATTTCAGATTTTTAATCATGACTCTGAAGTTCTCCAGTAATATTCAGCCACTCATGGAAAAGCTAGATGAAGGAGAAGGAGCTGTAAATGGAAAAAAAGATTGATGGGTTAAAAAAAAAAATCTTTGGAAAAGTACCTAATTAGGTCTGTTGCCCATTTTTAAAAAAAAAACACCAGGTGGTTAATCTTCCTATTGTTAAGTTGTATGAGTGCATGCATATAAGCCTAACCAATGGACACAGACAACAAGAGGTTGAGGGCATGAGTGGGGAAGGGAGGGTTAGAGGGCATAATGGGGGAATAAGGACATATGTGTATTATCTTAATAAAAAAAAAAATTATGAGATAAACACAAAGTCACTAACAACGTCCAATCAAGCTGTGGTCTACATAGCTCCATTTGTCTATTTTCTCATCAAAGAAATTCTTGCAATAATATATGTCACATTTAGTTGTGACATATTTAATTGTGAAGCTTAAAGAGTGTTTTTTTTTTGGTCATGAATGGTTTTGCCACGCCCTATGGTAGATTTTTAAAAGTGTAGCTGATAGTCTTTGTGTTGATTCCAAAAGTGACTGCATTTCACTGCCTGAAGAAATTTTCTCTGATGCTGACATTTTCAGTGATGATTTCATTTAAAAATAAAAAATAAAAAGATACCACCTACCTCCTACACACACACACAAGGTGCATGCTCTTGATCATTTTGCTGTGCTCTTAAATTATGACTTTGTCTTAAGACCTAACATTCTGGAGAGCATTTATGTCTGCACAGGTTCAAGGAGAGGAAACAAAGACCTTACCTTTTGATGGAGGCATGTCAACACCATAAAGAATAGCATATTGGATGAGATGGGAAGTATGTATATGTTTATATGGACATATATACCATATAGTCATTTGGGGAAAATGTTATCTGTCCCATGGCAAAAAAAAAAAAAGAGTGAAAAAATCATGAAATATCAAAGACACCAGGAATAAGCAAAAGATTTAAAAATCTTTCAGAGTGAGAGGAAAAACGAAATGGGGATTAGAATGGCATTGGACTTCTCAAAAACAGTATTAGCCCTAGCTGGTTTGGTTCAGTGAATAGAGGGTAGGCACTTAAGGGTCCCAAGTTTGATTCTGGTCAAGGGCACATACCTTAGTGAAAGGCTCCTCCCCTGGACTGCGCCCTGGTCAGGGCCATGCAGGAGGCAACCAATCAATGTGTTTCTCTCACATCGACATTTCTCTCTTTTTCCCTCTCTCTTCCACTCCCTCTAAAAGTTGATGAAAAAATATCCTAGGGTGAGGATTTTTAAAAAAAGAGCAATATTGGAAGTTAATGGAACAATACTTTCAAGAGAGGGACAGTAATTTTCAATCTAGAATTCAATATTCAGTTAAACGACTATTCAAGTATGAGGGTAAAATGACATTTCCAGACATGCAAATGCTGAATTTAGGAAGTAATTTCAGAGTTTTTATGCACCCTTTCTCTGGAAGCTACTAAAGAATGAAGGAGTTACAGGATTCAAGAATAAAGGATCTAACACAGGAAGAAGGCAAAGGGAATTCCCAAAATGATAACAAAGGAAAGTCTTAGATGACAGCTAGAAAAAAAGAATGAAACAGATTATTTGAAAATATTGAAAGACTATTAGTTCTGTCATAGAATTTGAGGATGAATTAGTAACTGTTATACAGAAAACTAAGCAAATGAAAAACAAACAAAAGAGGTAATTATTTAATTCAGGAGAAACAAAAGTTGTTCAAGAAAGAAAATGTAATATTAGACCCTACCTGGCTCATCTGTGAATAACAGGTACATTGTCACAGTCATATAAATACTGAAAACTGACTTAACTGTAAACTCTAAAGCTTAAGTATGAGTAGGAGGTGGAAAGACTTCTAAAATAGATAATATCCAAATATCCAAAGGTGAAAAATAAAGAAATAGCAGTTTAAACATTAAAAATGAAATAGAAATAAAAGTAAATGCCAGAAGGAATTGCTGAGAGTTGAAAGTGGTTGAATCATATAAAATTGCTGATTTTTTACTATTCCCCAATTTAAAAACAGTGGTAATTTCATATAGTTTAAGCCAATACACTATAATGTTACTTTGTTACTGATTTTAGAATAAATTGCTATTTGAACAGAAAACAAATATTGATTGAAAATGCTCAACAGAAAAAATACTCTACTTTTTATTACCAGACATTGTTGGGGGATAATGTACCCAGTTTTGGGTAACTGTCACCATACCTATTATTACCATTGCTGACATAACAATATTGATATCTCTAATGAATATAAAGAATATATTTACTACTAAAACAGCATTTACCATAATTTAATCTCCTTTGATGATACAGAAATTACTTTAGAATTATTTTTTTAAATCATCATACTATAGGAAATGCTAAACTATGAGCTGATAAAGCTTTAGTTAACAGAATGCTGAACAAGACCAGGATGTTGTTAGGTTCCTTTGTTGATTCAAACAATAGCTAAGTCACTCTTGCAAAATTAAAGTTCCACAATATTGTAATACTATGCAAGCCTATTTCAGTGACAATTCCGGTTATACTACTTTGTTTATCTAGGACTTCCCTTATAGTTTGTTTTAAAGGGATTCCTAAAAAAAAAAAAAAATGAATATGGCTAGTTTATAAAATTATTGGAGTTGCTTCAATATTAGTGATACTAGTTAAGGAAATTAATGAGGCCCTTGTTTTAAAGATAATTTATTTTGAGTAAAATTCATTGATATTAAAATTTTATTTCATAAAACCAAAACTTTTCCAAATTGAAGTCAACTTCTACTAATTTTAAGTTACAAAAAAAGAATTTGACCATGCTAACATAAGGTAAGAATTTTATCAAGAATAATGGATCCCAATACAACTGATGGAAAACTTCCCCTTCAAATTAAAAGAAAATGTTTTTAATAGAAGAAATAAACAATGCTGTGGAAGATTGCTTAGTTTACATTTTTTGTACTGAAAACTACCACAAATTAAAATACACGTGACTACAAAAGAATCTTCAAGAATATCTTAAAACTGAACCAATTCAATTACTCATATCATCCAGTAAGCCCTTCTAAATATTTTTACCACCACTATTTTGAATCAAAGATCATCATAAAAATATATTTTGGAGGTGTGTTTCTTACAACCAACTTTAACTAATTTCCCATCACTTTGCAAAATTATAAGGGTAAAACTCAATTATAAAACATATTTTAAAAACTAATGCGATCAACTATCTTCTAAAGCTTATAAAACCTGGCTTAAAAAGAGAAAAAAGTCCAAAGGAAATAGCCAGGAATAGCTGGTGCTATTAGAATTGCTTCTTTTTAAATGGTCTACATCGACCTGTAACTTGTAGTCTTCTAACTTTAGGAAGATGACAAAGTCAGGCAGTTTGTCTTACTGACCAAGTGAAAGTCTGTGGGAACCTGCAGTTTCCTTCTCTCTCCGGGGATGAGGACAATGATAAAAGGTGTTCTGTTTCCCAGCAGTCCGGTAAGAGGAGCCATTGAGCTGGGCTGCACAACCAGACACAAGAAAATTCAGATCAAAGCAAGGGCACATGCCAGGGTAATATGCAATAAAACCCGGTGCCAAAGCATTAAGAACAAAAGCAAGGTGGACAGAACCTGCTGGACCACCTTCTCCTTAATACAGGGCAGGAAGAAACAAAATCTTCCTGTACCGAGGAGCTGAGAAAACAGGGTCCTTGATTACTTACTGGCGTACTTCTACATACGTGCACATGAGTATAGGGATATAGTGTAAACGAACTAATAAACCTATATGGACCGGAGTGTTCCCATGCACCAACATGCAAGTATTCTGCCACGAACTAAGCCCTCCAAACAAAAGTCTTCTCTAGATATACTAGTATGGATCCGTGAGAATACGGACATACATTTTCAATTCCTGTAACGAAACCCCCTGGTTTTACAGTAAGAAACAAACAAAATGCTGTTTGAAAGAACATCAGAGTAAAAGTCTGGTGAAGTATTAAGTCTTTTTTTCCCCCCAGATCCTTGTTAACGATCTCTGATTCATTTCATGGGAAACACACACACACACACACACACACACACACACACACACACACATTAGGTTTCTGCAAACAAAGAAGGGTCCTGATTCTCTGGCCTGAGGAAGCACTCGCGCTCCCCACCCACAGACGGGAGGCCGCCACCTGACTTTAACTGAGTAAGCCGCGGCGAGAGCTCGCACCTCGACCACAGCTATACACAGTGACAAGCGACCACAAGACAAACGCCACAAAGAAAGGGGAGGAGCAGATGGGGACCAGGAAAACACTGCCACGCCGCGCTCCCCAAGGCGCGTTCCCACCGCCAGCGCGGAGGCGGCCGTCCTCGCCATCCTCGCCTTCCTGCACATCCCAGCCTCCTCCCACTCCCGGGGGCCCGAGCCGGGCACAGGCGTGTGGAGCGTGCGGGGCGTCACGAACCTTCCCTCGCTGACCTCTCGGTGACAGCCCGCGCAGCCCTTTGTGCCCGACTCACCCGCCGACCCCCGCGGACCCTCCTCCGCGTCCCGCCCCGCCTGGGCCGCGATCCCGCTCCTCCCCGTCCCTCCCCGCCCCCTCCGGAGCGCACGGAGTGAGTGTGTGGGAGGCTGGCGCCGGGGCGCGGGCCCGCGGTCCCCTCAGCATCCCGGACCCGGACCCGCCCGGTCCCATAAGCCCCAGCCCGGGGGCGACGGGCCTCGGCGCCCGGCCCTCGCCCGTTCACTCACTCGGGAGCGCCGGCGGAGGCAGCGGCGGGCGTGCGGGACAGTCAGAGCCGAGCGGCAGGCTGTGGGTGGAGAGCGTCGGTCCCGACCTAGTGCAGCTGAGGTGGCGGCGGCAGACTGCGCGGGGCGGCCCGGGCGAGGGGCGGGCCCGGCGGGGGAGGGGCGGGCGCCGCGCCTCTCATTCAAGCAGCGGGGCGGGGTGAGGGACCCGGATGCCCCGGCATCCCCCGCCCACCTCGCTGAGGACTCTTGGGCTTCAGGGTCTGCAGTGCGCAGGCGCTGTACTGCCTGGCTGGTCCTGGTCCCTTCTCGCCTGCTGGGGAAATCCCACGGGTGGAGCTGCCGCGAATAGATCCCCTCGCTTAATCTTTAGTACTTTTGCATGTCCTATAAGCATTTTTAAAAGTGAAACCTTAAAACGCCATCTGCTTCCTAGCATCCAGTCTGCCAGCCCCTAGGGCACAGGTGTTCCCATTAGTTTGATGGAAATAACGTGCTCACAGCCCCCTTCCTCCATCTGTCTCTCCTGCAGCAGGTCCTCCAGGCTGAGTGCTGCCGCCTCAGTGATGAATGAGATCCAGGATGTGCCCAGATAGTGGAAAGTATGCAGGAAAAAGCGCATTCTTTTGTTATTTGCATTGACCTAGTCCCCTCAGTCCCAGCTCCCATTCCACAGGGCAGTCAAGAAACTGACCTTGCTCAGCCCTTGTCTAATTCTAAGGCAGCTCTGAGGGTCTGGGGAGGTATCTCTGGGAGACAGTGTATATTCTACGGAGGCACCCTCATGTTTCCAAACCCTTGGCTCTGTCAGTCTTGGGCTAAAAAAAAAAAAAAAAAAAAAAAAAAGTCTTTGATGATTCTGAGAGCCTCCTGCAGGTTTACAGCTATTCCCTCTGAGGCTCCTCAGCTTAGAGTGTAGGCTCTGCAGCTCAGGGCTTACGAAACGATTGTCTCTCTTTCCCTTAGTTTCCTTGTGCCCCTTGCGGTTCTCCTTCCTTCTCCTTACCTTCCAGGCCTCTCACATAAACCATAAACAGCTCAGTGACTTAATGTTGGGGAGCAAAAGTCATTATGGAAAGGGCCTGCAGGCAAGTTCCTTCTGCTTTGGCAAACCATAAACCTCCAAAGCAGGGGGGAAGTAAAGACAAATATCAAGAAATTACCCATTTGTCACAGTTCCCAAAGCGAGAAATGGATGAAGGCATATGCTAGGTAGAATATAGCAAAAGGAAAGATGTGGGAGATGCATTCCTCCTCTAAAGTTGCCTGTCAACACCTATCCCCGCTGCAACTCAAGCCAAGAACATCAGGATCCTTTTCCCTTCTCCCCCTCATTCTAGCTCTCTCTTGGAGCAGGAGGGCATTCTCAACTCTGATTTACTGGCACTTCTCATTCTGCATAACCAGGCCTCCTATTCTCTCTTAAGGGCTATTGCTGAAGTCAAATAAATTTACATGATATGCACGTGTTCCCATGTTTCTGTCCTTTTCTCTTTTCCTGACCCGCTTGGCACTTTGACTTTGATTTTTCAGCCATTTCCAGAGCAGTACCATGAGTTTCACCCTTTAGTGCCTGTGTTCTTGCTGTTCTCTTTAATAAGAAACCACTATTATCTTGGAACACTCAAAACTCACTTTTTAAATGAAGTCTTCCTTCCCGTTCCCATCTTGTTGACAGACTTTCTTTTGAAATCCTCACTTGTGCCTTGTACCAACTTTTCTCTCAGCACCATGAACTCTTAGGGCTCCTTGAATGTTTTCCTTCCCAACCAGAGCCCTTCAATAGTAAGAACAATGTTTCCCCGAGACCGTGCAGTTGACTAATGCACAGTGGTAATGCAATGGTTACTGGGAGAGTTGATGTTCACGGGTGGGTAAAGGAGGCTCCACAGAGGAGAGAAAGGCTGAGCTTCCTTTTCTTTCTCCTCCCTTCTGATGGCTTCCTTCCCCTGACCAGTGTTTCAAAACCTATTTTGTTTGTTTAGGAAGCTTGGCTAGAAATTCACTAGTCCAAACAGGCTGTAGATGAACAGTGGAGTGGCTCCAGCTTCATGTCCTTTGTCCTTGTGAAAATCAGGGCAGAGAGAGAGAGAGAACAAGAGAAGGAGAGAGAATGCAAGGATGTAAGGAGTAGGTCTGTGTTCAGTTGCTATTTTCAGAGCAACCCATCTTCTGAAAATTTTGTTGAGGCATCAGCTAGTCCAATTGCCTATTGAGTCAGAGAGAAAGGCTCCCCTTGGGACTAGACAGGTGAAATCTGACCTCACAGTTTCCACGTATGACAGGATCTTGCCCTTCTGTCCTCAATAGTGGATTGTTCCTTATCCTCCTTGGGATAGAAGTCAACATTTTTGGTCTCCTGGTATCTCTAGTCCATGATCCTATTTGCCTAGTGATACAGAAGGTTTTACTCCCCTCTCACCACTCCCAAACCCCCACTCTCTAAACAAAATGTATAGGGGTGTAGGATGTGGGTTTATTAATGGCAGTTTAGGCGGGTACCCCCAAAACAGCAGGCATCCAGGAACTTGAAGTAGTTGCTTTCTCAGCTAACATGTTCCCTTGTTCCACATAATGGGGGTGGGAGGAGGAGGGAAAGACTTCACTGTTTAGGCCTTCAGAGGATGTCCCTCTTTCTCTCTATCTTCCCTCCCCCAACTCTCTCTCATCTTCTCTCTATATTATACTTCCTTTAAAGCATTTTCATTATCCATAATCCATTTCTCAGAAAACTCTACCCCTACCCACATGATCAGAAATCCTTTAAGACTCCTTATCTTCTGGGAAAGAAATTATATTTAATTTTAAATGAAATGTCTATGACTAATTTTGGAATAGCAGCTTTCTGATGGTAACTGTAGTGGGAGCAGAGGCTGAGTTTATTCATCTTGGATGTGGTGCTCAATACAGGTTTTTGTTTTTGTTGGAGAGAGACAGATAGATATAGAGAGAGAGACAGAGAGAGAGAAAGAGAGAGAGAGAGAGAAAGAGAGAGAGAGAGAGAGAGAGAGAGAGAGAGAGAGGTGAGAAACGTAGCATAGATTGGTTGCCTCCCACGTGCAACTGGGAATCCAACGCACAACTTGACTATATGCCCTGACCTGGAATCAAACCTGCCACTTTTTGGTGTATGGGATGATGCTCCAACCAACTGAATCATACCGGCCAGGGCTCAATACAAGATTTTTGAATGACTGTTAGGCCAATAAAGGCAAAAATCAGTCTTTCATATAAAAGCTAGAAATCAAAGGTTGTCTGTAGCCCAACTCCTCTACTTGTCCTCCCTAACTAGTGGGGCCTATCTAATGTTGAGTGGTGGACACTATCTCAGAAAAACATCCTTTGTATTGGCCAGTCATTTGACTGCTTAATTATCTAGAGATCAGAATAATCCCTTCAAGGGCTGGCTATTTAATGCTTTGACCTTTTGGACTGGGTCAGCAGAAGAGTCTCACATTTCTGTAAGAGACTGTGGCGTGGTCCTAGGTTCACTGAACCCCTTCAGAGGAGATTTTCAAAGAGTCTCCTGCTGGGTCTCTTCCCACTAGAGTCCTCCCAATAGTCATCCCCTCCTCATAGTCCATGTGGACTCCTAGCTGGGATCTGACCCTGCCCTAAGAGTGATGGAATTGCTTCTCAATGCAGGATGTGTGGGCATGATTATGAAACAGTATGAGTGGGGGAGAAGTGTAGGTTCCTATGTGCACAATAGCTTTGAACTGAGCTGCATTTCCTATCTGAGGCAGAAGCCAAGCATTCTGTTTCTCCAGCCACCAACAATGCATGTTGCCTTTTTTGGCTCATATAGGCCCAATGACCCAAACAAAACCCAGAGGTCCTAAAAATATAAATGTCCTTAGGATCCCATGTGGTGAGCTCCTTCTATCTGAGACCAGATGCAAACAGAGGAAGTGGGAACATAATTTCTCAGGGGATGCAGCCTGCTCTTACTCGCTTTTAGATTTCAGGACACCTTAGAGTGAATTCTCCCAAGGAGCAGCCCCTGAGACAAGGGCTGGGATGCAGATAATTTACTTGGAAGGTGATCCATGAAATAGGAATTAATAAATGAAAAAGCATGGTGTGGAAGGTAGAGAAGCCAATACTAAAGTGTGTTGATGGGCCAGTTACTGTCATTGGCCACTGGGTTCCATCTTGAGAAACTTTGTGATAACATCCTTAGACTGTCCTCCCAGCTGATGATGAAGGAGGCTGGAGTATGTATCCATTAACTTCCCATTGCTTACAGATAACTCTCAGGGAACTTTTTTTTTTTTTTTAATTCTCACCCAAGGATATTTTTCCATTGACTTTTAGAGAGATTGGAAGAGAGAGGGAATGACAGAGAGGAATATTGATATGAGAGAAACACATTGATTGGTTGCCTCTTGCATGTGCCCTGACCAGGGCTCAGGCCAGGGAGGAGCCTGCAACTGAGGTACAGTGCCCTTGATGGGAATTGAACCAGAGATCCTTTGTTCTGCAGTCTGATACTCTATCCACTGAGTCAAACCGACTAGGGCTGAACTTTATTTTTTAAAAATATCTTTATTGTTGAGAGTATTACAGATGTCCCCCTTTTTGCTCCCATTGCCCCTCTCCACCCAGTTCCCATCCTGCCCCAGGCCTTCAACACCCTATTGTCTATGTCTGTAGGTAATGAACATATGCGTATAAGATCTTTGGTTAATCTCTTCCTGCCCACATTACCTTTCCCTCTGAGATTCGTCAGTCAGTTCCATGTTTCCATGCCTCTGGTTCTTTTATTCATCAGTTTATTTTGTTCATTAGTTTCCTTGTTTATTTTGATTTTTAGATATAACTGTTGATAGATATGTATTTATTGCCATTTTATTGTTCATATTTCTCCTTCTCCTTCTCCATCTTTGTTTTCTTAAAGAATACTCTTCAACATTTCCTGTAATTCTGGCTTGGTGATGATGAACTCCTTTAGCCTTTCCTTGGCTGGGAAGCTCTTTATCTGACCTTCAATAGTAAATAATAGCTTTGCTGGGTAGAGTAATCTTGGTTGTAGGTCCTTGCTTTTCATCACTTTGAATATTTTTTGTTACTCCCTTCTGGCCTGCAAAGTTTCTATTGAGAAACCAACTGAAAGATGTATGGGTGCTCCCTAATAGGTAACTAACTGCTTTTCTCTTGTTGCTTTTAAGATTCTCTCTTTGTCTTTAACAATTTGCTTTTAAGATTCTCTCTTTGTCTTTAACCATTTGCATTTTAATTATGTGTCTTGATGTGGGCCTCTGTGGGTTTCTCTTATTTGGGATTCTCTGTACTTCCTGGACTTATAAGTCTGTTTCTTTCACCAGGTGGGGGAAGCTTTCTGTCATTATTTATTTAAATAGGTTTCACTATCTTGTTCTGTATATTCATTGTAATTTTGATGTGGTGGTGGGATGCAGTGAGTACCGGTGTTTACCTGTCATCTTGGTTCTCTCAATCTTTTTTTCCATTAGAGAGCTTTCAAGTTACATCTGCGCAGCAAGGAGAACTGTCTTGGAATGCCCACAACCATTCCAGGAAATAAGAATTATAGTGGTTTATTTTTTCCCTCTTTTTAATCTATCCAATCTACTCAAATAGCTCCCAGCCACCATCATCACATCCTAAAGCAAGGGACAGTAAAGAGGGAGGGAAAGAATGCAGTCATGCTTTCTAGAATGACTCCTGGCCTCATAGAGTTACAGAAGCAGAGCTAGATGGGATGAACTCTCTCATTAGGAAGATGAAACCCCTCCCTTGCCAGTGTGGCTCAATTGGTTGAACATTGTCCTCTGCACTGAAAGGTCACCAGTTTGAATCCTAGTCAGGGCTGCAGGTTTGATCCCTGGTAGGGTCCTTGGTAGGGTCCCTGGTAGGAATATTTCTCTCACATCGATGTTTCTCTCCCTCTTCTTCTCCCTTCCTCTCTTTCTAAAATCAATAAGGACATATTTTTTTAAAAAGGAAAAAAAATGAGACCCAGTATCTTGTGCTTCTCCCATTAATGCAGCACCTCCTCTTGGCAGATTTACCTGGTTTATCTTGTTTTTTTTGCCCTTCCAACCTATTTGATCATAACCTGGATTCAGCCTTATGCTCTCAGAAGCTGGATTGGGGGAAGAAGCTTGAACTCTGGGGGAGAGTCTACTCCATCGAGAGAAACAGGTGTCATCACAGGCTTCTGACTCCTTTACCTGGAGTTCTCACTGGCCTGTCATATGAAGGAGTTCACAAGAGTAGGCTGCTAGGAGGGAAAAATCTTAATATGACCAGCGGTCCCTCCGAGCCCAGGTTAAGATGGTATATTGAACCCACACATCTACTTTTTCTATCTTCTGAAACCCACTAAAACTATTATAAGTAGATATTTTTTAAAAAGACCCAAACTTATGAGGACAGAGGGAACAAAAGGGACACTAGCAAAAAGAATTTTGGGAGTGGAAAACAGATGGGTGAATGGTAATTGATTTAGCAGTCACAAGGAAATTGAAACCCAGGGAAATCTAAGAACAGACCTATTTTCATGGTAAATACTAAAATTGGGGGAAAAAATGGAATTGGCAGTCTTAGATACCTCTGGAATGGAGCAAGCCAAAATTAGGAAAACTGGGTGAAAGGTGATTGGAAAGCAGTTAAAGTCCTAGCTCCTCTCTCACACCCATGCTGCTGAGGCCTCTCCCACCAGGCAGAGGGCTGGAGATTTAGTTTGGAGGGGGTAAAACAGAGGATCTCTGGGCTGGGGACACTAGGCAGAGCTGAGAACAAAGTTCCAGGTGAAGAACAGGGCCATTAAGTGAGTATTAGTTTACTGCAGGCTGAGATCCTCAGCTTTCTTTTCTGCTTATTTTCTGGCAGTCACACTTCACCCCTCTTCTTTGGTACTCTGACCAGCCCTAAAGGAAATAACTATGGAACTGGCATGGGTGTTTCCAATAAATGACCACCAAAGCTACCTGCAATAAGTCTGAGTTGACAAGTCTGACTCCCACATTCAGGACGTTCAATAAACTTTACTCTTCATTAAGAGAGACAGCTAATGATGATGTCTTAGGTTCCCTATAAACAGAGGCTGAGGTGGAGATGCAGGTGATTGGTTGAGAGTGGTTTTTCAGGAGAAGCCCGCCTTCCCAACCCACTACGCGTCTCACCTCTCTAAAAGCAGCAATGGAAGGAGCTAAGAGCAAAGCCGTGGTCTCAGCTGGAGTCTAGCCTCAGTCTGATCCCACAGAGAGCTCTGGAGTGTGAACTGCGTCACAGAACTGAGCTCACCTTAATGCAAGAGGGCTTTTTGTGTGTGTTCACATATTAATCATTGGCTGTGGGCTGCCAGGGAAGTGGCCATAACCTCCCAGATTAGGCAACTCCTGGCTGAAGTCAATTCTCTAAAACAGTGATTTTCAACCAGTGTGCTGCACACTGGTGTGCCACAAGAATTTTTAAAACGTGCAATACCAGACCAGTCAGGAGCACTGAACTTTTCCCCTTTAGATTGTCAAATTAAAAAAATGACAACAGCCAACACAACAATAACTTTTTGGTGTGAATGCCCTGTCTTTGAACCATAAATATATAGGTCATATGATAGAGTTGCATCTTATTGGTCATGTCACATAATAAGGTTGCATCTAATTGGTTAATTATTGGTACCAGAAATTCTTACATATAGTGGTACCTCGAGATACGAGTGTCCTAACATACGAGATTTTTGAGATATGAGCCGTTGAATGAGCGATTTTTTGCTTTGAAATACGAGCAGCATTTGAGATACCAGTAATCGCGCAGATTGGCCGGCTGCACATGACCCACCAGTTTACCGCTACTTGAGGGTCTCATAGTTTCCCACGCCTCAGTCAGTGTGCTTGTTTACCTCGTTGTCGAAGCATCTTTTGTGCATTTACATACTTTATCACATTTCTTTTTATAACCATGGGTCCAAAGAAACCGAGCGGAAAGGTCAGTGCTCAGAAGAGGATGATGTCTATTGAATTAAAGCGTGAAATCATAGAAAAATATGAGCAAGGTGTGCGAGTGGCTGACTTGGCGAGGCAATACGGGCGTAGTACTTCAACGATATGCACTGTGCTTAAACAGAAGGAGTCAATAAAGGGTATAACGCCAGCTAAGGGGGTTACAATAATTTCTAAGTTCCGTAGCTCTCTCCATGAAAAGATGGAGAATCTACTGATGGTGTGGGTGACGGAGAAGCAGCTTAAAGGAGATACATTAACACAGGGCATCATATGTGAGAAGGTGTGAGTGATTTACGGTGATTTCCTGGAGCAGACCCCACGCACTTCCAAGGACGAAGCATCGAAAGACTCATTTAAAGCCAGTAGAGGCTGGTTTGATAACTTCAGGAAAAGGTCCGGCATTCACTCCATCGTCAGGCATGGTGAGGCAGCAAGTTCGGATGTGAAGGCAGCTGAGGATTATCTCAAAACTTTTTCTGAACTGATAGAAGCCAAAGGATATATCCCCCAGCAAGTCTTCAACTGTGACGAGATAGGGCTTTTCTGGAAGAAGATGCCGAATAGGACTTATATAACGGCAGAGGAGAAGGCGATGCCAGGCCACAAACCCATGAAGGATAGGCTAACTCTTGCACTGTGTGCCAATGCGAGTGCCAACTGCAAGATCAAGCCTCTGCTCGTATACCATTCGGAAAACCCCAGAGTCTTTAAGTCACATAAGATTTTAAAAGGTAAACTGCAAGTTATGTGGAGGGCAAACTCGAAGGCATGGTTCACCAGGCAGTTCTTTGGAGTGGGTAAACCTGGTTTTCGGCCCTTCTGTTAAGAAATATCTACAGGAAAACAACCTAACCATGCAAGCCCTCCTCATCCTCGACCATGCTCCTGCTCACTCACCGAACCTCGAAGATGAACTCCTCGAAGAGTTCAAGTTTATAAAGGTTGTCTACTTACCTCCCAACACCACTCCTATCCTGCAGCACATGGATCAGGAGGTGATTTCTAATTTTAAAAAGCTGTACATCAAGCACCTGTTCCGGCGCTGCTTTGAGGTGACGGAGAACACAAACCTCACCCTTCGAGAGTTCTGGAAGAACCACTTTAACATCGTGATATGCCTCAGAGTTATTGATCAGGCCTGGCTGGGTGTTACAACGAGGACTTTGACCTCTGCATGGAAGAAGCTGTGGCCTGAGGCCGTAGCCGAAAGGACCTTCGAAGGATTCGAACCCGAGGTGCCAGTGGAGGAGGAGATAGTGTCTTTGGGAAAATCCATGGGCCTGGAGGTGGATGAGAGAGACGTGAATGAGCTCGTCGAGGAGCACTCTCTGGAACACACCATGGAGGAGTTACAAGAGTTGCAGTCTTAGCAACATGCGGAGGTTCTCCAAGAAATTGGTTTCAAGGAGGAGCCAGAGGTGGAGGAGATCTCTACAAATGAGATAAAGGAGATCTTAGGAATGTGGGAGAAGGTGTCATACTTCGTGGAAAAAAAACACCTTGAAAAAGTTGCTACTGGTCGTGCATTGGAGCTGTTCAATGAAACTTGCCTCACCCATTTCAGAAACATTCTGAAAGGAAGAGGCAAACCTCATTGAACACGTGTTTTTTTTTAAATCGGCCAAAAATGCAAAGACCAGTAGCAATTAAGTTCAGTGAAGATTAGTTAAGTTACATTCAGTTTAGGGATAAAGTGTAGCATTAAGAGTGTAATGAGTGAGAGAATCCAAGATGGCGGCATAGGTAAACACCTACACTGCTGCCTCGCAAAACAATTTCAAAACTACAACTAAAAGACAGAATGGACATCATCCAGAACCAGAGGAAAGCTGGCTCAGTGGAAGTTCTACAGCTAGAAGGAAAGAGAGGGGCTCACAGAAACCCAGAGGAGCTGCAAAAAGCTGAGGTACGGAGATGCGTGCGCTGAGAGAGCGGGTGCCAGAGTACCTGGCTGGTTTTATCTGGCAGGAGGGAAACGGAGACTCCCAATGGCATTGAACCCCTTATCTTACGACACTAAACCCCAGATCCAGCTGAAACTCATACGGGGTGAGTTTGGACTGTGAAAAGGGAAAGGTGCACGGAAATTTAGGGGAATTGCAAAAGGCCTAGTGGCATGCACCGCACTGCGCAGAGGACAGATTGCTGATTGTGCCCTTGGCTTTCGAGAGTGGGCGGGAGACAGACCCTCCCAACTGGGCCACTTCTGACTCCACTAAGCCCCTGTTTCGGGCGAAACCCTGGAGACCTAGACTCGTGTGGTCCTGGTGTGCAGGGGAGCCGGAAAGGCAGCCGTCGAGAGGCACTGCAGGCGCGAGCGTGCACAAGGACCACTCCAGCGATTACCCAGTCACGTGAGACTCAGGGGCCATGAAGGATGGGGCTGACTGGAAGGCAAGGCGGTCCCTTAAGCCCGGAGATTCCACCTATCCCAAGCTCAACAGAGGCTTCTTTGGTTTTGCAAGTCTGGTATCACAAGGTTGAATCCAACACAGAAGTTCTCCTGGCATAGTGAAAATGCCGAGACAAGGGAAGGGATCACAAACAAAAGATATGGAGGAAAAAAAACGACTGGATAGAGAGTTCAAAACCACGCTTATAAGGTTTTTCAAGAATATGCTAGAAGAGATGGATAAATTTATCAAGTCCCAAGAGGAGATGCAAAAGGACCAACTAGAGATGCAAAAGATCTAACTAGAGATGTTGGATAAATTTAGCGAGTCCCAAGAGGAGATGAAAAAGAACCAACTAGAGACACTGACTGAAATAAAAAATATTATACAGAGTCCTAACAGCAGACTAGAGGAAGGCAAGAATCAAGTAAAAAATTTGAAATATAAAGAAGCAGAGAACACTCAACTGGAAAAGCAAGAAGAGAAAAGAATCCAAAAATGTGAAGATAATGTAAGGAGCCTCTGGGACAGCTTCAAACCTACCAACATCAGAATTGTGGGGGTGCCAGAAGAAGAAAGAGAGCAAGATACTGAAAACCTATTTAAAGAAATAATGACTGAAAACTTCTCACATCTGGTCAAAGAAATGGATTTACAAGTCCAGGAAGCACACAGAACCCCATATAAAAGGAATCCAAAGAGGACAACACCAAGACACATCATAATTAAAATACCAAGAGCAAAAGACAAAGAGAGAATATTAAAAGCAGCAAGAGAAAAACAGTTCATTACCTACAGGGGAGCACCCATATGACTGTCAGCTGATTTCTCAACAGAAATGATGCAGGCCAGACGGGAGTGGCAAGAAATATTCAACGTGATGAATAGCACGAACCTACAACCAAGAATAATCTATCCAGCAAAGCTATCATTCAGAATTGAAGGGCAGATAAAGAGCTTCACAGAGAAGAAAAAGCTAAAGGAGTTTATCAACTCCAAACCAGTATTATATGAAATGCTGAAAGGTACTCTTTTAGAAGAGGAAGAAGAAAAAGGTAAAAGCCAAAAAATTATGAACAACAAATACATATCTATCAACAAGTGAATCTAAAAATTAAGTGAATTAAAAATTTGATCAACAGAATAAACTGGTGAATATAATAGAATCAGGAGCACAGAAAGGGAGTGGACTGATAATTCTCAGGGGGAAAGGGGTGAGGGGTGTACAGGGAGAGACTGGACAAAAATCATACAGCTATGGATGAGATCAATGGGAGGGAGGTAAGGGCAGGGGGAAGGGTGGGAGCTGGGTGGAGGGGTGCTATGGAGGGGAAAAAAGAGAAACAAATGTAATAATCTGAATAATAAAGATTTAATTAAAAAAAGAGAGTGTAACGGGTAGGTAAATACACTTTATAAAACCAGTTTATTCCTTTACATTCTCTTTTATTATGTTTTTATACAATATTTGTCATTTATAAATACATTTTTCTTATTCAAAAACACGTAACAAGAACAACTGGGGTGGCATTTTGGGGGTTGGAACAGATTAACAGTATTTCAATTGATTTCAATGGGGAAATTTGCTTTGAGATACGAGCAACTTGATATATGAGCAAGGTTACGGAACGAATTAAACTCGTATCTCGAGGTACCACTGTATAAGTAGAGGTACCTGATTTTTAAAAAAGTCACTTTGGAGCAAAAGGAATAGGCAATTACTATTACTATTACTATTACTATTGTTATTTTGTAAATCAATCAAAATTATACCTATTTTTGTCAGATTGGCCATTGTGTTGCAGAATTTTAGTAATTAGTTTAGTGTGCCATGAAATTAAAAAAGGTTGGAAATTGCTGTTTTAGAGAAAGGGAAAATTCTAATTCATTAACAACCACATCCACAGCAGCTGGGGGTAGCCACAGGCTACCAATAACATCTACTACAGATTACCAGACAGCTGAGGAAAACTGATAACATGGGAGACAGAGAACAAATAATAATAATAAAAAAACCCACACAAACTTAGAATCAAAGTAAACAGAAAAAAGTAACTTGGAAAATAGTCAAGACATTCTCAAGGATAAGAGACAATATTACACCTATGGAAAAAAAAATAAGATGCTACCTTAGAAGAAAGAAAACAAAAATAAACTTTTAAAATCTGAGAAACAAGGATGATAGCATAAATGAAAAACTCAGAGGGCTTGGGAAATAAAGTCCGGTGGATTTCCCAAAAAATAGAACCAAAAGCCAAAGCAATGAAAAAAAAAATAAGAAAAGAGGAATGAAGGAGGAATAGTATAGATAACCTCTGATAACAGGCATTCCAGAATGAGGGGAGCAAATCATCCATTAAATAATTCAAGACAAATTTCTCAAACTGAAAAGAAAAACAACAATTTCCAGGTTGAAAGGGCCCATGTATAACTAGTGCAATGGGTTAAAAATAGGTCCAACCAAGGAATGTATCTGTAAAATTTTAGAACCAGAGAGACAAGAAGAACCCACAAGTTGAATTAAAAACAGAACAGCTATTACCAAGTCCCAAGAATCAAAATGACTTCATACTTCACTGGAACTGTTCCAGCAACACTGGAAGATAGAATACTAGAGTAATATCTTCAAAAATTTAAAAGAAAATTGTTTCCAATCTAGAATTCTATACCCACCTGCACTATCAAGAGACAAGTAGAATAAAGACAATTTTAGATATGCACAATCTCAAGCTTCCTTTTCTAGGAAATAACTGAGTGTGTACTTTACCAAACTGTGGGAGTAAAGCAGAGAAAAAGATTCTGGATGCAGACAGCAGGGGATCTAACACAGGCAGAAGTATGGAAATCCCCATAAGACTGATATAAGGAAAACTGAGGAGAGTTGGAGCAGAGAGACTCAAGACGCAGATATAATAAGGATTGTCATCATCAAGATTATCACTGCCATTGTGCCATCTTCATAACAAATTTTTCTTACAGGCACAGACTTTTGAGGTAAATTGACTAAATGATAGAGATCCTACTTATTGTTAGGAAGAGCAGTAGTCTAATACTGTTGAGGTTTGGTATCCAGTCCAGGCTTTGTCTTGAAGTAGCTGTGGGACCTGGGAAAATATCTTTCCCTTCCTGGATCTCAGAATCATCCTCTGTACATGTGAAGGATAGAAAAGTGAATTCTATGTGTTTTTAAGGCTAACTGTACTTACACAAAATTTATTCATGATACACAGTTCTATGGGTTTTGAAAATTGAAGAGTCATGTAACCAACAATCATGCTACAGAACAGTTCCATTACACTAAAAAAAATGCTCTCATGCTACTCCTTTGTAGTCAACCCCCAAGCTTCTGGCAACCACTGATCTATTTTTTATCCTAATAGTTTTCCCTTTTATACAATGTTATATAAATGAAATCATGCAGTATGAGGCATTTTGAGCAGTATGAGCCTCGCTTCTTTTATTTAACAGAATGCATTTAGTTTGAGACATTGATCATCAATTACCTTATTTTTAGTTATCACCCAAAGCAGATTATGATACAATTCAAATGCAAGTAGTTAATGTTAGAGGTGATCCCAGGAAGCACCAATTAGGGGAATTAAGAGGTGAGATAGGGAAAAGAAGGAAGCCAATACAATTTCTATTGTGTATTTCATTCTGTGTTGATGTCTGTCAGCTGTCAGCTGAGTTTCTAGGATGCTTTCAGAAACTCAAAGTACTGGCGGATGACGTCTTGTCCGCATCATCACTGTCCACCTCAACATCATAGGAGATGTGCTCTTTTGACCTTGTTTTTGGTGATCAGTTCACAAGAGTCCTTTCTAGCACAACTCTCATCCTTGACTGCATGATTCCTTGGGGGCTGGATATCTCAGACCACTCCTGTGCACCTCTTGACTCATAGGTATTCTAAGGTTCTGTGATGGGTCAAGGGGACATGGTGGTCTATCCAGGATATTCCAGATTTTTCTGGGCTATTCACAGATGTACGCAACTCATTCTATTACTTCCATACTTTGCTGGATTTGGGGAATCCTGACATGGTTGGCTCAACTTCCCAGGTGCACATGGCCATCTTTGTTCAGCAGTCTTTTTTGTTGTTGTTGGGTGTTTTATTGCCACCCCAAACCCTACCCAGGGTTCTTTCTGCCCTTGTTGTTCCCACCGTTATCAGGAAGAAGGCAAGATGCAGAGCTTCTTTTCTCAGACAACCACCATCATGTAAGTTTCCTCACTACTTAGTTTATAAATTTATTCTTGTTTAGATGTGCATGAGTGCTTGCTCTCAAATCAAACATATTCTCTCAGTCATATTGTATTGTCTGCACATACACTCCTCTAGTTTTATTTCTTAGTGGACTTTCTTTAAAATTAACTTTTAATTTTGAAATAATTGGAGATTCAAATGAAGTTGTAACAACACAGAAAGATTTTTGTATTCTTTACCCAGTTTTCCCCACAGATTACATCTTACAGAACTATAGCACAATATCAGAGCTAGGAAATTGACATTGATCCAATATACCAATCTTACTCAGTTTTCTCCAGTTTTATAGGTATGTTTTGTATGTAGTTTTATGTAATTTGTCACATAAGTAGATTCATGTAATCACCACCATAGTTGATATCTAGAACAGGTAGATCATCACAAGGATCCCTTGTGCTGATTTTTAATTTAATTTTTATTTAAAAATATTTTTATTGAATTCAGAGAGGAATGGAGAAGGAGAGAAAGAGATAGAAACATCACTGATGATTGAGGATCATTGATTGGCTACCTCCTGCAACCCTCACACTGAGGATGAGCCCGCAACCCAGGTATGTGCCCCTGACTGGAATTGAACTTGGGACCTTTCAGTCCACAGGCAATGCTCTTCCCACTGAGCAAAACTGGCTAGGGCATGTGCTGCTTTTTTATAATCACACCCATTTCACTCAATCCTCTCCTCCACATGCTGTGTGTCCCTAATTGCTGATAACTATTAATTAGATTCTCCATGTATATAATTCTGTCATTTCAATAATGTTATATAAAGGAAACAATACAATATTTAAACTTTGGGATTTACTTTATTTCCACAACATAATTCCCTGGAGATTCATCCAAGGTGTTGCATGTATCAATAGTTTGTTCCTTTTCATTGCTGAGTAGTATTTCATTGGATGGATGGCCCATAGTTTATTTAACCATTCACCCATTAAAGGACATCTGGATTGTTCTCAGTTTTCACTATGATGCACTGTCAAAACAATATAATAGTGATGAACATTTGTGTCCAGGCTTTTGTGAAAATATAATTTCTCTGGGATAAATGACCAGAAACATAATCATTGCTGAATCACGTGGAACTTGCATGTTTTGATTTATAAGAAAATGTCGGAGAAACCAAGATGGCGGCATTGGTGAACACCTAAACTGCTGCCTCGCACAACAATCTCAAAACTACAACTAAAAGACAGAATGGACATCATCCAGATCCACAGGAAAGTTGGCTGAGTGGAAATTCTACAACTAGAAGGAAAGAGAGGGGCTCACGGAGACTCAGAGGAGTTGCAAAAAGCTGAGGTATGGAGACGCGCACGTGTAGAGAGCGGGCACTAGAGTGCCTGGCTGGCTTCCTCTGGTGGGAGGGAGACAGAGACTCCCAACTGCAATGAACTCCTTATCCTACTGCATTGAAACCCAGGTCTGGGTGAGACTCATACAGTGGGAGTCTGGACTGTGAAAAGGGAGGAGTGCAGAGAAATTTAGGGGAGCCAAGAAAGGGCAGAGGTCTGGGGGCATGCATACCACTGCGTGCAGAAGATGGACTGCTGATTGTGCTGCTGGCTTTCTCCAGTGGGCAGCAGAGAGAGCCTTCCAACTGCACCACTTCTAACTCCACTGAACCCCAGTTTGGGGCGAGACCCTGAGGACCAAGACTCATATGGGTCCCGTAGTCCAGGGGAGCCGGAAAGGCAGAGGTCTAGAGGCATGCGTGCATGTGCATACAGAGAGGCTGCAATGATTACCGAGAGACATTGGAGACCCAGGGGCCACATAGGCAGGCTGACTGGAAGCCAAGGCCATCTGCTAAACCCTGAAACTCAACAGAGAGGCTTTTGCAGTTTTGCAAGTCTTGTATCTAAGGCTGATTCCAACACAGAAGTTCTCCCGGCATAGTGAAAATGTGGAGACAAAGGAACAGATCACAAATGAAAGAAATGGAGGAAAACAAATGATTGGATATAGAGTTCAAAACCATGGTTATAAAGTTTTTTTTAAGAATTTCCTAGAAAAGATGGATAAATTTAGTGAGACCCAAGAGGAGATGAAAAAGGACCAACTAGAAATTAAACATACACTGACTGAAATAAAAAATATACAGAGACCTAACAGCAGACTAGAGGAAGGCAAGAATCAAGTCAAAGATTTGAAATACAAAGAAGCAGAAAACACTCAACTGGAAAAGCAAGAAAAAAAAAAAGAATCCAAAAATGTGAAGATAGTGTAAGCAGCCTCTGGGAAAACTTCAAGCATACCAACATCAGAATTATGGGGGTGCCAGAAGAAGAGAGAGAGCAAGATACTGAAAACCTATTGGAAGAAATAATGACTGAAAACTTCCTCCACCTGGTGAAAGAAATAGACCTACAAGTCCAGGAAGTGCACAGAACCCTAAATAAAAGGAATCCAAAGAGGATCACACCAAGACACATCATAATTAAAATACCAAGAGCAAAAGACAAAGGGAGAGTATTAAAAGCAGCAAGAGAAAAACCACATATCCTCTCTGTAAAAATCAATAAAATATATTGTAATTACCTACAAGGGAGCACCCATATGATTGTCAGCTGATTTATCAACATAAACTATGCAGGCCAGATGGGAATGGCAAGAAATATTCAAGGTGATGAATAGCAAGAACCTACAACCAAGAGATTATTCTACCGAGCAAAACTATCATTCAGAATTGAAGGGTAGATAAAGAGCTTCACAGATAAGAAAAAGCTAACGGAGTTCATCAATACCAAACCAGTATTATATGAAATGCTGAAAGGTACTCTTTAAGAAGAGGAAGAAGAATAAAAAGGTAAAGATAAAAATTATGAATAATAAATACATATCTATCAAGTGAATCTAAAAATTAAGTGAATTAAAAATCTGATGAACAGAATAAACTGGTGAATATAATAGAATCAGAAGCATAGAAAGGGAGTGGACTGACAATTCTCAGGAAAAAAGGGTAAGGGGAGTGCAGGGAGAGATTGGACAAAAATCATACACCTATGGATGAAGACAATACAGGGGGAGGTAAGGGTAGAGGGAGGGGTGGGAACCAGGTGGAGGGGAGCTATGGGGGAAAGAAAGAGAAACAAATGTAATAAATTGAACAATAAAGATTTATTAAATAAAAAAATAGGAAAAAACAAAAACAAATCAAAGCAACCCTAACAACAAAACAACAACAAAAAAAGAAAATGCCAAATTGTTTTTACAGTATCTATACCATTTTTTATTCCCACCAGCAGTGTATGAGTGATCCAGATACACTGCATTCTTGCCAGCATTTGTCATTGTCAAAACTTTTAATTTTATCTTTTCTGGTAGGTGTGTTGTGATATCTCATTGCAGTTTTACTTTGGATAAACTTATATGACCTCTGTATATCCTCTTTGGTGAAATGTTTGATCAGATCTTTTGTCCATTTTTCTTTTAGTTTATTTTTAAAATTTATTTTTTATCTTGTAATAGAACTTTATTTTATTTTTATTTTTTTAATATATTTTATTTTTTTTAATATATTTTATTGATTTTTACAGAGAGGAAGGGAGAAGGATAGAGAGTTAGAAACATCGATGAGAGAGTAACATAGATCACTTGCCTCTTGCATGCCCCCTACTGGGGACGTGCCCACAACCAAGGTACATACCTTTGACGGGAATTGAACCTGGGACCCTTCAGTCCACAGGCTGACGCTCTATCCACTGAGCCAAACCTGTTAGGGCTATTTTTTTTAAATGTATCATTATTATTATTATTATTTTTAATTACCTTTATTGTTGAAAGTATTACAGATATCTCCTTTGTTTGTT
>JAAGEH010000006.1:29422745-29520776 GCA_011751065.1 Lasiurus cinereus | reverse complement strand
GAAATTTATCAGTCTGTTCCATGCTTCTGTCTCTGGTTCTATTTTATTCATCAGATTATTTTTCTAATTGAATTTTTTTTACTGTTGAGTTTTGAGAGTTTTTTGTGTATTCAACCTAGTCTTTTGTTGGATATGTGGTTTAAAAATATTTTCTCCCAGTTTGTGGCTTTTCTTTTCATCCTCTTAAATGGCCTTTCACAGAGCAAAATACTTTAATTTTAATGAAGTCCAATTTATCAAAAAACTGTTTTATGGGTTGTGTTTTGGGTGTCAAATTTAAGAACTCTTTATCTAATTTTAGATCCTGACAATTTTCTCTCAAGTTTTTTTCTGAAATTTTACATTTAAGTCCATTATTTATTTTGAATAAATTTTTATTACAATATGATATTTAGGTTGAAGGTTTTTTGTTTTATTTGTTTTTTCCCTTTGATGCACAACTGTTTCAGTACCAGTTGCTTTTGGACCTTTGTAAATCAGTTGGGCATTTGTGTGGATCTATTTCTGGGTTCTCTATTCTGTTCTGTTAATCTAAGTGTCTACCCTTTGCCAATACCACAAAGTCTTGATTACTATAGCTACATAATAACTCTTTAAATTGAGTAGACCGATTCCCTTACTTTTCTTCTTCTTTTTTTATATATTTGTTTTATCTATTCCAGGTCTTGGGTCTTGCCATGCAAATTTCATTTTATTTTTCCCAGATTTATTGAGATATAACTGACATATATCATTGTAAAGTTTAAGGTATAAATCAGTGATATTATATCTGCATAAAATGCAAAATGATTACCATAATAAGGTTAGTTAACACATCCACAATTCACATAGTTATAATTTTTTTGTATGTGTGAACTTTAATTTTATTATATATATTTTTATGTATCTTAGAGAAGGAAGGAGAGGGAGAGAGAGATAGAAACATCAATGATAAGAGAGAATCATTGATTGATTGCCTCCTGCATGCCTTTTATTGGGGATTGAACCCATAACCTGAGAATGTGCCCTTGACCGGAATCAAACTCGGGATCCTTCAGTCTTCAGGCTAATGCTCTATTCACTGAGCCAAACTGGCTAGGGCTCTATGTATGAACTTTTAAAGCCTACTCTGTTAGCAACTTCCAAATATAAAATGTATTATTGTTAACTATAATATAATATTGTTAACTTTTATAATAACCATAAGTCACCATATTGTACATTACATCTCCAAACTTATTCATCATTTATGTCTCTTTCTTTCTTCTTCTTCTTCTTTTTTTTTTGGTATAGTCTTTGTCTGGTTTTGGTATTAGGGTAATATTGACCCTGTAAAATGAGTTGGAAAATGTTCCCACTTCTATTTTCTGGAAGAGATTGTGTAACATTTGGTGTTAATTCTTCTTTAAGTGTTGGTTAGAATTCTCATCTGGACTTGGAGATTTTTTTTCAGGAGCTTTTAAGTTATAGATTCAATATCTTTAATGGTTATAGGATTACTCAAATTATCTATTTCATCTTGGTTAAAATTTGGTACAGTAGTTTAAAATTGGTCCATTTCTTTTAAATTGTCAAATTTTGGAGCATAAAATTTTTCATAGTATTCTTTTATCCTTCTAATGGCTTTAGAAATGAAGTAATATCTTGTTTTATTCATGATATTGGTTATATTTGTCTTCTCCCTTCTTATCTTAATCGGTCTTGCTAAAAGTTTATAAACTTTATTAAAATTTTCAAAGAACTAGCTTCCTGTTTAAATGATTTTCTCTATAGTCCTCTCATTTTCAATTTCACTGATTTTTGCTCTTTATTATTTCATTTCTTCAGCTTGACTTGGGTTTGTTTTGCTCTCCTTTTTCTAGTTTTTTGAAGTAGAAGCTTAGATTATTATTATTATTTTTATTTTTAAAAAATGTATTTTATTGATTTTTTTACAGAGAGGGATAGAGAGTTAGAAACATCGATGAGAAGGATACATCCATCAGCTGCCTCTTGCACGACCCTCACTGGGGATGTGCCCGAAATCAAGGTACATGCACTTGACCGGAATCGAACCCTGGACCCCTCAGTCCAGTCCGACGCTCTGTCCACTGAGCCAAACCGGTTTTGGCTATTATTTAAAATATATATATATATTTTATTGATTTTTTACAGAGAGTAAGGGAGAGGGACACAGAGTTAGAAACATCTATGAGAGAGAAACATCAATCAGCTGCCTCCTACATGCCCTTGACTGGGGATGTGCCCGCAACAAGGTACATGCCCTTGACCAGAATTGAACCTGGGACCTTTCAGTCCGTAGGCCGATGCTCTATCTACTGAGCCAAACCGGTTTCAGCAGGAGCTTAGATTATTGATTTGAGATTTTTTCTCTTTCCTAAGATAAGCATTTAGCACTTTAAATCTTCCTGTGAGCACTGCTTTATTCACATACCAGCAATTTAGATATGTTGTATTTTAATTTAGGTCAACATATTTTAAAAATTTCTCTTGAGACCTATTTGATGATGGATTGAAATGTATGTTTAGTTTTTAAATTTGAGAGATTTTCATGTTGTCTTTCCATTATTGATTTCAAGGGTACAATTATATAATACATCATTTGTATATTGTATTGTGTGTTCATCATCCAAAGTCAAGTCTCTTTCTGTCACAATTTATCCTTCCTTTATCCTCTTCTCTCTCTCCCCACCCTCATTTCCCTCTTATAATCATCATACTGTCTATGTTAATTATTTTAAATTAGTTGAGATTTGTTTTATGGCCCAGGATTTGGTTTACTGTATCTTGGTGAGCATTCTATGAGTTCTTGAAAAGAATGTGTGTTCTGCTACAGGTAAATGCGGTGTTTTAAAAAATATATTTTTTTTATTGATTTCAGAGAGGAAGGGAAAGGAAGAGAGAGAGAGAAACAATAGTGAGAAAGAATCATTGATCAGCTGCCTCCTGCACACCCCATACTGGGGATGGAGCCTGCAACCTGGGCATGTGCCCTGAGAATCGAACTGTGACCTCCTGGTTCAACACCTGAGCCACATCGGCCAGGCAGCAGTATTTTTTATATGCCAATTATATCCTGTTGTTGATGATGATGTTCAGTTCTACATCTTGTTGATTCTTTAATAGTTTTATTATTTCCTGTGAATAGGAAGTCTCCACTTATAATTGTGGATTTGTCTATTTTTCCTTTCAACTCTATTAGTTTTTGCATTGTATACTTTGAAGCTCTTTTTGATGTATACACATTTAGTATTCTAATGCTTTTCTGGTAGATGGATCTTTTGATCCTTATATAATGTAGCTCTTTGTAGCAGGAAAAAATATTATCCCTTTTATAGATGAGGAAACTGAGGTGCAAAAGAACTTAAAATTAAGTCTAAAAAAATAAAGGGAAATAGAAAATCATCATTAATCAAATCTTATGGTAATAACAATTACAGGCAAGATCTACTCATAGTTGCTAAAATTAGTGGGAGAAAATGTGATGAAAAACAAAATCTCAAAGTATCTCCCCAGCATACTTATTAATTATAAAGAAAAAATATAAAAGTGGATAAACCTGGTACACACCACTTTAATCAAGGGTTCAAAGTTAAGATCACTAGTAGTAGCCCTATTGACATTATGTACATCCTGATGTGATGCACTAAGAAGAGTACAATATTGCTTCTCATATCAATCTAATTATGATAAAACCCCAGACAAGCCCAAATAGAGAGGCAGCCTACAAAATCCCACAAATCTATATAAATTAGAACCCAGAGCCCATATTCCTTCCAGTCTAGACAGGAAAGGTATGAAGACCACAGGTGGGGGACACTGCTGACTGGTTTGGCACATACCTTACTGCTTGAGTAGTCTTCAGTGTGCTCCGTGACTAGAATGCATATTTCTTTGCCTGAGGGCTTTCTCCAAAGCATGTAAGTGGTTTTGTTTGTGCTGGCCAGAGACCAGAATACTCTCTCACCACCTCCAGGCAGCCCTCTACCAACGACTGATAGGAGTAGGCATGGAAATACCCCAGCTCCCTTTCCCGTGGGGGTGGGGGGAGTTTGGGGATAATACTGAGACATGCTCTACATTGGCTCTCAGAGTTCCTCTGTGGATTGAGCTCTCGTTGCCTACAATGGAAACTTGGTAATAATGCACTTTTGACTGCCTTCCCTTCTTTGTCTCATTCCCCTACCAGTGTTTCCTAGCATCACCCTTCAATTAAACATCAAATTTCTTGTTTCAAAATCTGATTCTGGGGGGACCTAAACTATGGCAACTGTTATAGGGCACCATTATCCTTCAGTCACAGACAGACTGCAACCAGCAAAGGCATTATGTGTGTTCAGTACCAGACAGGGCTACCATGAACAGATACTGGAGTTGTATAAGTTGATGCCTATATTATTTTCCTATTGCTGCTGTAACAAATGAGCTTAAAACCACACAAATATGTTACTTTACAGTTTTGGAGGTCAGAAGTCCCAAATGGGATTTACTGTGCTAAAATCTAGGGGTTGGCAGCTCCGTGTTCCTCCTTCTGGAGGCTTTGTTGAGTAGATCTTTCCTGGACTTTTCAACTTCTTGAGGCTTCTTGCATTCCTTGGCTTGTGGTCCCTTTCTCCATCTTCAAAGTCATCAGTGTAATACCTTTACATTTCCCTCTCTCTCCTCTGTTTCTATCATTACATCTTCTCTGACTTTCCTGTCTCCCTCTCTTTTTTTTTTTTAAATTAAATCTTTATTATTCAGATTATTACATTTGTTTCTCTTTTTTCCCCTCCATAGCACCCCTCCACCCAGCTCCCACCCCTCCCTCTGCCCTTACCTCCCTCCCATTGATCTCATCCATAGGTGTATGATTTTTGTCCAGTCTCTTCCTGTACACCCCTCGCCCCTTCCCCCTTGAGAATTATCAGTCCACTCCCTTTCTGTGCTCCTGATTCTATTATATTCACCAGTTTATTCTGTTGATCAAATTTTTAATTAACTTAATTTTTAGATTCACTTGTTGATAGATATGTGTTTGTTGTTCATAATTTTTTGGCTTTTACCTTTTTCTTCTTCCTCTTCTAAAAGAGTACCTTTCAGCATTTCATATAATACTGGTTTGGAGTTGATGAACTCCTTTAGCTTTTTCTTCTCTGTGAAGCTCTTTATCTGCCCTTCAATTCTGAATGTTAGTTTTGCTGGATAGATTATTCTTGTTTGTAGGTTCTTGCTATTCATCACGTTGAATATTTCTTGCCACTCCCGTCTGGCCTGCATCGTTTCTGTTGAGAAATCAGCTGACAGTCGTATGGGTGCTCTCTTGTAGGTAATAAACTGTTTTTCTCTTGCTGCTTTTAATATTCTCTCTTTGTCTTTTGCTCTTGGTATTTTAATTATGATGTGTCTTGGTGTGGTCCTCTTTGGATTCCTTTTATATGGGGTTCTGTGTGCTTCCTGGACTTGTAAGTCTATTTCTTTGACCAGATGTGGGAAGTTTTCAGTCATTATTTCTTTAAACAGGTTTTCAGTATCTTGCTCTCTCTCTTCTTCTGGCACCCCCACAATTCTGATGTTGGTACGCTTAAAGCTGTCCCAGAGTCTCCTTACATTATGTTCACATTTTTGGATTCTTTTCTCTTCTTGCTTTTCCAGTTGAATGTTGTCTGCTTCTTTATATTTCAAATTTTTTACTTGATTCTTGCCTTTCTCTAGTCTGCTGTTAGGACTCTATAATATTTTTTATTTCAGTCAGTGTATGTTTAATTTCTAGTTGATTCTTTTTCATCTCCTCTTGGGTCTCACTAAATTTATCGAATTTTTCTAGCATATTCTTGAAAAACCTTATAAGCGTGGTTTTGAACTCTATATCCAGTCGTTTTTTTTCCTCCATTTCTTTTGTTTGTGATCCCTTCCCTTGTTTTGGCATTTTCACTATGCCGGGGAAACGTCTGTGTTGGATTCTGCCTTATGATACCAGATGCAAAACCAAAGAAGCCTCTGTTGAGCTTGGGAGGGGTGGAGTCTCAGGGCTTAAGGGACCGCCTTGCCTTCCAGTTGGCCTGCCCTCCACGGCCTCTGAGTCTCACGTGACTGGGTAATGGCTGGAGCGGTCCTTGTGCGCGAGCTCGCAGTGCCTCCAACCGCTGCCTTTCCAGCTCCCCTGCACACCAGGACCACACGAGTCTAGGTCCCCAGGGTTTCGCCCGAAACAGGGGCTTAGTGGACTCAGAAGTGGCACAGTTCGGAGGGTCTGTCTCCCGCCCACTCGCTAAAGCCAGCGGCACAATCAGCAATCTGTCCTGCACGCGAGACCAGACCTGATCTTCTGCGACTCCCCTAAATTTCCGTGCACCTCTCCCTTTTCACAGTCCAAACTCCCCCCGTATGAGTTTCGCTGGATCTGGGGTTTAGTGTCATAAAATAAGGGGTTCAATGCTGTTGGGAGTCTCCGTTTCCCTCCCGCCAGAGAAAGCCAGCCAGGTACTCTGGCACCCGCTCTCTCAGCGCGCGCGTCTCAGTACCTCGGCTTTTTGCAGCTCCTCTGGGTCTCCGTGAGCCCCTCTCTTTCCTTCTAGCTGTAGAACTTACACTCCGCCAGCTCTCCTGTGGTTCTGGATGATGTCCGTTCTGTCTTTTAGTTGTAATTTTGAAATTGTTGTGCGAGGCAGCAGTGTAGGTGTTTACCTATGCCGCCATCTTGGATTCTCCTCCTCCCTCTTTCTTTATAAGAAACCTTGTGACTATATCAAACCAACCTGGATAACCCAAGAATAGCTCCCCAACTCAAAATCCTTAATTTAAAAAAAAAATTAAAAATTGGTTTTGAGAAAGAGAGAGGAAGGGATAGGGAGAGAGAGAAAAGAGAGGAAAACATTTATCAGCTGCCTGCTGCACGCCTCCTAACAGGGATCTAGTCTGAAACCTGGGCATGTGCTCTCACCAGAAACTAAACCTGAAACCCCATGGTTTATGGGACCACACCCATCCAATTGAGCCACAATGGCCAGAGCTCAAAATCTTTAATTTATTTTATCACAGAGAGCCTTATGCCATATAAGGCAACATAGTCACAGGTTCTAAGGATTAGGACATGGACTGGGGCCATTATTCTGCTTACTACAGTGCCCACAGTTAAAGGGGCTTGATGTGAGGGTGATCTGGCTGCAACATCTATCACCCCATTCATTATCAGGGTTGATTTGACTGATCTGGCTGTCTAGGGGAGTGTCCCCCTTCTCCTTCACTGATCCATGTGCATCCCTCCCAAAGCTGTGTGCTGGAAGAGGAGAAGACCGGTCAAGGGTATATAAGTGGCTGCACTCCTCTGCTAGAACCTCCAAACAAGCTCTCAGAATAAAGGGGCTGTGAGTTGGCAATACCTATCTAGAGTAAGCCAGTATTTTGTGGTAAAGGGAAGGTGACAAAAGGAGCTATCATATAGAATGAAGAAATGGGCAGAGGAAACCCTATTTCAGTGGAAAAAAATGTTATACATATTTTGTGTGCATGTAGTGTATGTGTATGTGTGTGTATGTGACTGTATGTGTGTGTGTGTGTGTGTGTGTGTGTGTGTGTGTGTGTGCTGGGGGAGGGAGATGAAGGAAGTGAGATGAGGGTAATAATGACAAGGCCTGGAAGGAACTGGAGGATCAGTGAGCAGAGGGTAGGGTGGGTCCACCTCTGAGGAAGTGGCCCTGTCTGAGGTGGGGCTGCAGAGAGGCAGGGTGACGGGTGGAGTCTATGGATTTTCCAGAGAGATTTTAAAAGTTGCCAAGAATGCACAAGAGATAAAAATAGAGGAAGGGAGTGTGGCCTGGAGGGTGGGTGGAGCCTTCTCACAGTGTCTAGAATTGCAGGGAGAGAGGAGGAAGCAGGGCTCTGAAACCTGGGAGGAGAAAAAGAAAGAGAAACTAGGTTTGTTATGGGAAATGGGGCCATGGTTTCATATTTGGAAGTATCTGTGTGTGATCACTATCAGCATAGGGTTGGTAGCAGGCTGGGGAAGAGTGATATATTTGCAACTTCTATAAAGGCTTTCCATGAAATAAACACTGAGCTGCTGCCAGGTACTGGGCAAAGTTCTCTGCACTGGATATACAAACGATCGGCAAACAAGGGGAGTGAATGGAGTCAGAAAATCAGGTGTGATAGAAAAAAAGACAGGGATATAAAGGAGCAAGTGCGTGAGTAGATGAGGCAGAAAAGACTTTTCTTGGCAGGGGATAATGGATCTTTGTCACCTGCTGAGAGAGGCTTGCCTGGCTCTTACCTTCCAGCACACCTGGCCAGGGAGCAGCGTTAAAGCTTATATTCCCACTTTCCTCCTTCTTGGAGCTTCTCTGTTCTTCATTCCTCCTCTTCTGTTCCCCATCTCCTTGCCAATAAACACTCTCCCAGTCTCCCTTTGTTACCAGAAAGTGGACCTGACCTTGAGCGGGTCTGCCTAGGATTGGCCGCTAGTGTGTGTGTTCTTGACTTCGTGCAGGAAAAATTTCACAGCAGCAGTCCAGGTGAATTTTAGAGGATGTTTGCTAAAACTGGGGACAGTGAAACAAGGAAATGAGCCTACGCTGGTCTGCTTTGGCTCACTGAAAAGTCAGAGAAGAGGGGGTGTTGGGGATAGGCTCAAGGGGGTTTGCCTGAGATGAACTGCCACTGGCCGTTGCTGCCCTGGTTGCAAGCCTTATGGGGTCCCCTGGAGTTTAGGAGATGCATGCCTATGGGGGAAGAGGAGAGGGGAGAGAAAGACTTGGATGTGCTCCTGGGAGGGAGAGCATGAGCTGGGTCCTTGGTCTTGAGGCTTTTATCTCTCTCTTGCAGGCAGGAATCTTAGGGAAGATCTCAGGGAGGGTTTCAGCAGAATGTTCATCAGTTTTCTAGGTGTGCTCCTTCAGGCTCATGATCTCCAATGATTGGTCAGGGTCAGAGGCTCGTTAGTCATTGCAGCTGGTCCTGGTGTCGCCCACTTGGTTTTGATGTTTTTCTGGGTCTGGAGCTGAAATACAACAGATGTTATCTCTAGGGATGTGACCTGCATCTGCTGTAAATTGCTCTATCAGTTTGTTCAGCTGTCTCTGTTTCCCTAGTCCACTTGCCCTGGCTTACTGGCCTGTCTCACCTTTGTCCTGAAACTTGGGAAGGCCAACGCTGAAGGAGATAGTGACTGTGGCTTCCTTCTATTACTTCCTTCTTTCTACCCTTTGGATCCTTCCATAGTCATTAAGACTGATGAATAAATAGTACATTACTATGCCCTGCCCCACCCTCTACAGAAAAGTTAGCATCTTAGACAGGGACCAGAGGTCACACTCACAGAAAGATGCACCTTTGGAGAGAGCATGGCCCTGCTGATAGCTTGATTTCAGACTTCTAGCTTCCAGAACTAAGGTTCATGGGGAAGGAAGGAAAAAGCAGTGAAGGAGACAGGTCAGAGAGAATCATAGAAAACTGTGGAACCCTCCCTCAGAAAGCTGCAGGAAGACATGGGGAGTGGGCAGCTGTTTTGTGGATTGCAGCACAGTGGCCATTGTCCTATTCTGGACCCAGCCTGATGTCTGAGTCTGGCATTCCAGGACAGAGGGAATGACTCCTGTTTCATTGGTGGATTTTGTCTGAGCCCCAGCTTTTGAGTAGTAGGCACTGAAAGATCCCCTCCCCTTCATTCTGTCTATCTCTTTGTTTGGCCATCCCCTACTCTTTTTTGCTTCCCACAACTGCCTCTTCCTGTCTCTTCTCCAGCTTCCCTCCTCCTTGGGTCCCTACTGCAAGAAGTACCTATGGTGTAGATGGGAGACAGCCTGGAGTAGAGAAGGCTCTGGGGACCGAGAGTGGGGCAGGGCCAAGGGTGCTACTCTGCCACCTGCTTTGGCCTGAAAAGCTCCCATATGTCTTATGAAGGGCAGACAGCCAAAGGCCCTGGGAGAAGGTAGACTTATTTCCTTATAAATTATGTGGTTATGAAGGCGGAAGTTTCACATGTGGCTTTTTGCATAACCAGGTTGTCTGGTAGTTAGCCCATTAGAGGGCTCATAAAGTCTTCAGCTGCACTGACTCACAGCATGAGACATCAGGAGGTGAGCCAGCAGGGATGGAGCTCTGAGAAGGAACCTGCCTATGTGGTGTCAGTTGGGATACTCTTTTGGACCCAAGTGTCACAACCTGGGCTTTAGAGTCTGAGTTCAAGTTTTGACCCCACGGCCTTGCCAGATGTATGAGCTTGGCATGTTGCTAACCCTCCCTGAGCTTTTGTTTCCACATTAGGGCAATGATTATAGTTTCAATGTGGAGGATCGGCCTGGGGAAGTGCAGCTGACTACTCTGCTTGAGGAGGGCAGTCCATGGGTGACCACCAATTTCCAGAAACTAATCCTTGGATTTCTCTCAGAAATTTAGTGGTTGGCACTTTGGCAAACTGTTGGGACAATATCTAGTGAACTCCATGTATTGGTTTCTTTAAATAAATATTTTATTGATTTCAGAGAGAAAGGGAGGAGAGAGAGATAGAAACATCAATGATGAGAGAATAATTGATCGACTGTCTCCTGCACACCCCATATTGGGGATCAAGCCCACAACCTGGGCATGTGCCCTGACTGGGAATTGAACCATGGTCTCCTGGTTCATATGTCCACATTCAACCACTGAACCATGCCTGCCAGGCTGTATCCGTTTCCTAGGACTGTCATAACAAAGTACCACAAACTAGATGGCTAAAAGCAACAGAAATTATTCTCACAGTCCTGGAAGCTAGAAGTCTGAAATGAAGGTGTTAACTGGTCCATGCTCTATCTAAGGGTGTGTCTTTCTATTGGGGGACTGCCATTGCCCCCTGCCAAAGTGCTAATTTTTCTGTAGAAGCCAGAGCAGTGCGCGATAATGCATTTGTCAGTTCTCATTGCAGGAAGAAAGGAGGGAACATTATGAAGCCTAGGTTAATTGGAGAGGATATTTGGGGGTTCTCAAATCCCCTCCTAACCCCTTGAAATAGCCCAAGATCCTCAGCATCCTAGTGAGAGCATCAGGAGTGAATGGGAACAATGAATTCTGGGAAGTGCTGCTCCCTTTATTAATTTATTTCTTTATTGGTTTCAGAGAGGAAGGGAGAGGGAGAGACAAAAACATCAATGATGAGAATCATTGATTGGTTGCCTCCTGTATGCCCCACACTCACTGGAGATTGAGCCCACAACCCAGGTATGTGCCCTGACCGGAATCGAACTGTGACCTACTGGTTCATAGGTTGATGCTCAACCACTAGGCCACATTGGCCAGGCAATTGCTACTCCCTTTAGATCTCCCTCTCCCTTTTCTGAGGACTCATGCCTCTCCCATGTCTCTGAGGGGTGAGGTGAGGAGAAGCTGGAGGCAGGGCTGGAGGAGATGCCTGGGGAGTGGTGGGCCTGCCTGAAGAGGTAGCTTGGGGAACTGATGCAGTGGATGCCAAGCAGGGCAGAGAATAGAGTGCCTCTATCTTGATTTCCAAGAATTCAGGAGTGTCTTGAAATTCCAACAAATATGATTGCATGGTGATAGGGACATGCCCTTGGGATAGTGTCATAGAACCCTGGACTGCCTACCTCCTGCTCTCCTTTCTATCTGTATTTGTGTGTGTGTGTGTCTGTGTGTGTGTGTGTGTGTGTGTGTGTGTGAGAGAGAGAGAGAGAGAGAGAGAGAGAGAGAGAGAGAGAGAGAGAGAGAGAGATTGAGATTGATTTTAAAGAATTGACTCACAATTATAGAAACTGATAAGTACAAAATCTACAGAGTAAGCCATCACTAGGCTGGAGACTCAAAGAAGGGCTAATGTTACAGTTTAAGTCCGAAAACCATTTACTTGCAGAATTTCCTTTTGCTTGGGGGAGGTCAGATTCTTTCTCTAGTCAGGCCTTCAACTGATTAAATGAAGCCTAACCCCAGTAAAGAGAACAATCTGCTTTATACAAAGTCCACTGATTTGAATGTACTCTTATCCAAAAACACCTTCACACCAATATCCAGAATAACATTTGACCAAATGTCTGAGCACCCATGGCCCAGCCAAGTTGACACACAGAATTAATGTCCTCACTAAAATGTGTTCAACAAGCAATAGGAATGGTGGCTTCCCATCACTGAGGATTTACCTTATGGTAGGAGTCTTAGGCTCACTTCCCAACACACATGTGTAAGTTTTATGCTCATTTTGTAACCGCATAGTAAGAAGCTAGGGAAATTCCTGGCCAGTGGAATAGGGAAACCAAGACAAGAAAGTTAAATAAGGCCAAACAGTTTGGGCAGCTTGCGGCCAGTTTGCAGCAAGAACTTATCTTTCCCAACCAATTTCCAGAGGAGTCAACAGGATCTTGCCCAGTGTAATAGCTGATGTTAGTCCCTATCTGGTCTCTTTTCCCTTGCGGTATGGTGGCTAAAAGCTGATGCCCTTGTCCAGCATCTTCTGGGAACTTCTTTTCCTCTCTCTTACCTCTCACCCCCTTGTACTCCAGGGGTGGCCATTGACTGATTGATACAGGGGGATGAGAGCCTGACCTGCTTACCTCAAGGGAGAGCAACTCTGGAGACTATTCACCCTCCAGAGCTCTGGAAGGGATCAGGCTGAGGTCAGACTTGACATCCTTGCAGAGCATCTTCCCCTGCTCTGTCCTGCTTCCTTCCCTCTCTTCTCCTAAGACAATTTCCTCAGGAAATCGTGTGTACATGAATCCCCATCTCTGAGTTTAGAGAATGTGATATTAGAGATTGGTTAGTGAGGAATTTAAAGTCTTGCTGACTTCAAAGTCAGCCTGATGACTCCAAGCATTGTCCATAGCTTGGTGGCTTTGTCACCCTCTTCCTCCTTGTGCATCCCTTGCTGCTGCCTAATTTCACAAAGCCAGGCACCAGCAACAAGATGCCCTCTTAGGTATCTCCACAGGGGCAGGGAGGGGCAAGTTAAAGTGTGTGCTTGTGGGTAGAGAGGCCATGGGTCTGAGAGTCTCATCCCCCAGGCTCATCAGAGCATAGTTGCTGGCTTTCAGGAGCAGGAGGCCAGATGTGCTGCAAAAGGAATTTATTCAAAATCCTGAGCTGCAGCTTGAGAGAGAGTGTGAGCCAAACCCCACAGGCAGGCCTCCTGGTCAGCAGGCTCCAGGCCTAGGCTGTGGTCTGAAGCCCCCATTCACAGCCCCCTGCCTATGGGACTGCTGAGTCACCACCCTGGGAGGGCCTCTGCTGGATTTTTCCATAACTTGGAGGTTTGGATGTGTCCCAGTCATGCCTGCTCCAGTTAGAATTTCTCCTCTGCTTTCCCAGGCAGCCTCCAGCCCTCTCTGAGAGATAACAGCTCAAGGACAGTAAATGTGTGAGAACTAGTGTCCCCTTCCAGCACTCCCCCTCTCTTGTGGGGATGAGAGAGTCTGGACCTGAGCAGATGGAGTCAAAGCCTCAGAGAGGAATGGCTGTGTGTGTGTGTGTGTGTGTGTGTGTGTGTGTGTGTGTGTGGCTGGGAATAGGGGAAGGGCCCCAAAGAACCTCTACTCCATCTGACTGGAGAAGACAACTAAGAATGGGGGTACCAGTACACAGAAGACCTCTCTTAACAAAAAAAGGAGTGTTGCGCTGTTCTCTTTGGTTAAAGACCTTTACTACTGTCTTCTCTATGAAAGAATATAGTGCAGGGACTTTGGTGTCAGGTAGGTCTGATTAAAAACCGCTATTCTGTGCCCTGGCTGGTATGAATCAATGGCTGGCGTGCCAGCCTGCATACCAAAGGGTTGAAGGACCGATTCCTGGTCTAGGGCACATACCTGGGTTGTGGGTTCATTCCCCAGCCCCAGTTGGGCATGTGCAGGAGGCAACCACTCAATGTGTCTCTCTCACATTGATGTTTCTCCCTCTTTTTCTCCCCCTCCATCCCTCTTTCCCTAAACTTCCACTCTCTCTGAAAAAGCAATGGAAAAAATATCCTCTGGTGAGGATTAACAAAACAAAACAAAACAAAACAAAAACAAACAACACACAGGCAAAAAAAATCTCTCTTCTGTGAGGCTGGGAAGGTCACTTCATATTTCAGAGCCTTGCCCTAGCCAGTTTGGCTGCATGGATAGAACATTGGCTTGTGGACTGAAGGGTCCAGGGTTCGATTCCTGTCAAGGGCACATGCTCAGGTTGCGGGCTCAATCCCCAATAGGGGGCGTGCAGGAGGCAGCCAATCAATGATTCTCTCTCATTATTGATGTTTCTATCTCTCTCCCTCTCTGAAATCATAAAAATATATGTATTTAAAAAAATTCAGAGCCTTAGTTTCCTCATCCAGAAAATGGGTGGCCAAGCTTAGGGCACAGGCTTGCTGACTGGGATGAAGCATGTAAGAAGAAGGAAGCAGCTCAGCCAGAGGCAGAGAGAGCCTTGGTGGACTAGCAATGTTAAAGAAAAATTTAGTCAACTTTCCCTTGAAGGAACTAATTTATTTCTAGAGCCAGAGTGGTAGACATAAGACCATTGCTTACTCATTCCAGTGTTCAAGGCAGACATCACTACTTATATCTGCAAACTCCAACCCTGGATAGAGCCTTCAGATAGTTTCTACTAAATGATTAGAGGTGGCATTCAAACTAGAACCACATCCCTCCCCTCAGGTCAACATGGCCTTGACAGTCATTATGGAGGAGTCCCTGAGTCTGTGAAGAGGGATTTAAAGGGAAGAAAATTTGCCTTTAAGGTGTCTCTAGCTTGAATACCTGGGAAGAGATGGTTTCTGATCGAGCAGCCCAAAGGGTCTCATTTTCAGGCAGTCTGAGCTGCTGAGCAGAAGTCAGGCTTGTTGTGTCCCTTACGGATGACCACTAACTAGCCTGGCATGGCTGGCCTCACCAGAGGTGGACTCTACTCTGTTTCTCCACAGTAGCGCATCATAAGCCAAAGATTCAGTGCAAGAAGCTTATTTGTGAAGTTGTCCCCAAATCCCTAGTAGGAGATTCAGTAAAAGAGATGAAGGAAAGAAGGATGCCTATGCAAGATGCATTTCAGCCACTGTGGGTGACTGGAGCTTAATCCTGCCCAGGAAGTCTGGGAGATGGTGCAGAGCATGCATCTCAGGGGCGAGGGGGCTGGTGTAGTTATACAGCAACTCCCATCAGTTATTAGTTGAGGGCTACCGGGACAGTATATAACTCCTGACTACAGATAAACAGAATGGGATCAAGTAGCCAGAGAAAGCTCTCAGGCAAAAGAAATCACAGGTCCTGGTGGCTGGAAGTGGTAAAATCCAAAAGCAGTGTCAGCTATCCATGTGGTTCCCAAACTGAGTCTTTTTATTGAAAGCCTAACCTTTCCCAGTGTGGAGTTGTCTTTATAATGCCAGCAGCCTCACCCTGCCTCGCCCCTAGGGGCTTAGGGTGTGTAGTCTCTGTTCTAGACAGAATGATAGGAAACCTAATGTTTAAAATAGTAAATACTTATTTCATACTTGTTATTGTTTATAAGCATGATCTCATTTAATGTTCATAACCCTGTGAATATCATCTCTGAAGTTCAAAGAGATTAAGTAGTTTGCCTAAGAGTCATAGACTGTTTATATCTCTCCAAAATTCATATGTTGAAATCCTAACCCCCTTGTGATGATATGAGGAGATAGGGTCTTTGGGGATAATTAGCTCATTAGGAGGAGCCCACATGAATGGGATTAATGACTTTATAAGAAAAGACGCAAGAGAAATTGCTTCCTCTTCCTGCTCTCCATCTTGTGAGGATACAGCAAGCAGATGGCCATCTGCAAACCAGGAAGTAGGCCCTCAGCAGACTCCAGATCGGCCGGCACTTTGATCTTGGACTTTCCAGCCTCCAGAAATGTGATAAAGAAATGTATGTTGTTTAAGCTACCCTGTCTGTGGTAATTTGTTATAGCAGTCTGAACTAAGACAGATCCTACCCAGGTATGCCTGCTATCACTGATGTGGCAGAATGCATTGGAGAATGATCAGCTAGCACTCTGAGGGAGGAAAGTTTAACCTTTATTTCACAGATCTGATAGTCTGGGAGATTCCAGATCCAAAGCCTGAATTGAATTTGTGGGGAGGCACTGACCTATATATCTCCTCCTGTGGTGGGCCCCTTAGGGTCCCCGCAGCTCCGCACAAGTCAGTCAGAGTGGGGAAGTAAAACCACAGTTTTAACCAGATACTGAACTAGGTTGCAAGACCCATTACCCCCATTTTCTTTTTCATTACTACAATCAGTCACAACCTTCACAGACATCACTAATTCATCACCAGTCTCTTTCAGATAAGGATTTACAACCTCTTTCCAGAGAATGAATTCTCTAGTTAGCCACTGGATCGTAATCCCAGAATAATCTCTGATAAACACTTAGTGTAAAACCTAGCACACAGTAGGTGCTCAATAAATGGAAGCTGTTAGTATCATTACTATTGCTACTTAGAGATGAAATTCATTAGCCAAAACTGCTGTGACCCTAAGACAGATAGGCTTTGTCAGATTCATTCCTCTGCAGCAGCTAGAAAGAGTGGGAGTAGAGGGGAAGAGCTGTGGAAAGCTCGAAGTTGGGGTAATTTGAGAGGGGTTGGTTTTGGAGCCTGGGTCCTACCAGGAGGAAGGCCTGGATGATATGAGTCAAGAGGATTGGTGGGAGCTAGGTGCCCAGGAGAGACTGACAAGGGAGGAGATGGGGTGAGAGGTATTAAAATAGTTGCCTGTTTCTTACCCTCTGTGGGGATGTTCTTGTTGCCAGAAAGGGCATGTCCAGTGTCCTAATTCTTCCTTTCATTTGGCCATCCTCCTGCCTCATCTTTGCTTCTAGTACCCATTCAGAATCAGAGACAGGACTGGCCTCCAGGACTCCCAGGGGCTTGTTTCCATGTTCCTCTCTGGTCTAAACTCCAGTGAGGAGGGACTTGTGTGCAGAAGGGCCAGAAGCTGTTCTTAAAGCAGTCAGTGAGTGGTTGAGGGTTTTGCTTGAAAACCTAGGGGTTTGACATATTCTATGCCAGGATTGCCTTTGTCCTATGTTGTAGATGATTTAAAAAAAGAAAAGAAAATGGCCCTAGTTTTCCATTGCTCCCTGAATCCATACCCTTTATGATCTGATCTCATAGCTCATCCCATTGAAGGGTGGATCTGTTTCCTGACCCCTTGAATCTAGTCTGGACTTGTGGCTTGCTTTGGCTGATGAGGGGTGGTAGAAGTTGTTGAGCCCTTTCTGAGCTTTGCCCGTTTCTGCTTGCTCTCTTGAATGCTGCCATGATCATGTGAACATAACTGAGGCTAGCAGGAGGACAAGAGGACAGGAGACCACATGGAGCAGAGACAATCTTCCTAGCTGAGGCCATCTTACATCAGCCACTAGCTGGCACCCAAATGCCCAGCCAGGATCAGCAAAGACACCTACTTGACCTCTAGTTGACCAGAGACACAAAAGTGATTCGGGTCAATACAAGACTGCCTAGGTGAACCATAGACTCATGAATAACAACAAATGCTTTTATTTTCAACCACTGAGTTTTGGAGAGATCTGTTACCCTACACTAGCTAATTCATACACTCAAATCCTAGAGGTCAATCCTCCTTCCCTTGCCCCAGCTAGACACTCAGTCTGGCCCAAAAAATAGCACCCTGCAGCCTTGATCAAGGCGTCCATAGAAGCTGCCTTGTGGCCACAGCCAGCTCTCTCTTTGGTTTCCTCATCAGTGGAACTGCCCTGGAACTCTCCCATCTTTTTTCTTGTGTTCCTCTTTGAGGGAGCTAATCCAGGTGTCCATGATGTATGTGGTGTGTGTGGGTACATGTGCACTTGTGCATGTGTTCCTGTGAGCTATAAGGCGCATTCCACACCTTGTGGTCAGTCTCTTCCTCTGGCTTAGGACTCCCTGAAGTCCAGGCTGTCTTCAGCCCTAGAAGACATTCCCTATATAGGGACCTCCTTCCTGGAAAGCTTCTCCTGCCTAGCACTTAGCCTAGGTTGTGAGGATCCACCTCTGTGGGTTCAGGTCAATTCCATGAACTTCCCTATCCTGCTACTAAGTCCAGCAAGGCTGGTTTGCCACAACTCCTACCTACCCAGCTGAAACTAGACCCCCTGGCTGGGTTGGCTTGCCCTACAGCTGCCCTCAACAGCTCTTTCCATCCTTCCAAGGGATCTTCCTGCCTCACTGCTTTCCCTTGTGAACTGGGCTGGTCATGGGACAAGCTCCCTTTGGCTGTCTAATCACTGATGTGGTGAGACTTGATGAACTAGAGTGACTAAGGACACTGTCCAGGTCTCTCTGAAACTGAGTCCTGGGCTCTTTCCACACAGTGTTTACCAGCCAGGGTGTTTGGTTTCAGCCATAGAAAAAGCTCTGAGAGGCCTAAACAGAAAAGGGATTTATTAGAAGATTACAGGATGACTGATGGGATTGATTAGAAGGACTGGCCACAGAAGGAATGCGGCTGAGCACTACTGCTGCTGGCACCATTGTCTCTGACAGTGGCCATGTTCTCAACTGTCTCTGCTTTCTGTGGCCTCACCCCAGACTCAATGTTCTGGGAAGTATTCCCAAGAGGCTGAGCTTGGTGCTGGTCCTTTGTGTATTCCCGGAGGAAATAACTGTTCTGATGTTAGCTTAGTTCTTCCTGTTCTGGCATGTTACATGAAAGAATCATATAGTTTGCACTCTTTTGTGTAGGTTAATTTTGCTTAGCATACTGCATTGGAGAGTCATCCAGATTCTGTATATTAGTAGTTTGTTCCTTATTTTGCTAAATATTATTCCATTGTGTGGATAGAGCATAATTTGCTTGTGAATATTTGCTGTTTCTCTGGTTGGTAGACATTTACATTGTCTCTAGTTTTTAGTTCTTATGAACAGAACTATGAACATTCATGTACAAGTCTTTCTGTGATCAAGCGTCATTTTCTCCCAGAGTTTTTGTGTGTGTTTTGTTTTGTTTTTGGAACAGAAACTCACTGCTGTTTTATTATTATTGAATTCACTGTTTATAAAAGTCAGAATAGCTATTACTCTCAAAGTCCTAGAGGAGAGGAACAATTATTAAACCACCTTAAATAAATATTAGGACTGTGAAGTCTCCCAGAGTTTTGATTTGCTCTCCTGCCCCACTGGAAAACGTTCCTGCCAAGTTAGCCATAAACCTCAGCTAGAAAAACAGATGAGTTGAGTTTCCCCCATGAAGTTTTAATTCATATTCAAGACAGAACTCCTCACTATATCCCTAAATCCTCTCCTTCTGCAGTTTTTCCCATCTCATTGTATTTCTGGACTCGTTATGTGGGACAGAAACCTTGCCCCTTCTCTTTGCTCACATCCTTCAACTAAGCCACCAGCAATCCCATCATATATGCCTTCAAAACACCTGACCACTTATTTCCTCCATGGTTACCAGCTGATCTGGACCACCATTACCTGTGATCTGGATCTCTGCAGCATCCTCTCCTCTGCTTCCACCTTAGTTTCTCTCCCACTTCCAATCTCCCCGCCCCAGTGATTCTCACCAAGCAGCCAGAGTAACCCTTTTGAGGCTAAGTGAGACTGTGTTCTATCTTTGCTTGAAATCCTCCCATGGCTCACACCTCCCTCTAAGTAAAAGCCTTAATCCTTAAACAATATCTTCAAGCCCCATATGATCTCCCTCTGCTACTATTCTCCTATCATCCCCCTTCCAGTTCTCTCTCTCTCTCTTTATTTTTAAAATACATTTTATTTATTTTTTAAAATAAATCTTTACTGTTCAGATTATTACAATTGTTTCTCTTTATCCCTCCATAGCTCCCCTCCACCTGGTTCCCACTCCACTCTCTGCCCTTACCCCCCCTCCACTGTCCTCATACATATGTGTATGATTTTTGTCCAGTCTCTTCCCACCCTTTCCCCTCTAGAATTGTCAGTCTACTCCCTTTCTATGCCCCTGATTCTATTATATTTACCAATTTATTCTGTTCATCAGATTTTTTATTCACTGGATTTTTAGATTCACTTGTTGATAGATATGTATTTGTTGTTCATAATTTTTATCTTTACCTTTTTCTTCCTCTTTTTAAAGAATACCTTTCAGCATTTCATATAATACTGGTTTGGTGCTGATGAACTCTTTTGGTATTTTCTTATCTGTGAAACTCTTTATCTGACCTACAATTCTGAATGATAGCTTTGCTGGGTAGAGTAATCTTGATTATAGGTTCTTGCTATTCATCACTTTGAATATTTCTTGCCACTTCTGTCTGGCCTGCATAGTTTCTGTTGAGAAATCAGCTGACAATCATATGGGTGCTCCCTTGTAGGTAACGAACTGTTTTCCTCTTGTTGCTTTTAATATTCTCTCTTTGTCTTTCGCTCTTGGCATTTTAATTATGATGTGTTTTGGTGTGGTCCTCTTTGGATTCCTTTTGTTTGGGCTTCTGTGTGCTTCCTGGACTTGTAAGTCTATTTCTTTCACCAGGTGGGGGAAGTTTTCTGTCATTATTTTTTCTAATAAGTTTTCAGTATCTTGCTCTCTCTCTCCTTCTGGCACCCCCATAATTCTGATGTTGGCATGCTTGAAACTGTCCCAGAGGCTCCTTACACCGTCTTCATATTTTTGGATTCTTTTTTCTTTTCTGGTTGGGTGTTTTTTGCTTCTTTGTATTCTAAATCTTTGACTTGATTCTTGCTATCCTCTAATCTGCTGTTGGATTTCTGTATATTATTCTTTATTTCAGTCAGTGTATGCTTAATTTCTTGTTGGTCCTTTTCATATCCTCGAGGGTCTTGCTAAATTTATCTGCAGTTTCTAGAAAATTCTTGAAAAACCTTATAACCGTGGTTTTGAACTCTATATCCAGTTGTTTGCTTTCTTCCATTTCTGTCATTTGTGACCTATTTCTTTGTCTCTGCATTTTGGCTGCTTCCCTGAGTTGATAGAATGGCTTTGTGTTCATAATTTTAATCTGGGCCCAGTGGCTCAGCCATCCCAGTTACCTGAGGTGGACACTCTTGGTACATCACTTTGTGGGCTGTATGCACAGTCTTGTTGTAGTTAAGCCTTGATTATCATTGGTATCACTGGGAGGAATTGACCTCCAGGCCAATTGGCTGTGAAGATCAGCTGTGTCTATGCTGGGAAAACTTCTGTGCTGGAGACACCCTTATAAGATAAGACTTGCTTCAGTGGGGCTTTGGTGCTCACTGAGTCTGCCCTCTAAGTGTGTCCCTTATGGATCTGAGGAGTTATAATCTAGGTGGTCCCACTCTGAACCCTGGATACACTGGCTCTTGGATCTCTAAGGATCCATAACTCCCAGCAGGAGCTACAGAGAGATCTATAGATTCCTCTTCTTTGTTTGGGGTTTGAAGGTACCCAGATGAGGCCCAGCTGTGAAGAAATGCAAGCTGCTGTGAGGCCTTGGGCCTTCTTTTGAATGTTCTGGGTCTCTCTGACCCAGCTGCAGTTCGTGAGGCAATTTTAATTGCAAAGGACCAGGCCATAATTATGTAAAAGCCTCTTCATACAGCTTGGGTGGGGAGAGGTGTCAGGGAATCAACAGGGTGGAGCAAACAGCTATGGCTGATCCTCAGCCCTGCCTTAAGAGGCCCGGGTTTCAGTGTCCGGCAGTAATTGCTGCAAGTACCTCTGAGAGAAAGCCACCTTCGAGTTCTGCCTGATGCCAGACAATCCAGTTTCTTCCCGTATAAGTCTGGGTCCCCACAGTCTCATTGGGAAATGGAGTTCAGAGCAGTCAGGAGCTTGTGTCTCCCTCCTGATTGAGAAAGACAACCACTGAGAAAGATAACCACATACTCAGTTGCCAGCCCTTTCCATGCCCTTAAGCCTCTGTTCCTCTGCACTTGGCTTCTGCAGTTTTTGTGAATCTCAGTGTGCTTTTCTCTTCCCTTCTAGTTGTAGAATTTCCACTCAGCCAGCCTTCTTGTGGTTCTGGATGATGTTAATTTTGTCTTTTAGTTGTAGTTTTGAAGTGGTTGTGTGAGGCAGCAATTTCAGGTGTTTACCGCCATCTTGGTTCTTTGGTCACACTGTTCTTGAGCATTAAATATACCAAGGATAATCCTGTCTCAGGAGTTTTGCACGGGCAATTCCCCTCTGAATAGAAAATTCTTCCCCTAGAGATCAATGTGACTCTTTACTTTTTGTCAAGCCTTTAGACTTTACCAGCACTTAACATATTTACCGGTTGATGTTTTTGTTGTCTGTCTGTCTGTCTCTAGCATGATAGCTCCATGAGGGCAGGGATTTTGTTAGTTTGCACTTGTGTCCCCAGTGCCAGAATAGAATTGGTCATGTGATAAGCACCAAATAGGGGACACAGAGGGCCTACAGCACACTGAACAGGGAGAATCAAGTCTGGTATCTTCCATCTTGAGCTCACTATTTTGGTGTTGGATACTTTTTTTTAAAACAATATTTTTAAATTAAATTTATTGAGGTAACATTAATTAATAGATGTTGGGTTCTTCAGGATACTGCTAAAGGGCATCTTTTGGACTCTCTCTGTCTGCCCCTTAGAGATTTAGCTTACTTTGGCTCAAGTCCCCAATCTCACAGCCTATGTGAGTCCAGTGTAGGCTTGGGGATTGGAAGAAGCTTTGGGAAATGGTGAGGTAAAGCTGGGCCTGGGATGGTAGATGGGGTTTGGGTAGCAGAGAACAGAAGGACAGCATGTGCCTTCAAAACATCTGACCACTTATTTCCTCCATGGCTATCAGCTGGTCTGGACCACTTAGGTAAGAAACAAGGAGCTCTTATGCTCTGTCAGTCAAGGAAAATCCCACAGACTCTTAGTTTCTCACATTTCTGGGCTGTTCATGCATGAGGGCCAGATTGGAGGAGCCCCAGGAAAGATTGAAGCCTTCCCAGAAAAGCTCAGTTCAGTACTGGCTGGAGGAAGAGGTTTGGCCAAAGGTTTTTGAGATAGTGTTCAAAGATTGTCCAACACACTCATTTTTACAATGAGGAGGTCTCTACTCCCAAAGATGGTGCAAGGATTGGGTGGAATTCCACACCTAGATGCTAAAGGACCTGGGTTTGGGTTTCTGAGGCCCTTGCAAGGGCAAGGGCTTAGCCCCAAAGTGTATGGCTAAGGGAGAGCCAAGATCCAGGGAAAACCTGGAAAGGAGCTCTCATTGGAGCTGGGCAGAGAAAAATAAGCAAGATAGCAGGGAAGATAAAGGGTTTTAGAAGGTAAAGAGAAAGGGGCCTGCAGGGATCTCCTAGGGATATGGAGTGAAAGGAAGGGGCTCATAAGGCCTTGCTCTTGTGAAGAGAAGAAAATTATGAGGCCACCAAGATAGAGCAGAAAAGGTGTAATGGAATCCTGACAGTACTCTGCTCAGCCTGTATTTAGGCACCCTGCAAGTCCTGCATGATAATAGCAGTCATGTTCTTTTATATTATTATTGATCATCTGCTGTGGGTCTAGCCTTGACATTACTAATCAACCATGCAGTGTTTTCATCAGAACCCAGATGCTCTACAGGTATCTTCTGATTGATCTGTGTAGAGATATGTGATCAAGCTTATTTGCACTTCCTGGTTGATAATGAACTATATGTATCAATGCATTATAAAGCAAGGCAGGATAAAGATATGATTCAGTGCTTCTTTGGCCAGTACAACAAATTAGAACAAAGAGTGAGACTAACAGTGCCAAAGGCATTGGAACAACAAGATACACTATCATGGAAGACTCCAGAGTGGGATATTGAAGAAAGGATATAATTTTAAGAGATGGAGAAAGCAGGGTAAAATGGTATTCTGGGTGCAGGGGAGGGACAGTGGTGAGAAGGAAGACTGTATAAGCAGAGGTTCAAGAATGGAAAAGGCAAGAAATATCAGAGGACATCATGAAGACTAGGATTTGGAGAATTTGTAGTTAAATGAAGCTGAAGTAGAAACTTCTAAGAAGGCTTTAACTTCTTGGGATGAGAAGTTTGGCCTAGGTTCTAGGAAGTCCCTAAGAGTCAGTGAGCAAAGGACAAAGCGGATATCAGTTCACTTTTGCTGTCTGACAAAGTAGAATTTAGTGATTTATTATTTTTCATTAATTTATAGATTGGCTGGGTGGTTCTTCTGGTCTGAGCTGACTTGACTGAGTATGATCAGTGATGGGTTGGCTGGAGGCTGGATGACTCAAGATAGCCTCATCATGTAGTTGATACATGGCCGGCTACTGGCTGGGCCAGTGTGGGTGCCTGGGTCACATGGTTTCTCATCCTTCGGAGAAAGGCTAGCCTAGGCTTGTTCGCATGGTGGTTGGGAAGATTTCCAAAAGAAGTGGAAATATATATAGCCTCTTAAAACCTAGGCTCAGAATTGGTATTTTATCACTTCTATCATATTTTATTGGCCTCAATTCACGAGGCTAGCTCAAATTCAAAGGGTAGGGAAATAGATTCTACCTCTTGAAGGGAGGAGATATGAAGTTGTATTGCAAAGGGTGTGGATATAGGAAGAGGAATAACTGTGGCCAGGTTTGCAATTAATCTACCACAGAAGGTTTGAGGGAAGTTGGTGGCACATGAATTAGTAAGAGAACAGCATCCAGGATAGGGGTATTGGTTGGGAAGAATCACAGAAGTGATTGGGTGAAGAGGAATAGGCTATTTGTCCAGACTCTAAGATCGGGAGACCTGGTGTCAGGGACAATAGAAGCAATGGAGAAGAAATGAGTCTCTGAATTTGGAGCCAGGCAAGGGACTGCAAGGGACGTAACCATTCACAGAGCTAGGATGTCAATAGGTGGCTGCTGGAGAAAGACCTGTCTGATTTGGATCTCTGTACTAGAAGGGCCTTGAGGCCTTTCAAGATGGCAGCTTTGAGGCTGAGGCCTCGACTACCTATAAGCTGGGAAATCTTGTCAAACCCTTTAACGTTTCCTGCACTTGGTGTTCGCCTCAGTAGAGCAGGACTGTTAGATGATAAACTGAGGCACAATATGTAGAAGCATTTTGTAAACTCTTTTGGGCTGAACACTTTTTAGTGGTTTTATGACTTGGCTGTATTTTTATTTTAAGAGACATTAGCTGCCTAGGGATGGTGGTTAGAAGGCACCTAGGAGGGAGAGTGAAGAGGGAAGAGAGGACTCAGGGTTCTCTTTTCAGGCAAGGGATGCAGTTAGGAGGTGGGAAGAGTAGAAGGATCCAGAAAGGAGAGAGAGGGCTTGGACTTTCAGTGTCCTTCCAGTTTGGGGTGGGGGCAAGGCGCAGAAGCGCCACAGTGTGGGACATTCACTCATGGCTGTTCTGTGCTTCCGTAGATTGGGATCAGAGAGTTGGGAGTTGGAGAGGTGGGCAGCATGGTGGGAGAAGTTAGTCTTCCTGCTTAGTTCTCCAACTGCAAAATCCTGGGTGGTCTGGCCTGAAGTCAGCATAGTTCCCCACTTCTCTCTCTCTCTTCTCCATGCTGCTCTAAAAAGTCCTGTGGTGTCATGCTTCCAGATGTGGCCTCCAGATGTGGCCTGGAGGTGTTCCAGGTGAATCAAGGATCCAGAGGCAACAGCCAAGTTTCTAGCGTTTCCTTCTCCCTCCTTCTCCAATGGGGCCTGCCTTGATGCTTTCCCTCCCCTATCTTCCTTCCACCACTAGGTCAGTGTACCAGGTACCCAGAGGCACTGGTGGATGGGTAAATACCAGTTGTGAATAAACTTGAGGCAGACAGATGCATCTTTATTCATGTTGGAAAGAGCTTATAATTGGGGCAGTGGAGAACTCTCAAATGTTTCCGTTCTGAGCAGTCCCAGTGGCTCCAGGAGAAGGAAGTGAGCTGTTTCCTTGGCTGGGGACCCATCAGGGCACTGGGCTCCTGGCCAGCCAGGGCCTGGGAGGAGCTGCCGAAAACCTTCCCCCCACCCACTCCCCCATAATGGGAACAGCCTGGGTTCTGGTGTCTCACTAGGATGGAGTCCCAATTAAGAGGGAGTAAGGGCGGGAGGTAGTGGTGGTGTGGGAGGGGGGAATGCAGCTGTTTTATCAGTAGCAGACTGTGAAAACCAGGTGGTGCCGCTAGGAGCCAGTACTCTCGTTGCCTGGACCAGATTGCATCAAAGTATACCGAGTGCTTTAAATCCCAAGGACTTTAGTTAAAATGCAGATTATGAGTCAGACCACCTGGGATCCTGTGTTTCTCAGTAGCTCTCAGGTGATTCCTATGCTGCCTGTTTGTGAATCATATTTTGAGTAGCAAGACTCTAGTTTGGACATCTGAAACATATCTATATTTTCTGACACTTCTCTATTTTTTTTTCTGCAGTTTTTCTGTGTTGTTGTTATTGGTTTTTGTTGTTTGTCTTAATTTAAAAAGTACCAAAGGGTAGGCAGTGAAAAATCTCCTGTTTTTGTCTGCAGCAACCCAGTGATTGCTTACCACAGCTGACCAGTGTTATTAGTTTTTACATATGACCTCCCACAGATACTTTATGACTTTACAAACAAGTATATATATTCTTTAATCTACCATTGCTCTGTTTTGGGTATTATCTGATATCTATTATTTTACTTTTTTTTTTTTCACTTAACAACATACCTTGGCCATGGCTCAAGACCCTTCTTTCTCTTTGAAAGTTAAACAGTTTCATTATATACTTTAATTCACTGAGCAAATATTTTTTTAAAAATAAATCTTTATTGTTAAGATTATTATAATTGTTCCTCTTTTTTCCCTCCATAGCTCCCTCCACCTGATTCCCACCCCACCTTCTGCTCCCCACTGTCCTCATCCACAGGTGTACAATTTTTTCCAGTCGCTTCTCCCATCCCTCACAACCCTTTCCTCCTGAGAGTTGTCAGTCTACTCTCTTTCTATGTCCCTGATTCTATTATATTCCCAGTTTATTCTGTTCATCAGATTTTTTATTCACTTGATTTTAGATTCAAGTTGATAGATATGTATTTGTTGTTCATAATTTTTATCTTTACCTTTTTCTTTTTCTTCCTCCTCTTAAAGAATATTTTTCAGCATTTCTTATAATACTGGTTTGGCGGTGATGAACTCCTTTAACTTTTTCTTATCTGTGAAGCTCTTTATCTGCCCTTCAATTCTGAATGATAGCTTTGCTGGGTAGAGTAATCTTGGTTGTAGGTTCTTGCTATTCATCACTTTGAATATTTCTTGCCACTCCTGTCTGGCCTGCATAGTTTCTGTTGAGGTATCTGCTGACAATCTATGGGTGCTCCCTTGTAGGTAACCAACTGTTTTTCTCTTGCTGCTTTTAATATTCTCCCTTTGTATTTTGCTCTTGGCATTTTGTTTTTATTTTTTGAAAGTTTAACTTATGAATCTTATTTTTTTAAACATTTATTTATTTATTTATTTATTTATTTATTTATTTACTTTTTATTTAATAAATCTTTATTGTTCAGATTATTACATTTGTTTCCTTCCCTCCTCCTCCCCATAGCTCCCCTCCACCTGGCTCCCACCTCTCCCTCTACCCTTACCTCCCCAGACATTATCCTCATCCATAGGTGTATGATTTTTGTCCAGTCTCTCCCTGCACTCCCCTCACCCTTTTCTCCCTGAGAATTATCAGTCCACTCCCTTTCTATGCCCCTGATTCTATTATATTCACCAGTTTATTCTGTTCATCTGATTTTTAATTCACTTAATTTTTTGGTTCACTTGTTGATAAATATGTATTTGTTGTTCATAATTTTTATCTTTACCTTTTTCTTATTCTTCCTCTTCTTAAAGAATATCTTTCAGCATTGTATATAATACTGGTTTGATGTTGATGAACTCCTTTAGCTTTTCATTATCTGTGAAGCTCTTTGTCCTTCAATTCTGAATGATAGCTTTGCTGGGTAGAGTAATCTTGGTTGTAGATTCTTGCTATTCATCACTTTGAATATTTCTTGTCACTCCTGTCTGGCCTGCATAGTTTCTGTTGAGAAATCAGCTGACAATCATATGGGTGCTCCCTTGTGGATAATTAACTTATTTTTCTCTTGCTGCTTTTAATATTCTTCCTTTGTCTTTTGCTTTTGGTATTTTAATTATGATGTGTCTTGATGTGGTCCTCTTTGGATTCCTTTTGTTTGGGGTTCTGTGTGCTTCCTGGACTTGTAAGTCTATTTCTTTCACCAGGTGGGGGAAGTTTTCTGTCATTACTTCTTCCAAAAGGTTTTCAGTATCTTGCTCTCTCTCTTCTTCTGGCACCCCCATAATTCAGATGTTGGTACATAATTCTGAAGTTGTCCCAGAGGCTCCTTACACTGTCTTCATATTTTTGGATTCTTTATTCTTTATTCTTTATTTTTTTCTGGTTGGGTGTTTTTTGCTTCTTTGTATTTCAAATCTTTGACTTGATTCTTGCTATCCTCTAGTCTGCTGTTGGATCTCTGTATATTATTCTTTATTTCAGTCAGTGTATGCTTAATTTCTTGTTGGTCCTTTTTTATATCTTTGAGGGTCTTGCTAAATTTATCTGTGGTTTTTAGAAAATACTTGAAAAACCTTATAACCGTGGTTTTGAACTCTATATCGAGTCATTTGCTCTCCTCCATTTCTGTCACTTGTGACCTATTTCTTTGTCTCCGCATTTTGGCTGCTTCCCTGAGTTGATAGAGTAGCTTTGTGTGCTAGGTGTCTATAGGGCCCAGTGGTTCAGCCTTCCCAGTTACCTGTGGTGGACACTGTTTTGTGCACCCCTTTGTGGTAAATCTACAGTCTTGTTGTAGTTAAGCTTTGATTGTTGTTGATATCCCTGGGAGGAATTGACATCCAGGCCAATTGGCTGTGAGGATCAGCTATGTCTACGATTGGAGAACTTCTGTGCTTGAGACACCCTTATGAGACAAGACTTGCAAAAGCCTCTCTGCTCAGCTTGGATGGGACAGAGTCTCAGGGCAGAGCAGACAGCAGTGGCTTCTTGTCAGCCTTGCCCTCAGAGGACCTTGGGTTTCAGTGTCCCTCGGTAATTGCTGTGATCACCTGTGAGAGAAAGCCACTCTTGAGTTTTGCCTGATGCCAGACAGTCCAGTTTCTCCCCGAATGAGTCTGGGTCCCCAGAGTCTCACCTGGAACTGGAGTTCAGAACCATTGGGAGCTTTTGTCTTCCTCCCAGTTGAGAAAGCCAGTCGCATACTCAGTTGCCAGCCCTCTTTGCACATGTACCTTAGTACCTCTGCCTTCTGTACCTCCTCTGAGTCTGAGTGTGCTTCTCTCTTTCCTTCTAGTTGTAGAATTTCCTCTCATCCAGCCTCCCTGTGGTTCTGGATGATGTCCATTTTGTCTTTTAGCTGTAGTTTTAAAATTGTACGAGGCAGCAGTTTAGGTGTTTACCTATGCCACCATCTTGGTTTCTCCCTCAGTGAACACACCTTGATGGATACTTGGTTGTGTGCAGTCTCTTGCTCTTGAGGACAGTGGTGCAATTAGTATCTTAACTAGTGGCCTGATGCACAAAGATTAGTGCAAGAATGGGCCTTCCTTCCCCTGGCTGCCAGCATCACCTTTACTCCAGCCCAGAACCGCCTTTTCACCTTCCCATGCTGCCCAGAGGCCCAGAGCAGCTGGGGCAGTGCAGAACCATGGCGATGACACAAGTGTTTCCCCTGTCCCCAGCCACTTGGTGCCTGTGTATGCAAATTAACTTGCCACATTTGTTGGGTTAATTTGCATACTCACCCCTGATTGGCTGCTGGGCATCACAAAGATATGGTCAATTTGCATCTTAGTCTTTTATTAGTGTAGATATCTTATCATTTTCTGTAGGTGTGAGTTTCTCTGCATGAGTGGAAATGTAGGGTCAAAGACTACATGCATTTGTAATTTTGATGAAGATTGGCAAAGTGACTTCCCTACAGAGGTTGTGCAATATGATAGAGGGCCTATTTCCCTCGTCTTCCAATGCCACACATTTATAAATTCCTGATCTTTGCCAATTTGAGATGTAAAAAAATGATAACTGCTGTTTTGAAACTCCTTCCTTAATTTCCATGGTTCTCTTCAACTATTTATTTGTCAGAGAGTCATTCATCTTCTCTGGCCAGCCATCTTATCAGATGCCTGAGATCCAGGAGAAAACAACACACACTTTCTTCTAGTAGAGAAGATAATTTATTAGTAATTCCTGATGAGCAAGGATTGAGTTGAATTGACCTCCAGGCCAATTGGCTGTGAAGACCAGCTGTGGCATCAGAAGACTGCAGCAAGAGGATGTGCAGGGAAGTGATGGCCTGGCTGAAATGTATGGGTTCCTCAATGAACATAACCTTGCCCAGGAGCTGGCCCTGCTGTGCAGTGTAGCTTGGAACAGGTTAATTAGATCTAATGGGAAGGACTGTAAGGGTCACCTGGTCTCTGGTTTTATAAGTCCTGAAACAAAGGCTCAGGACCTCCAAGACAGCCTTTCAGCTGATGTGTCACATTCAAGCAAAGAGTGATCTATAAGCACTTTGATGAAGTATTATGATAAGCAGGTGACTTCTTTAAAAAAAAACAAACAGACATTATTATGGGTTTATTTGCTTTTATTCTTTCAAAAATATTTTTTATTGATTTTTTTTACAGAGAAGAAGGGAAAGGGATAGAGAGCTAGAAACATTGATCAGCTACCTCCTGTATGCCCCCACTGGGGATGTGCCTGCAACCAATGTATATACCCTTGACCAGAATTGAACCTGAGACCCTTCAGTCCACAGGCTGATGCTCTATCCACTGAGCCAAACAGATTAGGGAAGCAAGTGACTTCTTAAGATAGTGCCTCTCGAACTTCAATGTGCTCAGGCATCAACCTGAGGACCTTGTTAAGAGGCAGATTCTGCTTCCAGAGACCTGAGGTGAGGTGTGAGATCTCTGGAGCTCTGACAAGCTGGGCTGCTGGTCCTGAGACTATATTTTGAGTAGCAAGGGCCTACCTAGAACAGCAGTTGGCAAACTTTTTCTTTAAAGGACCATATGGTAAATATTTGGCTTTGTGGAACACTTGATTTCTGTTGGGGCTACTCAACTCGGTCTTTGAAGGCAGCCAAAGACAATAGGTAAATGATGGATGTGGCAGTGTTCCAGTAAATATTTGTTTACAAACTAAGCAGTGGGAGAGATTTGGCTAGTAGGTCATGGTTTGCTGACCACAATGTCATCAGCATCCAATAATTGCTTGTTGAAGGGATTGAGTGAAGGATGACATTTGAGCAGTTACAGGTGCTGAGCTCACCTAGGTGTCTGGTCAGAGTCTTACCAGGAACAGAAACCAGGGTTTAATTACAGGTAATTAAATGCAGAGAATTGGTCACACAGGTAATGGAAGAGTTGAGAAGTCAATCAGGGATTAACAACACTGAAGAGTTGTTTTTACTCAGAGGAAGAGAAGGAGAGAGGAGGTGATGTTACTGGGGCTCAGTCTCTCAGTAGGAGTTGGAACCATGGTGGGTACACCTACGTGGAGTCCTAACCATGGATGAGATCCAGCTATGGTCAGAGACCCTGGGAATAAATACCCTGGAATCTTTGTTCTTCTTGCCCCTTTGTCTCCCACCCATTGCCAAACTCAGCTGTGACCCAACCTATTCAGGAGCCTGCAGGGAATAGCCCATCATATAGAGCTGGGCAGGGGAAGTCCAGGTATGATCTGAGGTCAACAGGCCAAGTCCAGCCAAAAGGATATTTATAATGAGACCTGAAGTATAGGTGGTTGACCAGGCATATGAGGAAGGATGGGTGGGCATTTCAGGCACAGAGAGCAGGCATAGGATGTGAAGAGATGAATGTGTGGAGTGAGGCTGGCAGGGAAGCCACTCCCAAAAGCAGGATGGAATTTATGCTTTAAAACAGGACTTGGCAAAAGTCTTTGTCATATAATTTTTTTGTTTTGATTAAAAACACAATGTAAAAAAGTAAAAACCATTCTTAGCTTGCAGGCTGCACAAAAACAGGCCACAGGCCTGTTTGCCTTAGTAGTTTGCTGGTCTGATTTATTTATTATTATTATTCTATTTTTTGTTAATTCTCAACTGAGGATATTTTCCCATTGATTTTAGAGTGCTGGTCTGTTTTAGAAAGATCCACTTTTAGAAGGATAAATTGGAGTGACGGGAAGCAGAGAGAGGACACAGATAGGTTGCTGAACATACCAGGAGATGGTGGGAGTCCATCCAAATGGAGATCATCGTGGTGGAGAAAGGGCTGAGCTAGAGATGTAGAGTGGACAGGATGTGGATGTAGGGTGGAATGGCTGGTCCAAGCTGATGACCTGGGCTGGGTGTGGAGGAATATGCAAACTGACACTGAATATTCTTAATTAGCTTGGAAGCTCTGCCTCATTTGCTTCAGGAAGCGTGAGGGTCCTGTGTTCCTGTCAATGGTGCACGTTTATTCTCTTCTCTTTCTTCTTCCCACCATGACCTTTTAGGTAAGCTGGTGGAGAAGCAGGTTATGCTGCTCTCAATAGGCCAGGAGTTAAGGCTGCCCAGCTGTTGGTGACTCACTGGTTGCTCATCTGGGTACTGAGCATCTCTCGTTTTGTTTCAGGCTGTGGCTGCCTTTCCAGGACAATACAGGAAGTGCCACCACTTCCCTATGGCCTCTGGGCTGGGAAGTCCCTGGCCCAGCCCTAGGCTCAGAACACCTGCTGGAAGCCCTGATGTCATTCTGATCACAGGCTAACTGTGGCATAGACAGGGCTGGATTGTGTCTTACTTGGGTTCCCCTAGAAGCAAAGGCAAGAGTTCCAGTGAAAGTAGTCCCTTTCAGTGAAAATAAGACAGGGGAGGGAAGCAGCCTATACAGGGTGCTTTTTGGAGCCAGTACCACTGTGGGCAATTGGAACTTAGTCCTCCTGAGAGCTCTGGACTTCACAGTAGAACACAGATTCCAGAGCTGTCCTGTGAGTTATTGATACCTTCTCCAAGGTATGTTAACTCCATGGCACTTGCAGTCTGCTACATGGCTTTTTGCAGCTCAGGAGAGAAAGCTCAGGGCAGATGTGCAGACATAGTAGGAAGGCAGCTGGAAGTTCCTGAATGGTGGGGCCCCAAGGAGATAGGTGGGTGCCTGCAGAACTTGCTGTAAGCATGGTTGTCATCTCGTCAACAGATGGGAAAACAGAAGCCCAAATCACACAGCAGGATTGAGAAACATGAGGGCTGCAGCTCAGAGCTTGTGAATTCAGTGTCTTCCACTATTTTTAATCAGCCCATGCTGTTAGGGACTTCTGGGCAGGAGAGGCCCTACCCTCAAGAGTCTCATAGGCTGAGTCCAGTTGCCCCATTTACCTGCCTGCTACATTCTCTCCTCTGAATACTCCCCAATTCTTGAGCCTACGCAAAGCCCAGAGCCATGTCTGTGAGAAGGGGAAACCTGCAGGACATGTGGCAAGGCTTGGCTTTCTTACCAAGCGCCTGCATGGGGCTTGCAGAGTCTGGAGAGGAGAGTAGGCAGGGGACAGAATGGGGCTGGGAGTTGAGAAGTATCTAACTGGTCAAGCAGAGGCAGAGATAGAATGAAACAGATCAGCATGTAGGATACTCAAGGGGATTGATGAATGGGCTGGGCAGGTCTGAGCCCCATGTCCTGATTACTTGGGACCTGTGACCCTTTGTATAGCTAGGAGCAGATGGCACAAGCCTCAGCACTAAAGACTGTGTGTGAGCCAACCACTCAGTTGTTTCTCCATTTGGGGAAAACTTATGGGAGCCCAGTATATCCCAATCATTGTGCCAGCTCCCCTGGGAACACATGAATGAATCAGGCTATTGGCTTCTCTCATACTCACTGTGTCCTATAGGAGTAGGACAGCAGTCTTCCACCTGAACTCCATTCTGCATGGAATCCTGAATTAGAAGTGGAAGACAGCACAGCCCTCAGGGAGCCCTTAGTCTGGTGTGGAGTTCCTCCTTGCTTAGGGAAGCTTAGAAATAGTTTTGTTTCTGAAGTCTTTGAAACCCAACAGGGAGTGGGAGTGACTGGAATCTGCACATGATTGACCCAGCATAACCTTCATAAAATCCTATCCCATTCCTAAACCCAGCCTCCAATAGATCATTAGCAAACTTGCCTGTAATATTTCCTTCCCTGTGCCTAGCTCTTTGCAATGTGGCTTTGTACTACCCCCCATCAGGAGTCTATTTATTCCTCAACCCTTTAATTTGGGATAGTTCTCCAAATTAGTCAAAATTCTTCAGAAAAACAGAATCAACAGTGAAGAGGGAAAAAATGTATATATAGCTATGTGTGAATGTGTGTGTAAAGAGAGGATCTGTCTGTCCATCCATCCACCCATCCATCCTTAAAGAGATTTAAGAAATTGGTTTATATTACTATAGAGATTTGGTGAGTCAAAAGTCTGATGGGAGAGGCTGGCAGGCTGGAGACTCAGGGAAGAGTTGCAGTTCAACTTTAAAGGCAGTCTCCTGGCAGAGTTATTTCTTACTTGGGAAAGGCGGGGAGGGGAAAACATGTAAGGAGAGTTGGGGGGAAGTCAGTATTTGTCCTATTAAGGCCTTCAATGGATTGGATGAAGTCCACCCGCATTATGAAGAGCAATCTGCTTTACTCAAAGTCCAATAATTTAAACTGTAATCTCATCCAAAAATACCTTTACAGAAACATCCAGAATAATATTCAACTAAATATCTGTGCACTGTGGTCCAGCCAAGGTGACACAAAAATGAACCATTCTAGCCGGCCTATCTATCACCTGCTGTGGGTCATAGAATGTGGTGAAAGTGGCGAGTCTCAACAGGCTTTGCTCAGTTCCATTCACTTTCTTGGAATTTTTCCCGACACATGTGAACGATCTTGGATTAGCCACTGAAGGATGAGAGACCATGTAGAACAGAAATGATTCATTCCAGCTTATGCCAGTTATCACCCACCCTGGCAGCTGACTGCATATGAGCAGGGATCCCAGCCAAGACTGCAGACCCAGCAGAGCTCAACCCAAAATGCTGACTAATAGAACTGTGAGTTCAATGAATAGTGCTGTTTTAGGCTACAAAGTTTTGGGGGTGGTTTGTTATACAGCAAAAGCTAACTGATACACAGTCCAAATTCTGTATTGCCTCCCAGGTACCCTATCAGCCTGCCACCTTAGATTGTGGAGAGGACACAGACAAACAGAGGGTCTATTTCAGGTTATAATAAGGCCTGTGGGTGTCTGTATTCATTGAGGGCATCCATGCAGCCACTGTTCCACCCTGATGTTTAAATATAGCTCTGCTCAAGCACTCTAGCCTGGCAGGTCCCATAATAATGTGTCAGAGAAATGGAGGGATAGTTGGCAGCCAGAGGGCTGAATGTTGGGGGTTGAGGGAAGCCAAGGGCTGGGTTCTGGGACCACCTCTGTGTGCCTGGGGGAGTTTTAAGGGTGCATTGTATGTTGGAGGACATGAAAAGAACTTGGGAGGTAGTAGCCTTGAGTCAAGTTCTGCTTCTGTTGCTCATCATATTTGTGTCCTGGAACATTTGGCCTCACTATTCAGAGAGACTATTTTTTTTCAAGAGCAGAGTTAGGTTTTGCAGGATCTGAAGTTGATACAATTTAGGAGCTTTCTTTAAGTAGGAGAACTGAAAACTATGATTACAAAATTGCAGGACTTTGGAAAGGACCCAGGCAAGTGAGCTTAAGCTTCATTAACTTTGCAGTAAATCGCTTCTGGCTTCCTCACCGGTAAAATAGGAGAGTTAATAATAGCAATGGAATAGGATTGTTTTGAAGGTCATATGAATACATCATTCTAGTAGGTGGGTCTAGCAGGAAGACAGTTTTGCATGGAGTGACTTGCACATGGGCGAAGGGGCTCATGTAGCTGTTGGTGGATGGGCTCCTGGGGTGAGGGTGGGAGCATGTGGAGCAGGATAAGGAGGAGTGGTGAAGAATGGTGTGGAATCTATACTCCCATTTGGCCTATGGTCTGCTCCTGAGGCTAGCAGAGAGGGGCTACAGGCAGATGCAGGAGCTGATTCCAGGAGGATCTTTGTGAGGTCCTGGGGCCTAAGTAAGATTGTGACACAAAGTTGGCAGAAGTGTGTGTTTTCTTCCCTAGAGTAAGAGGCTAAAATGAGGATTTGTGAGCAAGTAATTTATTGGGAGTGGACTCTCAGAGAAGCATAAAAACTAAGGAGAAAAACTGGACAGGGCAGGGAAGATGCTTAGCAAGACTCAGTAGTAGTCCTGTCTCACTCTGATCCCCCAGGGAGCTCTGGGATGTAAATGGACCAGATAATTGTCCCCCTTGAGGTAACTAGGGCAGACTTCTGTCCCCTGTGTCAATCGGTTGTTGGGAAGCAGGTGGGGAGTATACCTTTCAGGTCATCTATCAGCCATGGATAATTCTCAGGAGCAGATCTCAGCAGCTGGTGGGTGGGTGCTCTGGCTTTGGAAAGAGGATCTAAACAGAGCACCAGCAGAATCTACTATAAACTTCTACCCCCATTTCTGCAGGATACTCAGACCTAATGGTATGGGGTTGGCAACTTGGGGAGTGCAGGGGATGAATGAGAGGAATTTAGGAACACAATACTGATCTTCAAGACACTCTGGCAGGGGCAGTGGTGACATGCTGCCCCCAAGTGGTTTTAAGGGCTTATCTTTCTAGGAGCCCTGTGCTAAGCTCATGTGACTTACAGAAATAACTGGGGCGAGTTAGGTATTCTGGAGTACCATGCTCTGCAGATGGGGGTAAAAACCCATGACATGTATGTGTTTTCTATTAATGCAATCTCATCTGTGACTATGGGCTGATAAGGTCTGGAGGAACTCTGGGCACATATGGGAAAGGGGTTTGTCAATTCTAAACTTCAGGATGACCAAAGCCATGTAAGTCATCAGTTGGAAAAAGTTCTCCACCCTGTGGAAGGACCAGAGATTCACCCAAATCCTGGCAATGGACTACTGGTTAGTTCATAAAGAAGTGGGGCTAGGGAGGAAAGAATATATGGCAGTTTGGTGCAACTGGGGACCTGCCATGTCCTATATTCAAAGGCAAAGCTATTTATCTTTTGTGAGATGGGTCTTAGGAAAAAGCAACCACAACTGGTCTATGGTGTAGGCAGGAATGTAAAATGGGATGAAAACTACTTTGAAAAACTGCTTGGCAGCTTCTTATGAAGTTAAACATACACTTATCCTATGACCTAGCAATTCTACTCCTAAGTATTTACCCGACAGAAATGAAAACACATTGTATTAGTTATCTATTATTGTGTACTAACTTGTACCAAAAACTTAGCGATTTGAGAGAACAATAAATGTTTATCATCTTTACAGTGTCTGAGGTCAGGGTCCGGGAACAGCTTAGCTGTGTGGTTCTGGCTGGAGGCGTTTCATAAAGTTGTAGTCAATAAGGTGGCTGGCCAAGAGCAGAGCTCGATGGAGCTGGAAGATCCATGCTCAAGACACCTCTCTCACCTGGAAAGTTAGTCCTGATGAAAGGCCTCAGGTCTTCTCCACTTGGACCTCCCCGCAGGGCTGCTTGGGTATCCTTCCCCCAGAACAAATGATCTAAGAGAGCAAGGAGAAGCTATGATGCCTTTTGTGACCAAGACACATAACAGATTGATATTTCTGTAATATCCTACTGACTGTGGTCAGCTTTGTCCAACGTTGGGGAGACTACATGAGGTCATGAATGTTAGGAGTGGAGAATCATTGGAAGAAATCTTTTTTTTAAAATTAAATCTTTATTATTCAGATTATTACATTTGTTTTTCTTTTTTCCCCTCCATAGCACCCCTCCACCCAGCTCCCACCCTTCCCTCCCTCCCATTGATTTCCTCCACAGGTGTATGATTTTTGTCCAGTCTCTCCCTGTACACCCCTCACCCCTTTCCCCCTGAGAATTATCAGTCCACTCCCTTTCTGTGCTCCTGATTCTATTATATTCACCAGTTTATTCTGTTGATCAAATTTTTAATTCACTTAATTTTTAGATTCACTTGTTGATAGATATGTATTTGTTGTTCATAATTTTTTTGGCTTTTACCTTTTTCTTCTTCCTCTTCTAAAAGAGTACCTTTCAGCATTTCATATAATACTGGTTTGGAGTTGATGAACTCCTTTAGCTTTTTCTTCTCTGTGAAGCTCTTTATTTGCCCTTCAATTCTGAATGATAGCTTTGCTGGATAGATTATTCTTGGTTGTAGGTTCTTGCTATTCATCACGTTGAATAATTCTTGCCACTCCCGTCTAGCCTGCATCATTTCTGTTGAGAAATCAACTGACAGTCATGTGGGTGCTCCCCTGTAGGTAATGAGCTGTTTTTCTCTTGCTGCTTTTAATATTCTCTCTTTGTCTTTTGCTCTTGGTATTTTAATTATGATGTGTCTTGGTGTGGTCCTCTTTGGATTCCTTTTATATGGGGTTCTGTGTGCTTCCTGGACTTGTAAGTCTATTTCTTTGACCAGATGTGAGAAGTTTTCAGTCATTATTTCTTTAAGTAGGTTTTCAGTATCTTGCTCTCTTTCTTCTGGCACTCCCACAATTCTGATGTTGGTACGCTTGAAGCTGTCCCAGAGTCTCCTTACATTATCTTCACATTTTTGGATTCTTTTCTCTTCTTGCTTTTCCAGTTGAGTGTTTTCTGCTTCTTTATATTTCAAATTTTTGACTTGATTCTTGCCTTTCTCTAGTCTGCTGTTAGGACTCTGTATAATATTTTTTATTTCAGTCAGTGTATGTTTATTTTCTATTTGGTCCTTTTTCATCTTTAGTTGGATCTTTTCCATCTCTAGTTGGCTCTTTTGCATCTCTAGATGGTCCTTTTGCATCTCTAGATGGTCCTTTTGCATCTGCTCTTGGCTCTCGCTAAGTTTATCCAACTTTTCTAGCATATTCTTGAAAAACCTTATAAGCGTGGTTTTGAACTCTATATCCAGTCGTTTTTTCCCCCTCCATTTGTTTTGTTTGTGATCCCTTCCCTTCTCTCAGCATTTTCACTATGCCGGGGGAAACTTCTGTGTTGAATTCAGCCTTATGATACCAGACTTGCAAAACCGCAGAAGCCTCTCTGTTGAGCTTGGGATGGGTGGAGTCTCAGGGCTTAAGGGACCGCTTTGCCTTCCAGTTGGCCCCACCCTCCACAGCCCCTGAGTCTCACATGACTGGGTAATCGCTGGAGCGGTCCCTGTGCGCACGCGCAGTGCCTCTAGACCACTGCCTTTCCAGCTCCCCTGCGCACCAGGACCACACGAGTCTAGGTCTCCAGGGTTTCGCCCGAAACAGGGGCTTAGTGGACTCAGAAGTGGCTCAGTTGGGAGGGTCTCCGGCCCACTCGCGAAAGCCAGCGGCACAATCAGCAGTCTGTCCTCCCCACAGTGCCGTGCGCAACCAGACCTCTGATCTTTTGCGACTCCCCTAAATTTCCGTGTGCTTCTCAATTTTCACAGTCCAAACTCCCCCCATATGAGTTTCTGCTGGATCTGGGGTTTAGTGTCATAAGATAAGGGGTTCAATGCCGTTGGGAGTCTCCGTTTCCCACCCGCCAGAGAAAGCCAGCCAAGTACTCCGGCACCCCCTCTCTCAGCGTGGGTGTCTCCGTACCTCACCTTTTTGCAGCTCCTCTGGGTTTCTGTGAGCCCCTCTCTTTCCTTCTAGCTGTAGAACTTCCACTCAGCCAGCTTTCCTGTGGTTCTGGATGATGTCTGTTCTATCTCTTAGTTGTAGTTTTGAAATTGTTGTGCGAGGCAGCAGTGTAGGTGTTTACCTATGCTGCCATCTTGGATTCTCCTGGAAGAAATCTTGAAGGCTGACAACCACAGGGTTAATGTACCCGTGCCTCCTCTAGTCTACACAGAGCAATGCACATTACACACCCCCTTCCCGTGGCACCTTGAGATGCTAGTGCATTGAGTCCCGGTATCCCTCGGGGGATTTGTGAAGGGGCTTTGGTTCTAGGGCAGCTATAGCTGCAGCAGTGGCATCAGAAGACTGCAGTGTTCAGCAAGAGGATGTGCAGGGAAGTGATGGCCTGGCTAAAGTGTATGGGTTCCTGAATGAACATAACCTTGCCCAGGAGCTGGCCCTGCTGTGCAGTGTAGCTTGGAGCAGATTAATTAGATCTAATGGGAAGAACTATAAGGGTAACCTGGTCTTTGGGTTTATAAGTCCTGAAACAAAGGCCCAGGACCTCCAAGACAGCCTTTCAGCTGATGTGTCACATTCAAGCAAAGAGTGATCTATAAGCACTTTGATGGAGAGGCTTATGTGTTTTTTTTTTTCATCCTAGAGTCTCCCTGGCAGGATAAGGAGTATGGTGAAGAGATGAGATGATGTGGGAAAGAGAGGCACTAGCCCTTTAAGGGGAAGCCAGTGTTTGCAGAACAGTGTACATCAGCATGCAAATGGCTGCGCAAACAGACTTGGGCCTCTAGGCCAGTAAACTTGCATGAACCAAAGAGTTTTTGTGTCCATTTGCCCAGCCCTGAATCATGGTTTCCTGGTGGATGTGAGAAGCACTACAGCTCTAGAATTTCTATAAAGGAGGCCCTGGGGTGGGGGTGCAATCTGGCTGAGAAGGTGGGAGGCTGCAGAGAGTCACTGAACTGAGCTGGGAACAGCATATTTGTAATTGATTGATTATTAGAGGGTGTCTTTGATTCTTCATTTTCTATTTCTAGTCTGTTAATGGGGCAGCAGGAATCACTGCTACTTTAATAATTCCCCTATCCAATTCTTTGAATACCTCTTTCTACTTGATCATCTAATCTGCAATTTTATAAATCACTCCCTGCTTCATGTTCCTTTTCCACTCTTATTCGCTATTCTTTTTTTAAAAAATATTTTATTGATTTTTTACAAAGAGGAAGGGAGAGGGATAAAGAGTTAGAAACGTAGATGAGAGAGAGACATCGATCAGCTGCCTTCTGCACGCCGCCTACTGGGGATGTGCCAGCAACCAAGGTACATGCCTTTGATCAGAATTGAACCCAGGACATTTCAGTTCTCAGACTGATGCTTTATCCACTGAGCCAAACCGGTTTTGGCTCGCTATTCTTTTTATGCCAGATCAGATTTGACATTTTTAAATGTACTTGCCTGGTTCTAAGGTTATTCCAATGACCAGTGCAGACCTTTTCCTGGAGCTACAAACTCAAGCAGCCCAGTGTCTCCTAGACAACTCTCCCTTGTCTTCCAGGTACCTCAGCTGAAAAGATCTGAGATGAAACTCGGTTCTTGCAAGTACCCATCTTCATGAAGCTGTAAAATAGTGGTGGCTCCATTCAATTAGTGCACATCCCAGAAGGCTAAGGTTAGCTGGGAACCTCCCTTAGTCTTCTGCACTCACATGCAAACTAAGTCCTGTCTTCTTGTCTGACATCTTGACTATTTTTGTGGCTCTTAACTGGTCTTCTAGCACCCTCACTTACTATCCTCCTACCACTGCATCCCTAACTCTCCAGTCTCTGAAGTCAGAGTTATTTGCATCCTTACTCTGATGCAATAATGTACCTGTGTGACACGGGGAAGGTTGCGGACCCTGTCTAAGCTTTAGTTCTCCATTGGTCAAAGGAGAGACACTTGCTAAGGACCAGCACAGATCATTTTCTGGAGTGTTATATGGCACGAGGGGCTGGCTGTGTTCTGGATAGAGAGCAACCCCATTGTGGGGTGGGTGACCCTCTAGCGTCCAGAAATTGCAGTATAAGCAGTCCTTGGAGCCTTTAGCTTCCAGGTCTTTTCAGCCTGCCTGCCACTTCCTGCCACCAAGAGGGAAGAAGTGTCATAAGCTACAGCTGAAACTCAGGCCTCTATTTTGGTTTCTCTCCCCACATACCAAAAATATGTGCTCGCTCCTTCCCATTCCAGAACTTCTAACCCAACTCAGTCTCACCCAGTTTCTCATCACTGTGAACTTTTGTATATAAATTTTGGAAAAACCTGTTTTATTTTGAAATTACTATATATTCATGAAGAGTTGAAAAGACAATACAAGAAGATCTCTTATATCCTGTACTCCTCATCTGGATCTCCCCAATGATTACATCCCACCTAACTATAGTACTAAAACTGGGAAATTGACATTGGTACATCTATGAATAGTTCTGTTATATTACCACTGGTAGAGATTTGTGTAACCACCACCCTGTCAAGATATAGAACTATTCCATCACCATAAAAGATCTCTGTCCTACTACTACTACATATTCACACCTACTCCTCTCACCACCATCCTTAACCCCTGGCAACCACTAATGTTTCCTCCATTTTTATATTTTTGTCATTTTGAGAATGTTATATAAATGGAAGCATATAATATGTGAAATTTTGCATTTTTCTCACTCAAAATCATGCCCTGCAAGATCCATTCAGGTTGTTGCATGTATCAACAGTTTCATTTTTTTTTAGTTGTAAATCATTGTGTGAATATACCACAATTTGTTCAACCATTCAATTGTAGGACATTTTAATTGTTTCTAGTTTTTGTTATCTATCTCTATATATAAAAGCCTAAGTGACCATCACAACTGAAACAATCGAATGGATGACCGAACAGGCTGTGTGGGGTGACCAGGCCAGCAGGGCTGTTAGTGAGGAGGGATGACTGAATGACTGAGCAGAGGGCTGCATGGGGTGACCAGGCTGGCAGGGGGGACAGTTGGGGGTGACCAGGCCAGCAGGGAGTGGGGGCAATGAGTGAGAGGCTACCAGGCTGGCAGAAGGGGGCAGTGATGCAAAACCAGGCTGGTGGGGGAGCAGTTAGGTGTGGCCAGGCTGGCGGGGGGAGGGGGAAGTTGGGGCCAACCAGGCCAGCATGGGGGGAATTTGGGGGTGAACAGGCTATCAGGGGTGGGAGGGCAATGAGTGAGGAGCAACCAGGCTGGCAGAGGGAGGTAGTGAGGGGAATCCAGGCTGGTGGGAAGTCAGTTGGGGGCAACCAGGCTGGCAGGAGGGGCAGTTAAGGGTAACCAGGCCAGTAGAAGTGGGGCAGTTAGGGGTGATCAGGCAGGCAGGCAGGTGAGCAGTTAGGAGCCAGTAGTACCAGATTGTGAGAGAGATGTCCAACTGCCGGTTTAGGCCCAATCCTAAACCGGCAGTTGGACATCCTCTGAGGGGTCGTGGATTGGAGAGGGTGCAGGCTGGGCTGAGGGGGCTCTCCCCCACCCCCATGCATGAATTTTGTGCACTAGACCTCTAGTGATAATAAAAACATAATACTAATTAGATTGGATGTCCTTCTGGACAAAGCCAGGGTTGCGAGGGAAGCCTGGATCCCGGGTGCCAGAGGGAAGTCAGTGCTGGCAGCTGGGGGAAGGAAGGCCTATTCTTTCATGAATTTAGTGCATCAAGCCTCTAGCTATAAATAAATTTCCATGAACAATTGATGGCAGATTTTTGTGTGTAGACGTAACTCTTTCTCTGAGATAAATGCCCAGGAATGCAATTGCTGGGTTGTATGGTAAACATATTTCATTTTTAAGCAAACTGCCAAACTGTTTTTCAGAGTGACTTTCCCATTTTACATTTTCACCAGCAACCTATGAGAGATCCAGTTTCTCCGCATCCTCTTAAGTATTTGGTATTGTCATTGTTTTTTTATTTTAGCTGTTCTAATAGGTGCATAGTAATATTCATCATGGTCTTAATTTGCATTTCCCTGAAAGCTAGTGGTTTTGAGCATCTTTCCATGTGCTTATTTGCCATTTTGTATTTTCTTTGGTAAAGTGCCTCTTCACGTTTTTTGCTCATTTCCTAACTGGATTGCTTTTTTATAACTGTTGAGATTTGAGAGTTTTTTTTTTTTTAATGTATTTTGAATGCATACTTTGTCAGATATGTGTGGTCTGCAAATATTTTCTTCCAGTGTTTTCAGCATTTTCACAGTGTCTTCTGCAGAGCAAAAGTTATTAATTTTGATAAAGTCCAATTTATTGATTTTTATGGATCATAATGGTGGTGTCATGTTTAAGAATTGTTAGGTCATCAGCCCTAGGAACTGATTTTCTCCTCTAAAGGTTTTATAGTTCTACATTTAAATCTGTGATTCATTTTGACTTATTTTTTGTATAAGGTGAGGTTCAAATATTTGCCTGGTGGATATCCGACTGCTCTCACACCATTTGCTGAAAAGACTATGCTTCATCCAATACCACTTGCATCTTTGTCAAAGTTGGCTGTGATTGTGTGAGGCGGTTTCTGGATTCTCTATTCTGTTCCATTTATCTATGTGTCTGTCTCTCTACCAATAACACACTGTTTTGATTTCTATAGCTACATAGTAGGTCTCAATATTGAGAGCTGATTCCTCCTATTTTATTATTCTTTTTCAAAATTATTAGTTCCTTTCCATATATATTTGAGAATAGTCTTGTTTATACAAATGTTTTTACTGAGATTTTGGTAGAATTGTATTAAATTTGTATATCAATTTGGGGAGAATTGATTTCTTTACTATCACGAGTTTTCCAATCCATGAACACATTATGTCTCTCCATTAATTTTGATTTTTCTTTTATTTCTTCTTTAGTTGGCATTTTGTAGCTTTCAGCATACCAATCCTGTACAGGTTTTGTTAAATTTATGTACAAATATCTCATTTATTTTTGAGTAACTGTAAATCATACCTCAGCTTACTGAGGTATGATTGACAAATAAAAATTGTCTATACCTATTTAGGTTGTTATAGGCAGGAGATTCACATGCTAGACATTCAGTTGCTCTCAATATTTATTATGCTTAGTGGGCCTCCAAAGACACCAGGGGCTGGGTGGGTATCTTAGTTGGTAGGTACTATTTCTGCTGTAATAAGCATTCTTTTAGTTAAAAGTCACAAACCCCTTTTGGTTTAAGCAATAAAGTGGTGAGGATGGAACTTTTGTTTTTTGCAAAGCCATAAAGAGGAAAAAGTCAGCCTGGTCCTCTAGAGAAAAAGAAGTAAGTTAAAAGCTAAGAGCTTGACCTAATCTCTTGGTAGGCAAGAAGTAGGAGCCCAGGCAAATGTGTGCAACAGAGATTCCCTCAGGCCTGGAGAGAAGGAACTGGCCCAGAAGATCCTAATTGTAGGAGACCCGGCCTCAGCATCCCTTAGAGTAGCACAGACTTTGCCATGTGAAACCCTCTCCTAGTGTCTGGATCTGCATGAAGATAGGTCCTCTGGTTCTTACTCTGGAAAGAGCAGGAGAGAGGCTGGAAAGGGACTGAAGTGGACCCTGTTGGTGCCTCACTCAGGTCCCTTTACCACTGTGGCTGCTGTGCATGCTTCCTGCTGCTGGAGGGGTGTGTAGCAGAGGTGCTATTGTAGATATAAGGGTAAGGGAGCACTGACATGCTCCTGAGGCCTCTCCTTTCTTCACCCCTTGCCTGCCCACACACATCCAGAGTCTGGCCTCATCTCTGCTCTTTATTCCCCTCCCTCCCTGGCTTGGGAGCCAGAGAAAGGATCTCAGTAGGTACAGCGACTCTCTTTTGATCCCTGGTGGATCAGGTGAAAACTTTGGTGATTCCCAATGGGGTTTCCCCCACAGACTACTTTATTTTCCAAAATAATGGGAAAAGATTTGAACAAGTACTTCACCAAAGAAGAGATGCAATGTAAATAAACACAAAAAGGTGCTCAACACTCAATTTCATTAATCATAAGGAAAATGCAAACTAAACCACAATGAAATTTCACTACACACCTATTAGAATGGCTGAAATAAAAAGAAAGATCATAACAAGCTTCATTGAGGGTGAAGGTTAACCCTTATATAGTGTGATTGGGAATGAAAATGGTAAAGTTTGAAAAAAGTTTGGCAGTTCCTTAAAACTTTAAACACATACCTACCATATGATCAAGCCATTTTATTCCTAGGTATTTACCAAAAAAAAATGAAATGTTCATACAAAGACCTGTATGTGAATATTCATAGCAGTTTTGTTTTTAAAAATATATATTTTATTGATTTTTTTACAGAGAGGAAGGGAGAAGATAGAGAATTAGAAACATCGATGAGAGAGAAACATCTGCCAGCTGCCTCCTGCACACCTCCTACTGGGGATGTGCCCACAACCAAGGTATATACCCTTGACTGGAATCAAACCTGGGACCCTTGAGTCCACAGGCCGATGCTCCATCCACTGAATCAAACCAGTTAGGACCATAGCAGTTTTTGTTTTTTTTAAATATATTTTATTGACTTTTTACAGAGAGGAAGGGAGAGGGATAGAAAGTTAGAAACATCGACGAGAGGGAGAGAGAGAGAGACATCAATCAGCTGCCTCCTGCACGCCTCCTACTGGAAATGTGCCCGCAACAAGGTAGATGCCCTTGACCGGAATCGAACCTGGGACCTTTCAGTCCGCAGGCTGACGCTCTATCCACTGAGCCAAACCGGTTTTGGCCCATAGTAGTTTTATTTGTAATAGGAAAACTGTGAACAACCCAAATGTTTATCAATAGGTGAACTGGCAAATCATGGTATGAAATGAAATGCTGCTCAGAAATAAAAGAGAATAAATTACTGACACTGCAACAACATGGATGAATCTCAGAATAATTATGCTGAGTGAAGGAAGTCATATTAAAAAGGGCATTTTAGTCTGGCCAATGTGGCTCAGTAGTTGAGTGTCAACCTATGAACCAGGAAGTCACAGTCTGATTCCCTGTTAGGGTATATACCTGGGTTGCAGGCACAATCCCCAGTGTGGTGTGTGTGTGTGTGTGTGTGTGTGTGTGTGTGTGTGAGGGGGACGGGCAGTGCAGGAGGCAGCTGATCAATGATTCTCTATCATCACTGATGTTTCTATCTCTCCCTCTCCCTTCCTCTCTGAAATCAATAAAAATATATTAAAAATATAGGAACAAGGGCATTTTAGTTGGGTTCCAAGGTGACAAACCTATGATAGATGGAGAAGGAGATAAAACATGCAGCTTGAAGGAATAGCCTTGGGTCATGTGTAGAGTTTGCCTTTTAAGGGGAGATTCAGGGTAGACCTGATGCCCTTAAGGGAAGCTGGGTAGGACAATAATAGAACAAGACCAATTATAGATGTTGGTCCTTTCAGAAGTGATAATAGACATGGTTTGTTTGCTCACTTTCTAGCTTCCTAGCTCTTACCAAGAAGACCTCAGGAGACTGAAGCCAAAGCAGTGATTTCCAAACCTTGCTGTGCAATGCAACTACCTGAAAGTGTTTAGAAAATATTTTTGCCTGGGTCCTATCTGCAGAAATTCTGATGTAATTGGTCTGGGCTGCAGCCTGGGCATCAGGAGTTTTTAAAGCTCCCCAAGAGAATAACAATGTTTGAGACCATGGCTCTGGAGGGTTATGTTAGAAAAACTAACGCCTGGGTCATGAAGGAAAGAAGAAGAAACAGCAGAGAAGGTCCTAGAATCTAGCAAACACTGTTGGCCGTCCACATTGCAAAGAAGGAAAGAACGTAAGAAGCAGGTTAAAATATTTGAACTCAGATGAGGGTCTGTTCCCTAACAAACTTTCACATGTTTTGAATATCCATCAACAGACAATTCTATTATTTCATTGGGGGTTGAATATTATTTGCTACTTCATCTTTTCTTTTTTACTATCATTATGAACCTGTGGATTTTAAATAGGAATATTTTATAAAAAACTGTAGTTATTCTTTTTAAAAAATATATTTTTATTGATTTCAGAGAGGAAAGGAGAGGTAGAAAGATGGAAACCAATGATAAGAGAGAATCATTGACCATCTGCCTCCTGCATATCCCCTACTGGGGATTGAGCCCTCAACCTGGGCATGTGCCCTGACAAGGAATTGAACTGTCACCTCCTGGTTCCTAGGTCAATGCTCAACCACTGAGCCATGCCAACTGGGCTAGTTATTCTTTTTGATATTTAAAATGTCCTAAAGTAGGTCTGTTCAAGCTAGCTCCTTTATCCTTTCAACACAACCCTTTGGGTATTTGAGCATTTCCTTGCTCTTTGCCCTACTAGTTGGTAGGTCCCCCCTGGGGAGCCCTGTAAAGGTGAATTACTTCCCTCGGAAGGGAAAGAAACTGTTGATATAGGCTCTGAACAGAACACATTAGCCAAATCTATAATAGCAAAGTATGTCCTAGTTAATGATTAGGTTGAGATGCCAATTTTAATCATATTGGAGATGGGGCTTTTAATGGGTGAGACTGCAGCATGAAGATGGCCATCATCCACTGCAAGGGACCATTCATTCTTTCTGGGTTTATGAACAGGCTGTTAAGTGGAGAAACAGTGTGAATAATCACTCTTTCTCTAAATAAGTCTTATGTAATGGATTTTAATCCTTGAAAGCACTGTTTAATTCATATTAGACCATATTAATATTTTAAACAAAGGGGAAGAGGGAGGTCTATTGGGTCCCATTTGTCAAACTGATTATTAAGTATAAAGACCGAATTTAATTTTATTACTCACCAGCTAGTAATGTCCATGTCCACTATGGGATATTTCAGGGCAATATGGGGAACTTGGGCCAAGCAATAGTTTTGATGGTTAAGATGAGTCATATCTGTTTCTCCTCTATTTTATGTTTAGTGCTAAGATCAGAAGGGCTATCTTGCTTAAATGTAGTGGGGTTCCCTGATATAAGTGTAATTTCAGTCCCAGTATTAAGGCCCTGAAAGTTTCTCAATTAGTGCATTTCAGCAGATGTTAAAGTTAATTCAGAACCTGTGTTGCAGAGGGGCAAAACCAGTGGGCACCCTTTTATCTCTTTGCTGTATACATTCTGTTAACAAAGAGGATTTCCAATTTGTTCATCTGTTTTTATTTTCTCCCCCTGTATCCAAATATTTTGGGGAGAGGTGGTTACTGACTATATTTTAGGGCAGTCCCCTCACCCCTTCTCATATTTATTAGTTTCTTCCTCAGAGAGCCTCAAGCCAGCATTGTCAGGATCAGGGGCCTATTCCTAGCAATTGCTATCTTATTGGCTAAGGAATCCCAGACTGAGCAGGGATCAGAGTAGCTCTTTATCATGTTGCTAAGACTTGACACTCAATTGATCCCAGAGTCTTTTTGGTTCCTTTTGTAGTTGTCCAATAGAGTCATGGTGCCTCTGGCCCTTTAAGAAGGGCAGGGGTAAAGCATTTGGGGTACTTTTTGTATGAGTCTCTGCCATGAGGCACCATGGTATCTTTTTTCCTACAGCCCTTTGCATTGGCAGCAGAGGCAGCAGAGGCAGCAGAGGCAGCAGAGGCATTCAAGGCTCATGGGGTCCAGGTGCACCATCTACTTTTAGGAGTGTAGACCTCAGTAGGCAACACTTTCTTTTTCACATGAGCAAGTGTTGGGCCTAAATATTAGACAGGACATTGGTGACACAACCAAAGGTCACAGGGTAAGTGTCGTGCCCCCAAGCCTAGCATCAGTCATGATTTATCTGAGACACATAATTTGATGAGATGCACAGATAGATGGGTCCAGGCCAAAATACATGTCTCAGGGCCACTTTAAGGAAGGCCCCAGTTCCATACTCTTGTGCCTCAATGCCAACTATTGAAACTTTCAATTTTGGCTGGTAGAATCTATACCCCGTGCTCAGTAGGACACAACAAACGCAGCACAAAGCGGCCCAGCTCAAAATGCAAGTTAACCAGCAGGCAGCAGAGCCATAGAACAAGCCAAAGCAAGAGAGGAGACCCCAGTGGTTGTGGTCAAAACTTAGATACCCCACTTGCTATGCCAGTTGTTGGGGTCCATCTTGCCTCTCTGGCGTGACATATGTTGTGGTATTGAGGGATGATGTGTCATGATGTCTGCAGCTGGCTTTCAAAAGCTCCATCCTGACGGCAGTGAAAAGCCATTGAGGATTTTGGGCAGAGAAGGGACAAGGATGATTTGGGCTACAGCAAATTCACTGGTGGAAGGATTTGCTGCAGGGAGGAGGAAGGAATTGAAGTGGGAGGGGTGTAGAGGAGATGAGTCCAATGAGAAATGAAGAAGCCCTCACTCTGTGGGGCAAGCAGGGAGGCTGAGACAGGAGTGGAGAGGGTTTGAGGACAAGACTCCATCACACATCATTGGGCGCATAGTGCTTAGTGACCACACAAACAACTAAACAAACAGCATGGCTTGAAGCCAGACTGCTTGGGTTTAAGCATTAACTAGGCACATTACTTAACTTCTGTGTGCCTCAATTCCCTAATCTATAAAATGGGGGTGTATTAATTTTCAAGTACCGTACTGACATAACAAAATACCATCGAACTGAGTAGCTTAAGCAACGTAAATTTATTTTCTCACAATTCTGAAACTTGAAGTCCAAGATCAAGTTGTTGGCAGGCTTGGTTTCTTCTGAGCTTTCTCTCTAGGTTGCAGATGGCTATCTTCACATGGTTTTCTCTTATGGATTCAAATCTCCTCTTCTTATAAGGACACCAGTCATATTAGATTAGGCCCACCCTAATGACCTCATTATAATGGAATTACTTCTTTAAAGACCCTGCCGACAATACTAGGCATTGGCAGTTAGGACTTATTGAATTTTGGGGCTATAACTCATATTATACAGGAGGATAACAGAATTTACTTCACAGACTTGTAGGGAGAATTAAGTGAATTCAGACATGTGAAGTATTTAGAACCCTGAGAGAAATGTTTTCGGTTATTAAAGATGCAGAATATATGAAAAGGAGGCAGAAATTTCACAGAAGTCTCAAAGCTCCTTCCTCCTCTGCAAGTTGGCTCCATTGAGTCCTAGAAGTTTTGGGGGCCTAGCACACTCAGAAGCTTCCCCCTCTTGCATCTGATGTCTCCTTTCTGAGGTCACAGCTCTAAAAGATCAGGATCAGTTCGAGGTGGTGGTCTTTTGAAAGCAACTAAGCCAGTGGTTTTCAAAGTGTGATCTCCAGATTATCAACATCACATGGGAACTTGCAAGAAAGGTAAGTTCTTGGGCCCACCCCAGACCTACTGAATCAGAATCTCGGTGTTAATAAACCTTCCAGGTGATGCTGAGGCATACGCAAGATGCAGAACTTCTGAACAAATGTCTGCTCCAAGCAATCTTTTGGTAAAGAAATCAATTTTGCAGAACTACCACTGGGAGGCAGCACAGGTCCGCAAGGCAAAGAGGGCTAAATAAAAGCTCCTACATATGCAAAGCCTCCCCTGCTCTTCCTGCCTCCAGTCTTGCCCCAAGCTTCCCTCAGTTCTCCCCACACAGCTTGAACAACCTCTCGAGAAACCCCAAAGCCAATCGAATCAATTGTGTCACTGGTTTAGAATTCTTCAGTGGCTCCCTACAGCACGAACCGCCCTTCATCTGCCCAGCAGCATCTCCTGCCACATGCACCTTGCACATCCCCTCTTCTCTGTTATCTTCCCTGGAGTCCAGACCCATCTGGGTGTAACTTGGGTAAGACACATCATTCTGATCCTCAGTGTCCTCATCTGTGAAATGCGGGCAATTAACAAGACTTTTCTCAGAGGGCTGTTATTAGCGAGAGCTTGTTTACAAAAGGATTCTGGGCTAGGGTCTTGTGAACAGTGCTCAGTAGTCAGTAGCTTTGCTTCCCCTTGTGCAGGGCTAAGTACAACATATAGCCAGGTGCAGTGAATGCTGTCTAAACCCAACCCATTCCCCAATGTCATGACTTCCAGCTGCCAGCACCTGCATCTCTTTGCCTAGGGCTTCCTCTAGTGGCTGGTATCCACTGTGATATCAGGACCGTAAAACTCCGTCTAATAGGAATGGTAATAGTGCCAACTGATACTGCTGGGAGGGCCTTGTTAGTATCCCATGTAGAATAGGTCCTCAGACTTATTGCTGTTGAGGTTTCCTAGCACTTGTCCTTCTCTTAACTGTCTCTATGACTCCCTTATCTGCAGGAGTGGCCATGGCAGGCAATAGCTATAGGACAGGGGAGATCCACAGGGGCCTGGTTCCCTGGTGACTCCCTGCTCTACCATTCCTGACCTCCTGCCCTTGGGCCACTCAAGAAGGCTCCTGCCCACCCCCTCTCAGACACCTAACACGCCTGAGTTGGTGTCATAGGATGTAAGAGGACACCGGCCACTGGGGGCTGCCAAATTAACCCTGACACCTTGGCAGGGTAGCTGGTGCTGTGTGTGTTTGTGGAACTTGGACCATTTCGGGCTGGAGACATGGAGGTGACGCAGCCTCTCTGCTGAAGCTGCAGGGCTAAGGGCTCAGACCTTGTCCAACAGTATCAGTCATCAGGACCCTACTCTCTTTTGTGGCTGCCTCTTGAGGCTTCCTTTACTCTTGGTCTTCATGTTTCCTGTGGGGCTGACCCCGCCCTGGAGGGAGTTGGCATTCATTTAAGTGACTTGATGTAAGGGGCTCCAAAAGCAGAGTCCCCGCCCCAGCCTGTCCTCCTGCCTGCCTGTTGCATGAAGCCTCGGGGTTAAGCATTGTCTTTTTCCAGGTACTCTTTGAAAAAGTTAGCAAACTACAGTTAGGACCAGCTACATAATATGTGGAACTTAGTGTCAAATGAAAATGCAGTGTTTCTTGTTCAAAATTCATGAGGAATTTCAAGTTAGTGACAGTAGAGCATTAAGCCAAGTGTGGGGCCTGGGTGACTGCACCCTCATGAAGCTGGCTCTGACTGCGGCCCTTCCCTCTCAGCATGATTCAGTTTGTCAGCTCCTTCCCAGGCACCAAGAAGGAGCCCTGGAGCTGCTTGGGGAAGATGCAAGGACACGAAGTAGAAAATGTGTCCTTTAGCTCGGCCAGCATGGCTCAGTTGTTGAGCATCAACCTATGAAACAGGTAGTCCTGGTTCAATTCCTGGTCAGGACACATGCCTGGGTTACTAGCTCAATCCCCAGTGTGGGGCATGCATGAGGCAGCTGATCAATAATTTTTTCTTATCATTGATGTTTCTATCTCTCGCTTCCTTTTTGAAATCAGTAAAAAATATATACATTTTAAAAAGTGTCTTTTATTCAGCTCAGGACACCCTTTGTCTCAAAGATACTTGAAGCCAGCAGTCTCTGCTCAGCTGTCCTTTCCCACTGAGCCTCCCCGTAGGCTCCTAGAGTCATAGCAGGGCATGGGGCCTTTTCTACCGCTGGCCTGGCTGACCCTGGTGGATCTTGACTCACTCACTTCTATTGCTGTGCTTGCCATGTCTGCTTTGCTCTGGGATGTAGGGCTGATCCCTTGAGGCCCTGTTGCTCTCGCCTAGATAGCCACCAGACCTTTGGAATTAAGTCTTAACAGTCTCTGGGGAGCCCCACAGACACACTCCACAGGTACAGGGCCACTCTGGCTCTCTGCAGGCCCGCTCCCAGCATCTCCCCCTAGTGCTGTGTCTGGAGGCTGGGTGTGTGGCTATCCCAATGGTCTGTCTGCACTCTGGCTTTTGGTTGGGTGTGACCAATGGGAGCCATAGTCGGAATCTGGAAGGAGGGAGGAATGAAAGAGGGAGGACATTTATTTCCCCAGCTCCTTCCTGGAGCCTCCTGCAGCCTTGTCAGGCAGCTATCCCCCTACAGCCCTCTCTGCTTCCCGGCTCCAATTCTTCAGGCTGACAGCTTCTGCCCTCAGCCTGCCAGGCCCGGGGTGGTCATAGAATCCAGATATCACTACTATTACTCCCATGAGATCTCCTGATATGCTGCCCAAATCTTTGTAAATAGTCCCTTTAATAAACTCTCGCAGAATTATCCTAATTTGAATTTGTATTTATTTTCTTCTGGGATTCTGGGCGATATAAGGATCTTTGCTCTCTGTGGTACCCTCAAATCTATCTTTGTAGCCCCCAATCCCTATGCCAGAAAGGCCAGGGGCTGAGTATCCAGAATCCAGGCTGGGGTTCACACTCTGGTTCCTTAGACAGCATCTACAGGAGACATGGGGACCCTCTTTCATGTTCCCCTAAAGATGTCCACCTGGCCCTCCATCCTCAGCTAATTGGGAACCAGGGAACTAGCAATTGTATCATTTCCTTTTCAGCTTCAGGGCCTGATGGAGGCAAAATAGTTTCCTCAACCAGAGCTCGCCACCCCCAGATGGAGCCCCTTGGACCAGGAGACCAGGTAACCAGACAAGCAGAGAATAGACAACGAGGCCCCACTGTTTCCACAGTGGCTGTACCAAATTACATTCTGAAGTGGGAGGCCGTCTTAACCTGGGGACCTGATGCTATCTCCAGATAGTGTCAGAGTTGAGTTCAGTTATAGGACAAGCAGTGGGCAACCACCAGAGAAATGGACTGCATCGTTGTGGGAAAACCCACTCATCTGCTGCCTGAAGTGTCCTGTGAGAGTGTGGAGAGGAAGTTTCCCCAGACCTTGCAAAGGGAAGAGACCTGGCTGGCATGGGAGCCCCTGCCACCTGGTACTAGCGGCCTGCTACAAACCCGGGTCTGCTTTTAACAAGCTGGGTCAATGGATATATCTACCCTTTTTGCTCTCAGGGCCCTGGGCTTCTCACAGTAGTCATGGGGACATCTCCCTGCCCTCTCTTGCCAGTGCCTGGGGCTGAGTGAGAGCATCATTCTCTGGGAGCCACATGTGGGTGTGGAGACTAGGAGCGTGGCCCACTCCAACCTGGCTCTCACAGCCTGTGGCCTGGCTGCCCTGGGAGAGGAGCCAGAACTCTCCGGCCCCCATTCTTCAGTCAGAAGGCTCAGGCTCCCAGCCAGGGTAGGAGCCCCAGCCATGGCAGCTAAACCTTCCTGGCTCCTGGCCTCTCTCTCCTCATTGCCCTTCCCCCAACCCCTGCCCCAAATCAATGTCCTGCCGGGTGCTGAGCACCGGATATTAATAATGGCTTTCTCAGAAAACCCGTCTGCTTTTGTAACTGCTGGGAATTGCGTGTCCCACAGCTTATACCTGAGGTCCGCAACATTTGGACTCCAGACCAGCAGCCTGAACATCACCCGAGAACTTGTTGGGAGTGCAAGTTTTGGGGTCCCACTTCGGACCTATGGAGTCAGACACTCTGGGGGTGCAGCTCAGCAATGTGCATCTGAAGGAGCCCTTCAGGGGACTCTGAAGTCCGCCCAAGTGTGGGGAACAACTCGGAGCTGTCACTGGTACAAGAAGTGCAGAAGGGGATGGTTTGGCACCTGCCCAGGTCCCCTTTAGACACAGGTGTCCCATTCCCTGGCTTCTGTGAATGAGTGTTGGCAGCTAGTGGCCTTCAGCTGGCCTTTCCCTTGAGCAATGCCCTATGCTGAATCACTATGCCCAGAAATGCCAGAGGGATTATGTACGTACACACCCGCCCCCGCGGGCCACGGCCAGTGACTGATAGGGCGTAACAGGCTGGCCCTTGTTTCAAGGTGGGACACTCCAGTGGGAATTATGCTCTGGAGCCCCTCATAGAATTGGGTCAAGGCTAGACTTGAATTGCTTCAAGCTGCTGCTTATCCCAAATGCCCAGAGCTGTTGTTGGTACAACAGGTATGAATTAGGCACAGCACCCTGGTGTAAAAGAAAATGTCATTTGGCTTGCTTTGGAAAAATAAAAATAAACCTGGCTCAGAGGCTCTGTCTGCCAAGATGACTGTGCTTGGTTACCCCCTAAGAAGACTGGTTTGCCGCCAGCTGGGAGGGCCTCTTGCGGTTGGGGAAGCTGGGGAGGCCCCTGGATGGCAGGCTCTGGTGGCACTGCTGCGACGGGTCATTTTCCTCCTAGTCTCAGAGAATCAGCTTGTCCCCCTTGGGTCCGATATAATGGGGACATGTTTCCCAGGGAGCCCAGGAAATACAAAAAAATAATAATGTTTCTCCTCCCCTAACTTCCTTTCCTGAAAGGGGTGGGGTGGGGGGAAGGGGGAATGTTCATTTATTGTTTTCAATAGGAAAAAAACAAAAGAAAGGCAAGATATGAATGAACTTTTCCAGTTAGTTTCTGAGGGTATCAGAAACAGTAAGTGTGTGTGTGTTGGGGTATGTTAGTGTGTGCATAGAGGCATATTTGTGTGTATGTGTGTAGAGAGATGTGTTTGTGCATGTAGAGGTATGTTAACATATTGTGTTCACAGAGGTGTGTTTGTGTACCTGTGTGGAGAGGCATGTTTTCATGTGAGAGCTTGGGGCTTGGATCCCATTATAGAGAGATAGTAACTGAGGCCAGGGATCCTATCACTCCCCAAGAAGGTGTCAGTCTCTCCCTGGCCCCAGTTTTCTGCTGCGGCCTCACAGCTGATTCCAGATAGCTGTCACCTGCTACCCTCTTGAAACCCATTGACAACACAAAAGGTGGTGCTGGACAGGACAGTAGGATGACCTGAACGAGCTCCAGCCACCTCCCTGCTTTGAACACGTTGGGGATCTGGGGTTCTGAGTTGGGAGCAATACAGCAAAGTTGAGTAATTATTGTCCCAAATATATCCAAAGGCTTAGGGATTAAGGGAGATGGAGAATGTAGTTAAGCAAAAATATTAAAAAACCAGATGGAAATATAGTAAAACATTGATTCCCTGGGAGCTGTGATTATGAATGATTTCTATTTATGGCTTTGCATTTAATTTCATGTTTTATAAGCAACATGAATTATGTGTACAATAACTAAAAATAAAACCATAAGACGTACAAACACTCCCAACATCTATTCCTTGAGTGGCAGCTTCCTCTCCCACCCCCATCATCAAAGGGAAGCTTTTATTTCCTCAACTTTGTGTTATAAAAACTTCTTGGCATACAGGAAAAAAAGGGAAGAACAGAACAATAAACACCTGAACAATATACCCCACCACCTGCATTAAAAAATAGTAATATTTTTCACATTTGCCTTATTTACATACATATATTAAAATCTATGCTTTTTTCCTGGTACATTTGATAGTAAATGGCAAATAGGACATTTTACCTTTAAACGCTGAACACACCACTCTGAATACATCTCCTAAGTATAAAGTTTCCCAGGAATCCAGACCATTTTCTTGTGGAATGTCCTTCAGTCTGGCTTAGTCAGAATCATTCCTTTCCGTAGGCCACTTTCCTCCATGGGAAGTTCCTTTGGACTAGCTCACCTGTCCAGATCTGCCGCAGACTCAGGGTCTACTGCAAGTGCCACCTCCTCCATGAAGCCCTCCCTGACATTATCAAATAATGTTCTTATCTGTTATCTGACTCGTCATTCAATATTTCTTTCTTTTTTGTTACATGCAGTAAACCTTAAAATGACAAGAAAAATGATTTTAAATATAAGATCATACAATAAACATTAATATCTCAAGAAAAACAATTTAAAATATGTTAGATGCAATGAACACCAATTGTTTAAGAAAAATGATCTTGTGTGTGTGTATATATATGTGTGTGTGTGTGTGTGTGTCTATATATATCTATATATATCTATATCTATATATATACCTATATATATAGATATAGATATATATATATCTAAGCCAGTAGTCAGCAAACTGCTGTTTGCGAGCCACATATGGCTCTTTGGCCCCTTAAGTGTGGATCTTCCACAAAATACCATGTGCGGGCACACACGTACAGTGATATTGAAACTTTGTGAACCATGCGCATAAGTCAGTTTTCGGCTCTCAAAATAAATTTCAATTGTTGTACTGTTGATATTTGGCTCTGTTGACTAATGAGTTTGCCGACCACTGGCCTAAGCAACTGGAATGATTGGAACGACCGGTTGCTATGACACGCACTGACCACCAGGGGGAAGACACTGAATGCAGGAGCTGCCCCCTGGTGATCAATGCGCTCCCACAGCCAACTTCCCCAGGCTGGCCAACCTCCTGCAGTACTCCCCTTCCCCATTGTGGCCAGGCCCTAGGCTGAGGTGGGGAACTGGGGGTGGGTGGCGGTGGACATAGCTCCTTTCCCAGGGGGGCTGAGGGTTGGCTCCCTCCTCGGGGACAGCGGCCAACCTCCTGTACCCCATTCTTCCCCAATGCTGGCAGGCCCCAATCGGCCCATCACTGCCCGCTGTGATGGTGGCGCGGCAGTGAGTGAAAGAGGAGTGGGGAGGCAGGGAACCAAGTGGTGCAGGGCGCCGACAATGGCAGCATTGGCATCCGATGTTTGTTCCTTCTGCCCCCCACCCAGTGACTGTCGCCTTCTCTCTGGCCCCAGTTGGCCCTGATCGCCAGCCAGGCCTAGGGACACCACCCATGTAAGAATTTTGTGCACCGGGCCTCTGGTATAATAATATTACATGCAATAAACATTAATATTTCAAGAATAAAAGGATTTTAAGTATAATAATAATAATATTACCAAAACTGTACATAGTATGATAACAGTATAATATTACAAAAGTTGTAGGAAATATTAAAAATCTGCAAATAGCAAGATTGCTTCTATTATATCTAGAGTATTTTCCCCCCATCTGGCTCTATTTTTGTTCATCAGTTTATGTTGTTCATTATATTCTACAAACGAATGAGATCATGTGGTATTTATCTCTCTCTGACTGGCTTATTTCATTTAGCATAATGCTTTCCAGGGTTTGTTTAAATATATATTTTATTGATTTTTTACAGAGAGGAATAGAGTCAGAAACATGAATGAGAGAGAAACATCCATCAGCCACCTCCTGTACACTCCCCACTGGGTACTCGCCTGAACCAAGGTATATGCCCTTGAGGGGAATCGAACCCAGGACCCCTGAGTCCAAAGGCCAATGCTCTATCCACTGAGACAAACTGGTCGGGGCTGTACCATAGTTTTTTAATCCACTCAAATGGGCACTTAGGCTGTTTCCAAATCTTAGCTATTGTAAATTGTGCTGCTATGAACATAGGGGTACATATATCCTTTCTGATTGGTGTTTTTGATTTGTTGGGATATATTCCTAGAAGTGGGATCACTGCGTCAAATGAGAGCTCAATTTTTAGTTTTTTGAGGAAACACCATACTGTTCTCCATGGTGGCTTCACCAGTCTGCATTCCCACCAGCAGTGCACAAGGGTTTCTTTTTCTCTATATTCTTGCCAGCACTGTCGTTTGTTGATTTGTTGATGATTGCCATTCTGACAGGTGTGAGATGGTACCTCATTGGTGTTTTGATTTGCATCTCTCGGATGATTAGTGACTTTGAGCATGTTTTCATATGTCTCTTGGCTTTCTAATTGTCCTCTTTCAAAAAGTCTCTATTTAGGCCCTTGGCCCATTTTTCGATTCATTCGACATTTCTTGAATGACAAGTCTAGGTGTTGGGGCAGAAAGCTCAATGATACTGAGTGTGGTGGGTGCTGTGGTAGGCACCAGGACTTGATGCTGATGAAGGTAGCAGAGGGGTGCCTCCTTGAAGCTGGGTGGTAAGCGCAGGTATTTCAAAGAAGCAGATGGTATTTGAGCTGAGACCTGATGGATACATGGGAGGACAGGGAACCAGGGGATCAGGATTGGTAGAAGGAGCATCATGATTACACTCATGATGAAAATTGTTTGAATGATTGAACTACTGAGTAATGAATGGATTGGAGAAGGGCAGTACTGGAGGCACAGAGACTAGCTGGGAGCGGTGGCAGTCATCCAGGCGGTAATCACATCATAAACTTGAATAGATAGATATGAGGGATATGAGAGAGGTACAATCAGTGGGGTTTGGCTCTTAATTAGATATGGGAAGATGAGCAGTGAGTAAGTGAAAAACTGGATACACCATCCAAATTTCTGGTGTGAGTGACTGGATTGACATTAGTGCCTTTGACAAGGCAGGTACTTTAAAAAAAGAAATAGGATTTTATGGGTGGGTGGGGGAAATGTGCTTCCTTTTGCACATGTTTGTTTGAGCTCCCATGTGTGGCTCATCCAAATGGAGACATGTGATAGTGGGTGGTTTATATGGAAGGACAGCAGACACATCTAGATGGAGATACAGATTTTTAGGACTTAAGCAAATACATGGCAAAGAAAGCCATACCTGGGACCTGAATGTGGCTTGAGAAAAGTGGGCTAAGCCCCAAACCTGCCACATTTAAGACTTAGAAGAAGGAAGCTGAGAAGGAGTGGCCAGGGAGGTGAGCGGAAAACCAAGACCTGCTGCCAAAGCAACCAAGAATCCTGCCAAGGAAGGGGGAAATCGTTAGTCAGTTGAATGAGGATGTGATCATGGAAGGACAGTTTTAGTAGAATGACCAGGGCAGAAGCAAAATTCCGGGGGCTCGAGTGCTAGGCAGAATACAATGCCCGCAGGTACCAATAAGGGTTTGTTTTGTGAACGACAGGAAGGAATTGAAAATGGGGGATGGACCCTTTGAAATGGGGTCCCTCATTCTCTGTTGTACCTCAGTATCCAGCTAGAGAGGAGGAAAGCTGTGATGGGATATGGGGTGGAGGAGGAACGGGGCAACTGCCAAATAAACACACTATCCAGGGAAGCCCGCCAAGGCTGGGCCCAGAATACCTGGAACGGAACCCATCTTCCTTCTGCAGCAGGAAGTGGTGGTGGGAGCCGAGTTGACTGGAATTTCCGAGCTGTGAGGCTGTCCCTGGTGAATGCTTTTTATATATTTATTTTTTCATTCATAAAAAAGAGTTGGCGTTAAGTGACCCCCGCCTCCCCCTGACCTCCAAACATTCCCTCCCACAGAGGAAGCGCTTAATTTAGCCTCATGTTCCCAGTTGAAAAATATCCCTGAGGTTTGCAGGCTTCTGCTGGGTTGTTTGTCACCCTTTCTTGAATGTGGCAGGATGTTAACGAATATGGCAGGATCGAACTCTTTGTATCTTGATTTCAGCTGAGGTCCTAGGAGAATATGGTTGCTCCATCTCAACCTCAGCACCAAGAGGAAGTTCTGTTAGTCCACCTATACAGGATGTGGGAAGAGCTGTTAAAAACCAACCAGCTTTGGGAATCTCAGATGACCTTCCCCACTCTGGCCCATAAAAGACGTTGGTGAGGCAGACAGAGTAGAAAATCAGAGACTTTCTTGGTAGATGGGCGTTTCCCTATCTAGCCCCAAGTTAGAGGGACTTTGATGGCACCACTTGGAAAGCTTAATATGTTTCCCTCGGAGCTTGTAGAACTTAGTAGACTGGTATCTGATTCACCTGAAAAATTTGACTTGTGAAAGATTGTGCCTAGAACTGACTGCCTGGGATCTAAATAGAAATGTGTCTGTGTTTGGGAAGTAACTGCAGTCCATGAGTTGGTGAGCCAAAGGGGCTAGTCTTGTAGCCGATGTGGCCACACACAAGAGGCAAAGAGAGTTGTTTAGAACTGTCCCCAAACAGCTCCCAGCCCTGAGGGGGTAGTCCTAGCACAAGGATGCTGGAGGTAAAATATCCCAGGTATCAAGGTATCTAAGAGGTGGCTTTGAAAGGGCAACCTAAGCAAGAGATAAGACCAAGACCCCAGGCTTTCTCAGGCATTTACAAGGAGGATTCTTAGCTGTACAATGAGCATCTGTCCAGCAGCAAAGATCAAAACACAGCTGTTACCTCCATGTCTGGGATACTGTGACTTATCATAAGAAATATATATTTTGGTCTTTGTCACCAGTTTCTGGCATAAAGCTTCTAAAGCCCTTGGTATTTCCTAAGTGATAGAAGCAATAAAGGTGTCTTAGTATTCAGCCACATTGAGTTTGTGTGAATGAGGTGACTTTTGGAAAGCACCTAGGGATGGGGGTTGATTGCCAAGAGAACCACAACCCTGTGATTAGAGAGTTGGAACTTTCCACCCCCTTCCCCACCCAGGGAGGGGAGAGGGGATATTGATCGAGTTCAATAATCTAATCAATCATGCTTATGCAATGAAGCCTTTATAAAACCTGAAAGGTCCCTAGATGGTATGGCTTAGAGGTTAGAGCATTGGCCTGCTCATCAAAGGGTCTTGGGTCGGTTCTCGGTCATGTACCTGGGTTGTGGATTCACTGCCTGCCCCTGATTGGGGAGCATTTGGGAAGCAACCAATCGATGTGTCTCTCTCACATTGATGTTTCCCTCTCTCTCTCTCCTCCTCTCTCTTCCACCCCCATCCCCCGATACCTCCACCTCCACCCCTTCTACTCACTCTCTGAAAAGCAATGGAAAAATATCCTGAGGTGAGGATTAACAACAGTAACCCAAAAGGATGAGATTCAAAGAGCTTTTTGGTTGGTGAGCACATGTAGACACTGTAAGAGTACCATGCTGGAGCGGGCATGGAAGCTCCATGCTCCTTGCCCCATACTTTGCCTTATGCATCTCTTCCATCTGACTGTTCTTGAGTTATATCCTTTTATAATAAACCAGTAATCTAGTAACTAAAATGTTTTTCTGAGTTCTGTCAACCACTCAAGCAAATTAATCAAACTCAAGGAGGGGATTGCAGGGACCGATAATCTGTAGCCAGTAGGGCAGAAGCACAGGTTGGTGTCTGGATTTGTGGTTGGTGTCTGGATTTGTGATTGGTGTCTGTAGTTGTGGGGAGGGCAGTCTTGTGGAACTAAGCCTTTAACCTGTGGGATCTGAATCTATCTTTAGGTAGAAGTGTCAGATTTGAGTTGAATTGTAGGTTACTCAGTCAGTGTCTGCTGAGAATTGGAGAATTGCTTGCTGGTGTTGGAAAATACATATACATTGGAACATCCAAGTCTATTATTTCATACTAGAGGCCAGGTGCACGAATTCGTGCACTGGTGGGGTCTGGCTGGCCTGCCCCGATTGGGGCCTGGCTGGGGTCATGGAAGGTTAGCTAGCCAGTTCCACCCTTGATCCGGGTGGAGGGGGGCCTATTGGGTCCTCAGTGCTCATCAAAGCAACTGGTCATTTCAGTCATTCTGGAGTTCTGGTTGGTTGGCTTTTATATATATATAGATAGATAGATAGATAGATAGATAGATATAGATATAGATATAGATATAGATATAGATATAGATAGATATAGATAGATATAGATATATAGATAGATAGATAGATGCCCTCAAAATGCTATCATTAAGCTGAATTTATAGATGATGTCATAGCCCTGCTGGTTTGGCTCATTTGGTTGGAGTGTTGGCCCATGCACCAAAAGGTTGTAGGTTCAATCCCCAGTTGGTCTGGGCAGTTACAGAAAGCAGTCAATCAATGTTTCTCTCTCACATCAATGTCTATCCCCCTGCTATTTCCCTATCTTTAAGCATGTTCTTGGGTGAGGATTAAAATTGTGGTTTTTTTTTCTTTCTTAAAAAAGAGAAGATGTTATAGTATAGAGGTCAATGAATGAAAGTCAAAAGTTTAAAAAAAAGTAAAAGAAAAAGAAAAGATGTTCTTTGAGTAAGGTTACTTAAACATGGAGTGTAAATAAATACACCTGTATCCTTCTAAGGGTTTAAAGGAGCTGGATTGCTAAAGAAACTCTAACCTGACCTGCAACCCTTTAAAGCAACCTCAGATCTGGACCAGTTAAAACCAGCAGTGAAAGCTGTGCAGAACCCAGGGAGGGCACATGGTCTAGAGCCCATTTTAAATTGAGAAGAATGACATTGGCAATGCCACTGCCAAGAAGAAAATGAGCAAAACCAAGTCACCAAACAAAAAACTCACTCCATTGTTAGGACAGGGAGTTCCATGATTTCTGCCCATCCAGTGGGGTTGATCATAGCTTGGACCATTAACTGCTGGGAAGATTTCACACTTTTCCATTTTTTCCAACATTGCACACATCCCCATGTGTAGTGGGGACTGGATTTCTTGTCTTTTTTTTTTTTTGTCACTGAAAACAGAGAAGTTTATCTAGATGTGAAAGAACCCCATATCTTCCATAGACCTGAACTGGAATCATTCGTTGGATAAGATTTTGGAATTATCTCCTTTGGGGAAGGCAAAAGATTTTTCTCTGTAAGGTCAGAAGGGTTTGCATTGCCAACGTGGTGGATTAAAAAGATTATTAAATTGTACTCTACCTTCTCTATTTTCCTTTTATTCTGTAGCAATGTAAGTTTTTGCTAGGCATTTGATTGCCCAGCTTTGACCCTTTCTCAGGTTCCCCTGTAGCTAGATGTGGCCATGTATTCAGGCCAATGGGATAGAAGTGGAATTGATGTGTATAATGCCTTGGTTGTATTCTTAAAAGGAAGTTTACTTGTGTTCCTTCTAGTTTAGCCCTCATTTCTGAAATTATTTTTAATTTTATTTAAACTTTTTTCTTGAGTGCTGGCATCTTCTCCAAGTTTTTCTATTCTGACTTATGTTGCTATTTCTTATCATATGAACTTCTCATTATTGTTGAGCTTGTTTGGATATAGGAGATTACATTTTTAATCTGTTTTCTTTTGCACATCTCTCTGGCTTATGTTTGTTATCTGTAGGTATGTTATTTTGCTCCTTATTCTCTTTCTTCTAACAACATTGTATGGGATTTGGCCTTAGTAATTTTTTATTGCATATTTCTATGTGAAGCGAGTTTTCCTGACTTTTAGGAGACTGGTTATGACTTAAGGGTTTAAAGGAGCTGGATTGCTAAAGAAACTCTAAGCCTGATCTGCATGCAACCCATTAACGCAACCTCAGATCTGGACCAGTTAAAACCAGCAGTGAAAGCTGTGCAGAACCCAGGGAGGGCACATGGTCTAGAGCCCATTTTAAATTGAGAAGAATGACATTGTCATTGGTGAATAGGAGCACTGACATTGGGTTTCCTTGACTTATTCTAGAATTTTAAGGGTAAACGCTTAATGTCGCTCCATTAAATACTAGTATGACTTTTCAAAGGATTTTGGTGGCTATCTTTTACCAGGTTTAGGAAGTTCTATATACCTAAGAATTTTTATCTTTAATATGTGTAATTAAAATATATATTTTAAAATTTGAGATTATCTTGTACACTATTAAAACTAATGATGAGCCGAGACCGGTTTGGCTCAGTGGATACAGCGTCGGCCTGCGGACTGAAAGGTCCCAGGTTCGATTCCAATTGGGGGCATGTACCTTGCTTGTGGGCACAACTCCAGTAGGGGGCGTGCAGGAGGCGGCTGATAGATGTCTCTCATCGATGTTTCTGACTTTCTATCCCTTTCCCTTCCTCTCTGTTAAAAAAAATCAATAAAATATATTTAAAAAACCAACAAACTAATGATGAAGTAATTATTTAATATATTTTAATGCTGAACCATTTCTGAATTCTGAAGATAAATCCAAATAAGATATGACATATTGTTGCTATAATAAATACATTGCTTGGTATAGTTTGTAGAATTTTAAAAACATATACAGTTATTTTATTTTAATGATATATTTTTATATAATATGCTGACTTTCTGAATGGATTTAAAAGGATGAACAGTCCTTTCAGTGCAGAGGAAAATAACAGACATTGCTCTAGCACAGAGTCAAAGCACAGGGGACCTATAAAGCACACTTCGGTGTTCACTGTGCAACAGTTCCTAGAATTTTATTTTGAATTTTCATATCTATGTTTACAAATAATATTGCTCTGATATATTTCTTTCTCATTTTGTTCTTGTTTGGTTTAAGTATCAAGGTTTTTCTAATCTCATAAAATGAATAAGTCATGTTCTCTTCCTATTTTCTGGGACAGTTTTCATGAGATTGGAATGATCTGTTCCTTGAATGCTTTCAAGAAACTGCTTATAAAATTATCAGAGACACTGTTTTGTGCTCAGTGGTTAGAGCATTGGCCCATGGACTATAGGGCCATGCGTTCAATTTCCGGTCAAGGTCATGTACCTTCGTTGCAGGTGTACTTCCTGCTCCCCCTGCAGCCCCATCCTGCAACCAGATCGATATTTCTTTCTCTCTTCCTTCTCCCTCCCTTTCACTCTTTCTGAAAATCAATGGAAAAAAATGTCCTTGGATGAGGATTAAAAAACAACTATAAAAGCCTATGTTTTAAAGAGTAGATTAAAAAAAATCCCCACCTGAAGATATTTTTTCACTGATATTTTTAGGAAGATTGGAAGGGAGGAAGGAGGGGAATGAGAGAGAGAGAGAGAGAGAGGGAGAGAGAAAGAGAGGGAAACATCAATATGTCTCTTCCATTGGTGGGGGCAGGGAGTGAACCCACTACCAACATACATGCCTTTGACCTGAAATTGAATTCATGACCTTTTGGTCCTTGGGCCAACACTCTAACCAATTGGCAAACCGGCAGGCTAAAGGGTGGATTTTTAAACTTTTGATTAAATTTTCAAATGGTTATAAAATTATTTAGCTTTTATATTTCTTCTTTTGTCAATTTTGGATAGATATATTTTCCAGGAATTTACTCATTTCATTTAAGCTTTTAAGTTTAGTAGCAAAAAAAACTGTTTATACTTTATAGTTGTTTATAATTTAAATTTCTGTTTTTTTTTATCATTATCATGTTGTTTATTTTTTATATTTTTATTTATTTTTATAGGCTTAAATCACTTTATTTTCCTTGTATAAAATTATGTGGCGGCGACAGTTGGAGCCTGGGTCCTCTGCACAGAAACTCTGGTGTGGGTCTTTACAGTGAATTCCTGATAGGGAGACTTGGTGAACACAGTCTCTTTCCAGAGATCCGGGGGTGAGAGAGCTGTAGGTCTTAGAGATGGCATCAAAGGTGGCCTTGGCGAGAGTTGCCCAGGGTGGCAGTGCAGCCCCTGGCCGAGGTGTAGCAGTCATCAATACCAGCCATCATCAGCAACTTCTTAGGCACAGGGGCCCAGACAATGCCAGTATCCCTGGGGAAAGGAATGAGACGCACCAGTACAGAGCCACAGAGGCCAGTCACCTTGCAAGGAACCGTGTGGGGCTTTCTTGTTTCCCCAGTAGAGAGCTTGGCCAGAATAATGGCTACATGGATGGCAGTGGCTACTTCCTTTGAGCACTTAACACCCAGACCAACATGTCCATTGTAGTCTCCAATGGCAACAAATGCCTTGAACCTGGTCCTCTGGCCAGCACGTGTCTGCCTTCGCACAGGCATGATCTTTAACACCTCATCCTTGAGGGATGCCCCCAAGAAAAAATCAATGATCTCAGATTCCTTGATGGGCAAGGAGAGTAGATAGATTTCCTCTAGGGATTTGATCTTCATGTCCTTGACCAGGCGGCCCAGCTTGGTGACAGGGATCCACTCCTTGTCCTCTGCCTTGCCTCCATGAGCTCCGTGGCCTTGGCCCCTGCCCCGACCCCGGCCGAGACCCTGGCCCTGGCTGCAGCTGCCAAATCCTCCACGGAAGCCACAGCGACCTCCTAATTCCGCTCCCCCTCCTCTGCTCCTACCACCTCCCCCCCTCCCCACCCCGCGATGGCCCCTGGGGCCCTCCCACAGCACCAGGGTCATCCCCAATTTGGTGTTTCATCGGAAAAGAAACCTTTTTTTTTATTTTTTACATTGCTAAGTTATGTCTTCTTTTTTATATATTGTATATACAATTAATTTCTAATTTTTATTTAATTACTTCTGCTTTCTTTGGATTTGTACTATTATTCTTTTCCTCATTATTAATGTTAGCGGATTAGCTCAACCATTTCCAGCCTTTCTGTTTTTCTAATATTATCATTTATGGCTATGAGTCAGTTGTGCGTCATGTTTCCTAGAAGTAGAGCCTAAGATGGGGGTTCTTGTGTACATGATTTATTGAGAGGGCTCTCAGAGTAAGGGAGCTGAGAGAAGCTGGATGAGGTAGAAGAAAGAGCTCAGAAAGGACGTTGTCCCTGGGCCTGATCCATATGCTCTGGAGCATGAAAGGCTACTGAATTAGTCCCACCTTGAGGCAGGGGGGCTGGACTTTGGCAACCCTATTTGAGTCAAATGTTGGCTACAGACTGCCATGGAGTGATAGGTGATGGCATACTCTCCAGATCAGATGGTACCCATGAAACAAGGGCAGGTCTCTGGAGAAGGGCAGTCATGAACTGCTAGCTGGCAACACTCATAGAAGCTGGAGATGCACACATTGACCTGTTAAAGGACTAGTGGTTAAAAAATAGAAATATGGTTGGGGCACCCACAGCAGCTACTATCTCTATGAATATAGTTTTTTATTATTTCATATTTGTAGTATTTCATGATTTTATATAAATTTATTATTTTATCTGTATCTGATTTAGAAATGTGTTTAAATAAAGTTTTTTTAGTTATCATTTTTTTCTGACTGAAAAGTAACAATAAAAAATAAAGGCAGACCCTGGTTGGGCAGTTCAGTTGGTTATAGTATTTTCCTAATGTGCCAAGGTTGTGGATTTAACCCCTAATCTTGGCACAAACAAGCATCAACCAATGAATGGGTAAATAAGTGGAGTAACAAATGGGTGTTTCTCTCTCCCTTAAAAGATTAATTTTTTAAATTAAAAAAGTAAATAAAAGTCATATATAGAACCTTGCACCAAGCAAGAGGGGGGGAAAAAGCATTATTCTTCTCAAACACATATATAATATTTACAAAAATTGACCATAGAGTAATTCACAACCAATGGCAAAGTACCATTAATTATCTTTTGATCATAGTTGTCAATGTTGTCATCATTTCATTTGAGTGATGTGGGTACATCAAGTGTGGAAGTTAATGACCATTTTATATTTCTTAACAGTATTATATTAACTCAGCATTGAAATGAAAGTTGTGTACATTCTATGTGTAGAGAGAGCAACAAGACAGCATCACCTAGATAGTGTTGAAGGAATTACTGCAATTCTTCTTCTTCCTCTTCTTCCTCTTCTTCCTCCTCCTCCTCCTCCTCCTCCTCCTCCTCCTCCTCCTCCTCCTCCTCCTCCTCCTCTTCCTCCTCCTCCTCCTCCTCCTCCTCCTCCTCCTCCTCCCCCTCTTCTTCTTCCAGTGAAACTAGCAGGAATCTTATGAAATAAAACACACACATACCTATAAACAGAAGAAGCTATGATATGGCTAAAACGTTTGCCTGTCACTCACCAAGCAATACAACTAAAAGCAGAAGAAATGTCCAAACCCTTTAAGTTGGATGAAATGCATTTCAAAACATTGAGAAGCTGATGTGATTGATGTGTTATGTGGGAATCATTACAGAAGTTTTGAAAATCAGTTTCCTAGAAGCTTTCTGCTGATGTTGAATTGAACAGAAGCTGTTTAACTTCTAGCATTGTGATTCAATTGGGGGCAAAATAAAACATGCATTTAGGCAAACAGAGAATGATGACAAAATCACATATTTTTTTCAATTCCTCAAAATTGTACTGTCAATTATAAAAGCACTAAATAAATTATTATAGTAAGAACATGCTACCGAAAGAAGCAAATCACTGAGATAGTATATGAAGCTGCTGTTAACCAAAAGCTACCATGATATTTAATGTGAATAAGGTGTTCATATAGTTTAATTTCCAAAACAGAGTACTTAATGAAAGTGAAAGAGGTAGTCATGGATACTTGTGTAAGGATAGCAGGTAATGTCCTCAGTAAACTCAGGTCACCCTAATTTTAAATTATAAAGCAATTTCTGAGAATGAGAGTTTTCTTAGAAATGTTAGTGTGACTTCATAAAATAATGGATGAATGCTAGCTCTGTCATTGGAGGATTAGGTAAAAGTCACATAGAATCAGTATATAGAATCATAGGCAACCAATCCACTCAGTACAATTATCTTAATGCATTTTGTGAACATTTATTTAAACAATGAGATAATAAATTCAAGAGACAAAAGGAAGGAAAATACAGACTAGAGGGCCAGAGATATAATACAGTGAGAAGTTCTATTATATATTTAACTAAAATTCTAGAAGTTGAAGAGTACAACTGAAGATAAGGACAGGGGCAATATTTGAAGAAAGCATAGCTGAAAAGTTTCTGAACTTCTCAGAGAAGAGCTAAAACAACTGAAAGATGCCAATTTACAGTTATAGAAGCTCAATTTTGAACAGTCTACATAAAAAGAAATCTGTACTCAGATACATCACAGTAAAACTACAGAGAAAAATCTTAAGAGCAGCCAGGAGAGAAAAAACAAAAATAAAATCAGATTACACTTAATTAGATGGCAACAGAAGGGAGAAGAAAGTGGAATGATATTTTCAATGTGTTGGAAAAAAATTATTAGAATTCTATACCCAGCTAAATCATCTTTCCATTAAAAACAAAGTAAATATCTTCATGTGTTTTTCCATTGCATTCATTTTCCAGCACCAAACCACACTCCCTTGTTATGGTTCTGCCATTGGCCCAGTGCTCAGGAGCTTCTAGAGTAGAAATAAAACCACAGTACCAAATCCTTTAGGGTGTTAAGAAAAAAACAAACAAACAATTTTGAGACCAGAGTATTTGCTGTCACCAGAAAGATGATGACTCTTTTTTTTTTTCTAAATGTGTGATGGAAACCACAGAGAGAAAAAACAGAGAACATTTTGACAGTTACCAGATGGGAAGGGGGTTGGGGAGATGGGTGAAAAAGGTGAAGAGATTAAGAAGCACAAACTGGTTGTTACAGAATAGTCATGGGATGTAAAGTAAACATAGGGAATATAGTCAATAATCTTTAAGTAACTATGTATGGTGTTGGATGGGTAGGACATTTAGTAGGATGATAATTTAGTAAATTATATGTCTAATCACTGGGCTGTACACCTGAAACTAATATAATATTGTATGTCAACTATAATTGAAAAATAAATTATTTTTAAAGCAGAAATAACATAAAAGTGAATATTAAAAAATAAAATAAACAGAACATGAAATTAAAAAATATATTGACATCAATATTGACTAATAAATTATAAAAAATGTACTACAATAATGCAAGATGTTAAAAATTGGGAAAGTTGGGAGAGAGGGTGAGAGAGTACATGAGAACTCTGCATTTTTTGCTCAAACTTTCTGTAAACCCAAAAGTATTTTAAAAAGCCTATTAATAATAATAAAAAATGCATAGGCAGTGTGACTCAGTTGGTTGAGTGTTGTTCCATGCACCAAGAGGGACAACAGTTTGATTCCTGATCAGGGCACATGTCTGGGTTTTAGGCTTGATCCTCAGTAGGGCGCGTTCAGGAGGCAGCGATGGATGTTTCTCTCTCATTGATGCTTCTATCTCTCTCTCTTCCCTCTCTTCCTCTCTCTAAAAAACAAAAAAAAAACAAAACACATATATTTTTTTAAAGTAATGCAGCAGGTGAGCTTTAGGTGAGAAGTTTAGTTAACCAATTTTATGTTGCTCTAACTTTCCTTCTTAGATATTGCACAAAAATGATAAGCCATAACTCATTGATCCTAAGTCACACTTAAAAAAATACCTGAATAAGAATGCATCCTAAAAAAGATGGCATTTTAGATTTGATGAAATATAATGTTAAAATATATATGTCTAAATAAGGCTCAATTAATTTTTTCAATAACTATTAAATAAAATCTAAGATTAGAAAATATGGTATCATAGTTTAATTGGTGATGTTTTTGTTTTTCAAATGGAGCTTAAAGTAATAGTGCATTTTACAATTGATGTGTCTCTGATTAGATTAAATATAATATAAGTGTATACTATAAAATTGGCTAGATGATGCATATTTAAGTTATCTATGGTTGAATCTGGTGAAGGGGGTTGAACGAGGAAGACAATTTGGATTGCAATGCTTTATTTTTTGTATTTAAAAGTGACAAAGCCACTGACATAAAATGTTAACAATGATTAAATCTGAAAAGTAGGAGCATGCTGTTATGTATTTTTTGTCTACTTTATTTTTATTTAAAAATTTTTTTTAATCTGAGAGTACATTTATTAAAGCTAGAGTCAGTAAATAAGAAAGGGCTTAGGTTAGAAGAAGCAACGAGAGAGACTAGATAGCAGCTTTGGCTCTCTAGAAATGTTATAGGAAAGAAATGAGCCAAGGCAAGGCTACTTTAGCTCGCTAACAGTCAGAGAAAAGGGGGTCTTGGAGACAGGATTTAGGGGGTTAGCCTGGGATGAGCTGCTGCTGCTCATTGCTTCTCTGGTTGTAAGACTTGTGGGGCCCTTAGAGTTTAGGAGATGCATGCCTTTGGGGTCAAAATTTAAATTAAAAAAATATTTTTATTGATTTCAGGGAGGAAGGGTGAGAGATGGAGAGATAGAAACATCAATGATGAAAGAGAGAATAATTGATTGACTGCCTCCTACATATCTCCCACTGGGGATTGAGCCTGCAACCTGGGCATATGCCCTGACCAAAAATTGAACTGTGACCTCCTGGCTCATAGATCGATGCTTAACCACTGAGCTATGCCAGTTGGGCTATATTTAAAATTTTTAAACAACAAAACAGAAATACCTGAAAAAAATAAAATTGAAGAACAACAGCTCAGAAACTTATTTTCTGGGGACTATTATTGAGCAATTGGGTATTGGGGGTACTTGGGAGAGGAAAAAAATCAGACAGGCAGGCAGACACAAAAAGACAAATATTACCTGATTCAACTTATATGAGATACCTACAATAGTTAAGTTTATAGGGACAGAAAGCAGAATAGTGGTTATCAGGCACTGAGGGCTGGGGTGGGGGCAAAGTGGTGTTTTTATTGAGTAGGAACAGCGTTTCAGTTTGGGAGAAAGAAAAATTTTTGGAAAAGCATACTGGTGATTGATGTTTGCACAACATTGTGAATGTACTTAATGTTATCATGAACTCTACACTTAAACACTGTTAAAATGGTAAATTTATGTTACATATTTTTTAACACACACACATACACACACACACACACACACACACACACACACACACACACACGCTGGACCAGGGAAATCAAATGTCTTACTTTGGGCATGTTGAGTTTGAGATGCTCGCAGGTGACTGGATAAAAATCCCACCTCAGGTAAGTGATTATGGACTGTAGATGGGAATTTAACAGACACCATGTTGGAGCCAACAGGCCAGAGAGAGAGAGAGTATGGGGAAGGGGAGGTGGTTGGTTTCAAGACCAGGGGCTTCCAACACTAGAAAAGGCCCGTCAACTGAGGTAGGAGGGAACCAGGAGAGGTGGGGTGGAGGAAGCTAAGCACAGAAACCTTTCTCAGCAGGAGGCAGTGGTCAGCAGTGTAAACTGCTTCTGAGAGTCTGGGTGAGGTGATTATCACCAGATTTGACAGTGAGAGAACCGTTAAGGTTTCCACAGCATTCGAAGGCAGAGAGGCAGGCTGAGGTAGGGTGGGAAGAAAAGAAGTAGCAATGGGAACTATCTACATACTTTGAAGAAGTTTTGCTGTAAATATTAGGTGAGCAATGGGGTGGTAGCAGTAGGCAGATAAAAAGATCTAGCACAGCCTCTTTAGTTTTTTAAAGATGAGAGATACTGGAAGAAGTTTGTATGCTATTGGGGGTGGGCCAATATTTTCATAAGAGAGAGAGGGAGGGCAGAAAAAGGAGAGAAGGGAGAACTGGAGGAGAGGGACGTGAGTGGTGTGTGTGTGGTCGTGTGTGGGAGCAGGGGGCCTCCTCCATCTGAGAATGGGCAGAGACAGTGGGCCCTGGGTAGGTGGGTCTGAAGATTTGGTGGTGGGAAGTTGAGGGCATCTGTTTCTTCAATGAGGAGTGCAGCAATGAAAAGATGGTTTCTGCTTCCTCACTGCTGAGCTGGACACAGGAGGGGGTGTTTGAGTACAGAGAAGAAATGCAAATAAGTCATAGCAAAGAGTGGGGAAGGCTCCACAGTGCGTCTGTGGAGCCCTGTGGCCCTGATTATAAAAGGAGACCAGTGACAAGGTTGAGTGACTTTCTTAGCAGCAAGCACTGGCAGGTGTGTCTAACTCAATTGTGATTTTTTTTTCTCTTTTTCATTCTTAAAGTGTGCTTCACGGACCAGCTGCATGAGCTTCACCTGGGAATTTGTGAAAAATAAAAATGACCAGTTATCACCCTAAACTTATTGAATCAGAAACTTCAGGGTGGGGCCCATCCACCTTTGTTTTCCACAGGCTCTCTAGGTGATTTGGAAAGTTTGAGAAGCTTTGAATTATAGTGAAGGAATTAAGGGCACTGGGGATGACCTGCAACTTGTAGGTGCCAACTGGTGCCATTCTCTGGGGCGGAAGTTCCTAGTACTGTGAGCTCTGGGTGTGTCTTCTCTCTTGATTGGTGACAGATCTATAAGCAAACTCTGGAAATTGCCAAGAATGGAAGGCCATTTAAAGGAACTCTGAGTTTTCTAATAAGAGATTATTTTGCAAGGCAAACACCGTCTTTCAAATATACTTTTTTTTTGAGCCTGAATTTGAATATGGAGTTGGCTGTGTCTTGATCTTCATATCTGCCCACAGTGCTGTGCAAAGACCCTGGACTTCCTTGGCCTCTCCATGCCTCCCAGGGTTGTCAAAAAGCCTTCTGGAGGCCCGTTCCATCTTTCCACATGGCTCACTTCCAGTTTCAAGTGTTTGGGGGAAACATGGTTGAAGTAATCATTCTCCTACGTGTGAGGACTTCTCCATCCTGAGCTGAAATAAAGACAAGGCTGAGTCAGCCTCTCCCAACCTCTAGGATCTCCCAGTGACTCAGAGGATGGGCTGTTTAATGGATAAGTGCTCCTCCCAGGAAGTTGGCAGCCCCAGCCTCCGCTTACCTGAGTCATTGGCCCAGGGTGCTCCCCACCACGTATTGCCACTAAGACCTAGGGATATATGCCAAGAAAGATCAACGATAAATGGACCAGGAAAGAGGATGGAGTTGAAAGTCTAGCATGTAGGAAGGTAAATTTGTTCTTCATTTGCTGGTTGCCTTGGGTGAACCCACAAAGGGCTCGGTGTCTATTTTGGAAAATGGGAAAAATCATGTATCCTACAATGTGAGCTACCCCGTAGTGGCCCCAAAGGAGAGAAGATGAGTCCTCTTAGAATATATCTGCCTGGAGACATACTATGGACATTTTCTCTGCCAAAGGAAGGGAGCCGTGGGGTCCACCCTTGAGGATTTCTAGGATAAGCTGTAGCCTGAACAGGTCCTGCAAAAGAGTAGGGAGGCCTGCATAGGAGGAGAGGCAGGAGGTCAGATGTGGGGAGGCTAACCTGAGGCAGGGGAGGTTGGCAAATAAGGGCTCAGAACAGCTGGTGGAAATACAGCAGTTCACCACCTCAGTTTCGGTACTGCCCATCTCCTTCACAGCCTGTCTCTGTCCATCTCTGTTTTTTTCTCTATTCGTCTCCTCCCCTTTATTCCTACATCACAGAGAGTAGTCAGGGCTCCCCTTTATGGTTGAGTGTTTTCTTTCCTGTTTAGATGGTGACTGGCAACTGCTTATGGAGGCAGCAATCAACCCATCCTGTTTACTTATTGCTGACACAGAGGGCTGTCTGCCACAGCCTTCCAGGGTGGGGTGAGGACCAGGAGGCTGATACACACAGGCATATACACTCAGCCATTACCAGGTCAGTCTGCCCCACAGAACCAGTGAGTCCTGAGCTTCCCATCTGTGTCTACGATGCTGTGGAACAGTCAGCTGGGCTGAGGTCATCTCCTTTGCTGCTGACGTCGATGGCCCTGTATGTTTGGCACAGACTCAGAGCTCAGAAAAGATCTCCTGACTGAAGCTGAGTGCACAGTACACAGTTCCTCGGAGGGTGGGGAGGTCTCAGAAGTGACAAGTGTAGCGCCCAGAATGTTAGAGGGCATCTTGCTAAGAGTTCCCATTTCTATAAGAAGGAGTTAGGACTACAGAGTAGGCAAGGGACTTTCAGGTTTGATCACCCTTTACCACATCCTCTTTCTGCTCTGCTTCTCAGGATTGAGCCCCTCCTTCCTTAATTCATGTGTTTTGAAACACTTCTCAGTTGTTTTTTCTTGTTTTCCCCACATTTTGTGCAATTGCTGCTGTTTAGCGTTAGGTGGAGATTGACAAGGTTTCCAGGGTTTGGTGGTATGAATGGGGAAAGAGATGGGAGCAAGGCCATTTCTGTGGGGGAACAGAGAGGGGTGGTTATGGGCATTTTAATAGAGGCAAAGAGGAACCAAGGCTGAGAAGATAGTGCTCTATGTTTTCAAAGTGTTTGACTGGGACCCAATTCCTAAACTCAGAGCATAGGGGCCCAAGCAGACAAAGATTATCTATCAAAAAGGCCAAGGAACACAGAAAATTCACATAAGCTGGGAGTCTAGGTGGTTCTCAAAATTCCTGTGGCCATCTGGAGCTTGGCCACATGGGTCTGCCTGATGGCCTGATTGTAGACCAACTGTGATGATGAAGAGCCAGTAGACTAGGGTTTAGTGGGCAACTCTACCACTTACAGCTGTGTGACTTGGGTCATGATCCTACTAGGAAATTATTCATTGTCTGAAATTCAGATTGAACTGGGTGTTCTGCATTTTCTATTTGTCAAATCCAGCAATCTTTCCAAGCCTTCAAAAGGTCAATCCCAATCTCCAAATCAAGGCCATAGCAGCAAACCCTAAGTTACGTAGAAGTCTGGGATTTCATCTCAAAACTTCACATAAAGTTTAAGGTTTTCTTCATGTTTCTATCCTTGTTTTGATGTAAGCAGGCATTAAATTATCATTTTTTAAAAGGCAAAAATCTCCCACCTATTTAAACCCAGTTATGGATTAGTTAAGACCCTGCTTATCTGGATGGCCAACAATAGGAGGAAGACTTGGGGTGCCTTATGGTCACATTTGCTCAATTAAAAAATATATATTCTTATTGATTTCAGAGAGAAGGGAGAGGGACAGATAGAAACATCAATGATGAGAAAGAATCATTGATTGGCTGCCTCCTGCATGCCCACCTCCGGGATCAAGCCCAAAACCCAGGCATGTGCCCTTGACCAGGAATTGAACCTTTGGGTTCATAGGTTGACGCTCAATCACTGAGCCATGCTGGGCTACATTTGCTCAACTTAAAGGATTCCATTTGCCTTTTTAATAGATGTTTAATTGTCTCTTCTTTCACAAAATGGGGATTATTTTAGTTAAAAAATGCAAATTCCCTTACTTGGTAAAATAAAGGGTTGGCAGGCAGAGAGAGCCAGAGCTTCCAGAAAAAATAGGAAGGAGGCAGGAGGATAAAATCCCTGAAAAGAGCAAAAGATGCTTTGAGAGCAGTGGCTACACATTGGAATAACCAGGAGGCCCAAGTAGCATCCCAGACCCCCTGCATCTGAACATTGAGGGTGGCACCTGGGTGGCAGTGCCTTTTGAAGCTTCCCAAGTTATTCCAATGTGCAGATGGGAGTGATACCATTGCTTTAAAGCTTTTCTACTCAAAGTCTGGCCCGAGGACCAGGGGTATCAGCTTGCCCTGGGAGCTTGATATAAATGCAGAGTCTTAGACCCTACCCCAGACCTGCCGAATCAGGACTTGCATTTTAAAAAGGCTTTCAGGTGCTTCATATGCATGCTGAAAAGCCTTGCTTTAGTGGAGCTGTCAGGAGCTCACCTCCATGGGGTGGTCTCCACAGGAGCTGGCTTCCTTCAATGGGGACCTGAAAGTCACAGGTGCTGGTGTCTCCATCAGAGCCTGCTATAGTATTTCCCACTCCTGGGTGCATGAAGTTGGAGCCTTGCCCACAGTCATGGACCTTGTGTCCTTTGTCTGGGTCTCTTAGTGTCTTTTCACTGATAAATCATTGTTCCATTCAGACAGCCATCAGTAACCAAGGATGCTGGCTGAGGATCAGGGTGTTTTGTGCTGGTGGAGAAACCTAAGGACACCAGCAGGATACGTGGAGAGGCAAGAGGAAGTATACAGTGTGGCCTTGACTTCAGATGCAATCTTCATTTGTTGCATGGCCATGCAGACCTGGTTTTGAGCCATGTTCTCTCTTGCTTTCTAACTCTTTCTTCAACCAGATGGACTCAATATAACTTATGAAAAAATCTGGGTGAGCAAGGATACTTTTTATTTGTGTTTCTCTATCAGTCAGATAGAGAAATTTACATTCTCCAACTAGGAACATCACTCCCTTGGGGATTTGTGACCCATCCCTTCTAGAACTTTATAAACACCCTAATGGCAGAGACTGCTACCTTTTATCCCCAAATCACTCCTGTCCCCCCAAAAAATCACTTTCCCACCCTTCTGCAGGCTCACAGCTGGAATGCATTTCCCAGCTTCCTTTGAGTAAGGTGTGATTATGTGGCTGTTTTGTCCAATAGTATGTATGTAGAAGTAATGCCATTTTTCAAGCTAAGGCTTTCCTCTGCTGCTGGCTTTGTTGCAGCTAATGGTTGCTGGAGGCACAAGTTCTAATGGGCCTCCATTGCTGAATGTACAGGAAAGCCATCATGAAATGGGAACACCTCTTTATTGTGTGGGTAAGACTTGAATTTCTATTATGTTTGAAGCACTGTAACTAATTCTTCTTCTTAAAAAAAATATTTTTATTGATTTCAGAGAGGAAGAGAGAGGGAGAGAGAGATAGAAAAATCAACGATGAAAAAAAAGAAAAGAAAAATCAATGATGAGAGAGAATCACTGATCGGCTGCCTCCTATTCACACCACACTAAGGATCAAACCCATTCATACATAGGTTGACACTCAACCACTGAGCCATGCCAGCTGGGCTGGAACTAACACTTCTTTTATTTATTTTTATTTTTTTAAAAATATATTTTATTGACTTTTTACACAGAGGAAGGGAGATAGAGAGAAACATAGAAGGAGATAGAGAGAAACATAGATTAGCTGTCTTCTGCACACGCCCTACTGGGAATGTGCCCGAAATCTGGAATGAAACCTGGGACCCTTCAGTCTGCAGGCCGATGCTCTATCCACTGAGCCAAACTGGTTTCAGTGGAACTTACACTTCTTAAAGTCCTCTGCCCTCATAGCACAGGGCATCCTGCTTTCTGTGATGGGAGTGCAGCAGTGCTTTGTAAATTGTGAAGTGCTCTACCCATGAGAAATCTGACTGTGATCAGTGCTTTGCTAATGTTTCAACACTAGACAGGGTCTAAGTCAGCTGGATCAATGTATAGTTAGTAATTACTGACATCTTAGAAGGAGCCTGATGGCTTAGGAATAACTTCTTACACCCTTCTTTACTTGTAATACCTACCATAGTCCTGAGAGACAGGCTTTTATCTTAGGTCCATTTTAAGGATGACAAGAGGGAACATGCTGAACTTACTCAAGGACTCACAGCTGGTCAGGTGCCTGAGCCTGACCTTATCCTCTTTGTTGTTCTGGGAGGAAACAATGAAGAACTGTTTTTAGCTCTAATTCATTCCACATCAATTAGGCTCTCCAAAGGCCAGCTTGAAAGGATAGGAAAACAGGTTATATCCAAGGCTGTGGATGCAGGAATTCAAGAAGTGTTTGAGTTCAGGTTCGTCCCTAGGTGAACCTGCCTACCCCAAGAATATGTTCTTAAAAATAAGGGAGAGGTATTATTTTTGAGTTGCTGCTTTGTGGTAGATTACCTGTAATGAAGGCTACCAAGGAGTCTTTCCATTCCTATATGTGTATTTATTATAGGTTGAATCATGTCCCACCCCCATAAATTGGTTGAATATATTTGAGTATGTTGGAGTCCTAGCATCCACTACCTCAGAATATGACCTTATCTGAAGATTGAGTCTTTACAAAGGTAATCAAATTAAAATGAAGTCCACTCATGTCCCTATAAGAAGGGGAAATTTGGACACAGAGATAAGGACAAGCACACAAGGGGAACTCATGTGAAGATGAAAATATGAAGGCAGAGATCAGGGTGATGCATCTACAAGCCAGTGGACATAAAAGGTTGCCAACAAACCACCAGAGAAAGGAATGGAATAGATTCTCCCTCATGGAAGGAACAACCCTGACTGACAGTTTGACCTTGGACTTCCAGTTTCTAGAACTGTGAGATAGTAAATTTCTGTTGAATAAGCCGCTCAGTTTGTGGGACCTCGTCATAGAAGCCCTAGCAAACAAATACAACATTCTACTCTTCCTAGTAAGATGTGGAGTCAATTTACCCTCTTTTTGAACTTGGGGCCTGGCTTCATGACTTTCTGTACCCAATAGAATGTGGCAGAAATCATGAATTGGAAGTTCTGAGCCTAGGTCTTAAGATGCTTGGCAGCTTCCATTTTTACCCTCTGAGAAGCCAAGCTGCCATGTTGTAAGGAAGTCTAGGCTATCTTGCTGGAGAGGTCGCCTGGAGAGAGAAGCCAATTACATTGTCCTAGGCCCACTCAAGCTTCCAATTGATATCCCTAGTTAACATCACATGCAGCAGAAGAACTGTCTAGCTGAGTCCCGTCAACACAATATGTATATATTTATGGGAGGGGGAGAGGGGTCAAAAGTCGGTTTACAGTTGTGAATATGCAAAACACAGAGTTTATTCTTTACTGGAGGTTTGGTGCACGAAATTTGTGCATGGGTAGGATCCCTAGGCCTGGCCAGTGATCAGGACTGATTGGGGCTTTCCTGCTGCTGGTCCAGGCCTTCCTTCGTTCCATACCACCTCCTGGTGGTCAGCACACATCCTAGCGAGCGATCGAACTCTTGGTCTCCTGGTCGAACTCCTATGGGGACAATTTACATATTAAGCTTTTATAAATATAGATTATTTTTTAATCTTCACCTGAGGATATTTTTCCATTGCTTTTTAGAGAGAGTAGGAGAGAGAGAGGAAAAGACAGAGAGAAATATCGATGTGAGAGAAACACATTGATTGGTTGCCTCCTTTACACACCCTGACCAGGGCCCAGGCCAGGGAGGAGCCTGCAACTGAGGTACATGCCTTTGACTGGAATTGAATCCAGAACCCCTCAGTTCACAGGTCAATGCTCTCTCCACTTAGACAAATTGGCTAGGGTGAGTTTATTCTCGTATTATTATTTATTTTTTATGTGATTTATTTATATATGTCTTCTTATTATTCGTTACCAGAGGCCGGATGCAAGAGTAGGCCTTCCTTCCCCTAGCTGCCGGCACTGGCACACAGGACCTGGGCTGCCTCACTGGTTTCCCTCCAGTACCCGGGACCTGGGCATCCCTCCTCTGGCCGCAGGCAGGCACCCAGGACCCAGGCTGCTTCCCTCCTCCTGCAGCCCACAGGCACCTAGGACCCCGGTTGGGCTGGCTTCCCTCTGGCCCCAGCTTAGTCAGGAAGGATGTCTGGAATGAGTCTGGAAGACGTCCGGTCTAATTTATTATTATTGATTATTTTGCATCCTTACTTATGATTTATCTTTTAGATAATGTTGGTAGTAATTTAACCTACTCTTGCCCACCCCTCTGTGTGTGTGTATAACATTTTAAAAAAGATTTTTTATTAATTTTTAGAGAGCAGAAGTGAGAGGGAGAGAGGGAAAGAAACATTGATCTGAGAACAAAATTGATAGGCTGACTCCTGTATGCTCTTTACCAGATCAAGCCCGAAACCTGGGCGTGTGCCCTGACCTGGAATCGAAACGGCAACCATTCGGTGCACGGGATGATGCCCAACCAACTGAGCCACAGTGGCTAGGGCTAAATTTTTGTGTGTGTCTCTCTGTGTGTGTGAACTTACTGTGTAATTGGCACACAGTTCTGGGTCCATTTACCTTCTAATTGTAAACAATACTCTGACCTCACCCTTCCTTACTCTCCATCCCTGTAGTAGTTTGGCTGCCAGGGTTGGGCATCTGATTGGATATTTTTCCATTGCTCCAATCAGAACCAACTTGATGTAACTTTGAATTTTTTTTTCTGGGACAGTTGAAAGAAGTGAGGTCTTGGGCTATGAGGATGGAGCCTAGAGCTCCTGGCAGCCATCTTGTTGCTGCAAGAAACAGAGAGGAGAGGTGAGGAAAAGAAGACTAAGTTTTGACACTTTTTGTGCCTCTTGGTGCCCAAATAAGTTATTCCATTGGAGCCTTTTGTTATGTGAACATATAAATTTCCTATTTGCTTACACCAAGTCAATTTGAGTAGATTCTCATTATTTGTAAACTGTCAAGTCCATTATTTTTTATTGAATTCAGAGAGGAAGAAAGAGGGAGAGATAGAAACATCAATGATGAGAAAAAATCATTGATCGGCTGTTTCCTGCACAACCCCTACTGGGGACTGAGCCCTCAACTCAGGCATGTACCCTGGACTGGAATTGAACCAGAGACCCTTCAGGTCCACGCTCTATCCACCAAGCCAAACCAGCTAGGGCTATATTAATTTTCTCATTGAATATTCATAACAAGTCTTTGGATTAGGTGTTATTTATTAATCCCATTTTATAGATGAGGATACTGACACATACAGAGAGGCCACATGGAAGGCAGAATTCAAACCCAGGAAATCTAATCCTGAGAGCCTACTCATAAACACTCTGTTCTCCCTGGCGATGGAAAAGGATTCACAGAGTGATGTGTGACATCTAACTTAACATTTAACTCCAAGGGGACATAGGGATTTGTCAGGAGCAAGGGGGAAAGACTTCTAGGTGGAGGGGATAGCTTGGACAATGACAAGGCCTTTTTTTCGAAAAAGAAACCTCACCTGAAATTCACCATGTACCTGCCCTGCAGCCTGTAATGGAGGACAGACTGTTCCATGGTGTGACCACTGCCAGACCCACCAGCTAGATCTTGGCCAGAGCAGGATTGCTTCTTCAAATCCTCCCAGACTGTTTAATCCACCCCTTCCCAATAGCCCAGGTGTGCTGGTTTATGGAACAGGCCCTAGCCCTAGCAAGCATGTAAGGCATTTGCCCATTATCTGCAGTCAGTCATGAACTAGTATCCTTACCCTTCCTGCCCGGTCCTATATAATTCTTTAGGGCCTGCCATGTGGCCAGCAGATATCCATGTCTTCTTGCCACCCCTGGAGATCAGCCTGGCATGAAAGTTCCCTTACTGTCACCTGGGAAAATTTCCCAACACCTTACCCAATCAGTTCCTCCTGCAGAGGAGCATTACTGCAGGGAAACCTCTATCCCCCTACCCGTCCTCCCCCTCTTCCCCCCCGCCCCGGTCTCTGGACCGGGCGGGGTGTGGGGAGGGCGGCTATGCTCTGCATTGGGGCCTGGGGGGTTCATTGTGGGATCTAAGTTAGGTGAGGCACACTCCTCGTTCTGAAAGACAGTTCCCCTGAAAGCTTGCACCCCTTGGACTGGGTCTCTATCAGCCCTGAAAATGCTTTTAGGGCTAAATAGAATGAAACTGTCAGAGCCTCTGCTCCCCCCTCCTCCAACTGAGCAAATGAAAAACTGCAAGGAATCAGAATCTCACACAGAAAACAAATAATTTTCAAAGAATTCTGATTTTAAAAACAAAAGTGACCCTGACATTTGTATTAGCTTCGGTTTTTATAAAATCAGGGATGAGGCAGTGGGTACCAGCAAAAGATATTTTCTTAAAGAGGCCACTTCCGCTCACAGTCGGGGGCTGCGAAAGGACAGGCTGTGGCGTTTTGAGTGCCCCATCACCCACTGCTGTTGCGGGTTTCAGATCGATTCTCGGAGGCTGGGCGGTGGGGGGGTGGGTGCAGCAGGGGTGTTGGGGAGAAAATGAGATTCGGGGTGGCTCTTGGGGACGAGGCCTGTGACCCCAGTGGAGTGTCTGCGGGAGTGAAGGCAGCTCCAAGCGGGGAGAGATGCCCTTTCTTCCCGAAAGGTAAACTCCGCGGGTAAACTGAGGTCCGCGTGCCGGCTCTGCCGGTCGCCTAGCAGGCAGGCTGGGCCCAGGGCTGGGCCGGCTACTTTCCTTTCGGGGATGGGTGGGGACTTGTGACGCTCAGCGTGGCCAGGGAACGGGGCGTGGGGCCCCGGCGGGGTGCGCTGGGCCTGGAATTGGAGGTAGGGGCCCCCGGTTTCCCATCCCGGCGGTCGCCAGTTTCCCCGCCCCCGGCCGGGCGGGACGGGGAGGAGCTGCGCGCGTCCCCGCCCAGAGGCGGAGCGGGAGCCGGGCAGGAGCGGACGGGGCGGGGTGGGCCGGGGACGCGAGGCGGAGCGGGGCCCCACACAGGCCGCGGCGGCTGGCTCGGGCCCCTACGGTCCCGGTGGCGGCTGGAGGAAGAAGCCCGGAGGCTGAAGAGGAGGGGAGGTGGAGGAGGACGAGGCTGGAGCGCCGTGCGCCGCAGACTCACTTCCCGGCTCAGCAGGGAAAGGTATGGAGAGCCCGCTCGCCGCCCCTGGCCCCGGGCGCCCGGTTCTTGCTCCGGGCAGGCAGGGGCTGCGGCCGCCGCGGGAGGGCGAAGGGCCCGGAGCGGCCCCGTAGATGCGGTCGGTGCGGGGCTTCCGCGGCCAGCGCGCTCGGGCGGGAGGGCTGGGTGCGCGGCTTTCCCCGAGGCTCGCGGAGAGCGGTGGGCGCCGCGCCCCCTGCGCCCGCGTCGGGGCAGGCGGTGGTCGGGACCCGGGATCGCTGATTCCCAGCGGGGGCTGCGCGGCCGGGCGAGCGCGCCGGGATGGAGGGCAGGCCGAGCCCCGCGGGCTGCATGCTGCCGGGGAGCCCGGGGCGCCTGGCGGGCGCGCTTTGTGGGCGCAGACAAAGCCGGGCGCCGACGCTCCGCGACGACTGGGGCCGCCCAGAGGGTGGTCGCTGGGGAGAGAAGAGAGAAGACTTCGGGATGACGGCCGGGGACTAGGGGAGCGGCCGGGCCGCCCTCCCTGCGGGCGTCCGGGTGGGCTGCTGGGGGGCGGAGGGAACCCAGACCGGGTGGGAGCAGCTCTCTCCTGTGAGCCAACTTGCAGCTCACGGGCTGCGGCGGGCTCGGCGAGAGCCAGGCTCAGGAAAGGAGAGAGTGTTGGAGGGCTCGCTTTGGGGGAGGGGCTGAGGGCCAACTCTGCCCCGGGGTGGGGGCTGGGCTTCGGTGGAGCCGGTGACGGGCCCGTGGACCCCTCCAAACTTGTACCGGGAAAGGGTACGGCTTGATATGATAAGCCCTGTGGCTGACACATATGATGAGATATGTCCACAGGCCGTTCGCAGGACCTGCTGGTAGTGGCACACCGTGCAGTCCACGGGAGGGCCACTGGTCCTAGCAGTGAAACAAGGCAGGTGCCCCAGGGGCCATTGAAGTGAGCACGAATGGAGGGGTGTGTAGGAGTGCATCTGGAAGTGAGTACAGTGAAGGTCCCACATCTGTATTCAGCTGCGTGTCACCCCCCTCGCGTCTCTCTTGTTAGGGGCATGAAGCATCCCAATTCCTGCCACAGGCCTATGCCTCCACTTGGGATCCGAAGATGCTCTGCTCCTGTCCCCCATTCTTCAATTACTTCCTCTCTCTCCAGTGTTAGAAGTGGCTTCTCCCCCCGAGTTATTCATACAGTGTAAGAACATGCTTTGGCACTCTCCTCCATCACACCCTACATTTCATAGTCCCCTTTTTGCCTTCATCCCTCATTCTCCCTCAGCCACAGACCTACCTCTCACAGCAAAGCTTCTCCAGAGAAGCTTCTGTCCCACCGTTCACTGAAACTGCCCTGGCACTCCGCCCCCCCCCGCCCCTTACACCCCCACAGCAGTCAATGTCTCCACTGATTTCCTTACCCACACAAGCAGGTTTTCCTTAACCTCCCTTGGTCTTATTGATCATTCTCTCCTTCTAGAACCAGTGATCTCTCTTGGCTTCTCTTGGTTTTCTTCTCTTCCCCTGGCAAGCCCTTTCTAAGTAATTTTTGGGGACAACGTCACTCAATTTTGAATCTTGGAGGATCTCAGGGTTCTGTCCTCAGTCCCCTCCTGTTCCCCAATTCCCTTCTCTTGACATACACTCCCCCCACCGCCAAGCTCTCATTCTTTCTTGGGACTTTTAAAATCAAGCATTGATTTACAACAAAGATCTTAAATGTACATAATTTTCATTCTCATGATTTTAAATAGCAAGTTTTATCTCTAGCCTCTCTATCCAACCACCCATGTGATGATTTATGATGTCCTGATTGTGTCATAGGTATGAAAAACTTCATACGGATGAGACGGAACCCTGACTGCACTCCCCAAACATGATCCTTCCCATCTCAGTAAACCCAGCTTTAAAGACAGGAAACCAGGTGGCATCGACTTCTCTTTTTGCCTCCATCCCCACAACCAATCCAACAGCATATCCTTTTAGTACTTTCTTCAAATTCTGTCTCAGGCATGTTCTTTAAGCTCTGACTCCACTGCTGCCATCCTAGGCTTCTGCCACGGGACTTTTGTGTCATATCTGAATGCTGCTCTAATCTGTTTTAACAGAGAAGTATTTAGAAAAATATTGATTAAGATAATCTTGCTCTCTAAAACCCTCAATAGCTCTCTATTGCACTTAGAATAAAATTTCAAATTTTTCCCTGGCCTGTGAGACCCTTTATGATCTGGCCATTTCTTTCTTCCTCCAGCCTTATCTTGACCCTATGTATTCTTCCTGACATCCACACCCGAATCACTTTGCCCTGAAACATCCCAAGCTTTTTTTCTGTCCTGGTGCCTTTGCTTATGCTGTGTTCTCTGCCTGTAATGTCTTTCTAGGGTTTTCTACTGGGCTGGCTTGGCTCCTTATTTCTCAGGTCTCAACTCAAATGCCTTCCCAGTCTTGGTAAAGGGCCCCTCCCCAGCCCATAATTCACCAAAGCTCCTGTTTTACTTTCTTCATTATGTTTATCACAGTCCATAATTATTGGTTACACTTATCTTTCTACTTTGCTTGGCTGGAACCTTGACTGAATGGCCCACTGCTGTATCTGGAGCATCTACACAGTGCCTGGCACACAGCTGCTGCTCAGGAAATCTTGAGCCAGGTGGGAAGTTTAGGGTTGGGCTAGGCAGAAAGAGGTGGGTGTTGCAGTCAGCATAGGAGCCCCCTTTAAACCTCAAGTGACTCCTGACACTTTACTTTCTTTCCATAAAAGCAGTTGTGCAAATGGCTGTAACAATCTGAGGGGTGGGGAAAAGGGAAATGGAAAAGATCAAGTGTCTCAACGGTGGGCCTGTAAGCCCAGGGGGAGATTCGAGAGTCTGGGGGATGTGGAGTCAGTATGGGTCGCTGGGGGTTAGGGATAAATGACTTCCCTTGCTCTATTTGGTGGGCATCCAGGATAGGTTAACAGAGGGGTATGTGTGTGTGTTCTCCATCTCAGGAGATGGGAAGCTGGGGATTTACTGCTCTCTGGCTGCTGGGTACCCATCCTCGGAGGACAGGGGTTTGGAAAGGTGGAACAAATGAATTGGGGGGTCTCATTATTAGACCTTTGTCTTTCCACTCACAGTCTCCTGTCTGCACAGAGGAGCCAGCTGAGAATTGAATTGTGTGGCTGGTGCTTCCAGAATGCAGGGCCAAGAGCCAGGGGACCTCAGATCTAGGAGAGAGGGGGGCTGGGCCTTGGACAGGCAGACTGGTGAGGAACCAAAGTAACACTGTGAGAGGAGTGCTGGAAATAGGGGCTAGAGGTCCAGATCTAGAGTTGGGCTGGCATGTCTGAGAAAGGCCTTGACCAGGAATAGCTGGGAGGAAGGAGGGTATCCTGGGTGGGAAATCCGGCAGAGGACAGGAGGCTGGGCCAGGGCCCTGCTATACTAGTGTACTCTGGGAATGCCAGGCAATGTTTTAAGGACTTTGCAAATATTAACTCTTTTAATCCTTTCATTAGCTCTATAAGGTAGGTCTTTAAAAATTTTTTTAAAAAAAATTGATTTCAGAGAAAGGGAGTGGGAAAGATAGAAACGTCAATGATTAGAGAGAATCATTAATGGGCTGCATCCTGCACACCCCCTACTGGGGATCAAACCTGCCACCCAGGTATTACCCTTGACCGGAATCGAACCTGGGATCCTTAATCTGCAGGCCTACGCTCTATCTACTGAGCCAAACCAGCTAGGGCATATAAAGTAGGTTTTATTGCATTTAACAGATGGGGGAACTGAGGTGCAGTCATACAACACAATAGTGACAGAATAAGGATATGAACCCGGGCAACCTGGCTCTAGAATCCATACTTTAAACCATCCCACCCTACCACTTTTCTCATGCCTCTTAGATAGGCACCAGCTGAAGGCTTCTTAACAAGCAAATGGCTTTTCCAGGCTTCCAGACTTGCAGGATGACATGCAGACTGCGTATCTTGAAGACTGGGGAGGTTGGAAAGAAATCATAACCTCTAAGGTAGAAGGGATCCTTGCTCAGCGAGTTTCTCTGCTTCATGTCCGACCTTTTCTTCCAGGAGAGGCTCAGGCCCAGGCTGAGTAGTTGGCCATCATGCACACTGTGATATTAGGGTGTTGGGGAGATCAGCTTCTTCTGGTACTAAAATAGTTCCCTGCTTGAGATGCCACCATTAGAATGCCACCCCTCTGGGTTTAACATTGACCTCTTCCTCTGCCTCTGGAGAGCCCAGGGAGGCCAGGTAGGGGCTCTAACAATAAATCTGGAATGTTGTGAGGTAGAGCTTCAGACTTGGCCTTGGAAACCTGGATGAGGGTCAGAGTAGGGCTGGGTCAAACATGGGAGCCGAGCTGGGGGAACAGAGAAATACAAATGGAAAAGAGCTTAATCCACTTCATGATTGGGCCTGTCCTTACCTCTTTTTGTCTATCCGTAAAATGGGATTAGAGAAGCTTTAGTCCTTTGCTCCTCAGAGGTTGTGGAAGCCAGGAACGCCTTAAGGTTACATGTTTGAATGCCTTCTTGCAGGCCCAGTATGAAGGAGGACTTCCCATAGGACACTAGCCCTGAGGAACTGGACCAGGAAGGAGGGAGCCAGGAGGAGGGTGTGGCAGCTCTGTCCTGCAAGTCTTTCCTATTTGGTCATGAAAAGATGCCTTTAAGCCCTCGCTGGTTTGGCTCAATGGATAGAGCATTGGTCTATAGACTGAAGGGTCCTGGGTTCGATTCTGGTCAAAGACATGTGCCCAGGTTGCAGGCTCAATCCCCAGTAGGAGGCATGCAGGAGGCAGTCGATCAATGATTCTCTCTCACTGATGTTTCTCTCTCTCTTGCCTTCTACTTTCTTCTCTGAAATCAATAAAATTACATATTAAAAAAATAAAATGATGCCTCTGGACTGGTGACTTGGCGTCCCAAGGGGGCCTGACTGACTGGCTGAGCAGAGGTTTGCTGACCACATAGGGATGGAGTCCCTTTTCTCCAATTTCTGAGCCCCAGAGTTTAAGGGATCTGCTCACCTATCTTGGCAGATTCTGCCAGTCCACCAGGAAAAGAGGGAGGCAAAGTTGGTGGCATTCTCTTCTGTATTTTGGGAAACTGAGGCACAGAGCAAACACACTGCTGCTGGCAACTCATCAGGCCCATGGTTTTGGGAAGAGTCCCTTCTCTGGCAGGGAGTATGTAGGAGGCTTATCCACACTGCCCGAGTCCTTGTCTGCCTGGGTTGAGGTGAAAGCTGTGGCAGAGCCAGAGACGGGCAGACTAGAGCTGAAGGTGGACTTCTTGACAACTGGACATGGGGCCTTGTTACCTTCAGGCATCATTTGACATCTCCTATGCCCCGGCCCAGTGTTCACAGCCAATGGGAACACAGGACAGGATCCTCACTCTCCAGGAAATAAGAGTGAGCCATGCCAGGTGTGATATGATAATGAGGTGCAATTCAGACCAGCTTCCTTGAGGAGGTGGTGCTTTTACAGGGTGCTGAAGTCCTGAGTGACTTTAGCCAACAGAGGAGGAGTTGGCATTCCCAAGGTGGAGGGGGAATCCAAGCCTGGAGTAGTAGGTGGAGGGCAGGTTGGAGAAGGCCTTGACTGCCAAGCTGCTGAGTCTGGACTTGATTCACTAGGCCCTGGGAGCCACTAAAGGTTATAGATGCAGTGGCTTGATTAGAATAGTGCTTGAAAAAAGTGCATCTCAAACTTCAACATATAGTGGATCACCTGGGAAGTTTGTGGAAAATGCAGATTCTAACTCAGTAGGTCTAGGGTAGGGCTGAGATTCTGCATTTCTAACAAGCTCCTGAGTGGTGTGAAGTAGAGATGACTTGCAGGATGATTGGGCTGGGGCAGGGGTGCGGGAGTGGGGGGGCAGTTCCATGGGCCATCTTTGTGTAGTAAGGGTTGAGATTATGGTCTCAGGCCAGGCAGATGTAGGGATGGGTGCAGGTCAAGTGAGACCTAGAACAGGTAAAGAGACCATCCAGGCTCCTGTGGATTGTGTTGGGGAAAGTGTGGGGACTGCCTCTGTGGGGGCTGAGCTGGAGGTGGTGATAGTGTAGAGGGTTCAGGATTTAGGGTTCTGGGAAGTGGGGCTGGGTGAGACTGGATGTCTGGGGACTTGAGTCTCAGGTCAGGAACCAGGACTGATCTCCAGGGTGTCTGGCAGTGACTAGTTCCCAAGACTACAATGAAGTATCTTAGGTGACTGCCCCAGGGCAGGGTGACATGCAGGCGGCATGTAGGCATCTTATCTTTGCCCACAGCTGAGCCCAGCCCTGTGGGTAGCCAATCTGGGGTGAGCATTCTTCCTTTATCCAGGCTTGGCCCAAGGAGATTGGGGAAATAGCTGACTTCAGTCCCAGACATAGCATCTTCTCCTAGAAGCCCCCAGAGTCTCCTCAGCTTTCAAGCCATTCCTTCCAGCAGCCGCAGCGTCCCTTATCCTGGCCTGCATTCTTGCAGCCACTACCAATGGTTACATGAGCTGCTGCTGTTGGGGTCTTCTCCCACTGGGCCCCCTCCCCGGTGCACCTGGAAGTGGGGAGGCCTAGATGCTTCTCTCTGCTCCAACCCTGGCTGGGCCACTAAAGGTAAGTGTCTGCTCCTCTCTGAGGTCTCAGTTTTCTGTAAATTGAGGGATTCCATCCTCTCCCTGGGGAGCAGGGGAGAGGGTCACAGGATTTGTTGGGCGGGGTATAACTTCTTCCTAGAATGACAGCTGAATACATTTTAATGTTGGTTTGATAATTAAAATTTAAATGCTAATGATGGAGTAGAATGAGCAATTTGCATGAAAGAATTGTCCCATGTGTTTTGGGGGTCTCCCAAGGTTCTTTGCACTCTGGGCTTGGTGTGGCCTGGGGTTCGATATTTTAGGACACTGGTCAGATGAGGTCTCTTTAGACCCTGGCAGGAGGGTAGTCAATCACCTCACCCAAAGGAAGGTGCCAAGAGGGGCTCTCAAGCTGAATTCCTCAAATATTTCACACACTTCCTAAAAGGGCTGTAGGGACTCAGTGTCTGCCTGTGTGCCCCTGCCGTGCCAGGCTCTCCTGAGGAGTAAGAGGGGGCTGCATTTTTCAAAGACTGCTCTGAGAAACTTCAAATAAGGGTGGAAACTGGCAAATTCACTCCATCACACAGTGGGAGATTCACAATGCTCTTTAAGAGAATTAAAGACTTTGGCAAGTCCTGCAGAAAAGAAGCCATTTGGTGTTTCCCAAAATGATTTGACCACAGAAATCTTTTTTTTTTAAACTTCCTAGTATCCCACCCACCTTGAAAACACCAAGTGGGAGGGGCTGATGTGGAAATGTGCTGCTCCATGAACAACTACAAACATGGGTAGTGTCCCAGTCCAGAAGTGCCGGGGAGGGAAGGAAGGGTGCATGGATAATTTCCTAGGGGAGGTAGACTTGGTGAGGTGGACAGTCAGTGGAAGAAAAGGACACTGCAGAGGGAGGGATGGCATGGAGGGACATGGGGCCAGCTCTGGGTTCTCATGGCAATGGTTCTGCTTCTCTGGGTGGATTAGGAAGAGACCTGGGAGGAACTGTCTGGTGCCTAGGACCCAACAGTTGGCAGGCCCGGGTCTTTGGAATTCTGGGAGTGCCTCCCACCCCACTACTCCTGCCATCTCCTCGCTCTGCAAGTTCTCTCCCAGCTGTTTATCTCAGAGAGCGGGTTGTGTCCTCTGGTCAAGAAACTAAACCTCTTGGTGCCTCAGTGTCCTCATTTGTACTGTGGGACTAACATTATTTCCCTTGTAGGGTTGTTGTGATCATTGAATATGTATTGGTTGCTTTTCATGTGGCCTGAGGAAAGGGGACAGTGGTCAGGGACGTGAGAAGCACAAAAGCCAGCAGAGAGCATGGTGAAGCTTGGGGTGGGGTCCTGATCAGACCAGAGGAGGGGTCTTCTGTAGAGGAGGAGAAAGTGAGGGCGAGGGTAGACTTCCTGAGGAGTGGCTGGCAGGGTAAGGAGATTTGGGCAGAATGAGGAGATTTCACAGGCCACTTTGGGCCCTCGGGAACTAGTCGGGTGTGGGAGTCAGAGGATATGGTGGGAATGGTGGGTGGGTATAGGAGACAGGGGAGCTGAGGTCAGGGAGGAGATATCAGGGACCTGCCTTCATTCATTAGACCATGGGAAACCATTAAAGGTTTGTGTTTATTTTTTGTAATCTTCACCTGAGGGAGTATGTGTGTGTGTGTGTGTGTGTGTGTGTGTGTGTGTGTGTATGTGAGCACATGCGCATGTGTGAGAATTATACATATGTGATTGATTTTAGAGAGAGAGGAATGGGTAGAGAGAGATAAAAACATCGATGTTAGAGTGAAATAGCGATTGGTTGCTTCAGTTGCTTCCCATATGCTCCCGTTTGTACCTCGACTGGGGAATCAAACCTGCAACCTAGGTGTGTGCCCTCAACGGGAATCAACCAGAAACCTTTGTGTTGTACAAAATGACAATGCTCCAGTCAGCTGAGCCACCTGGCCAGGGCCTGCCATCGAAGGCTTTTGAGCAGGACAGGGGTTTGATCAGAATGGTGTTTCAGTGAGAAACATGCCAGAGGTGTGATGGTGGGTTGAAGATACAAGACATCTCTCCCAATATTGGACCTCCTCACGGAACAGCTGTGCCCCTTTACAACTCAGCATGGGAAGGGGTCAGGTTGCTTATATGACCCTTATCCTCAGATTCTCAGAGCTCTGAGTCATTTTTCCCCAAAAGGTTGGGAATCTCATCCTGTTGCCTTCCTAGAAGGGGTGTTGCAAGTACAGGAAAGGGGGAGGGGGAGTCCCAGGGCCCTTGCTCCCTTCTCCTCCCTTGTGGCTGGTGGGGACCGTCCTGCCTTGCTCCTTGCTTCACCTCATTTCCTCTGAAGTGTGAGGACTCTTTGTGCAGCAGCTCCGGGGGGAGGAGGGGTGCGGGGGGCGCTGATGGAGGGGGGGCATTTCAAACCGTGACCCAGGAAAAGTTGCTTTAATGGTACAAAGTCGGGCAGACCGGAGGGCCCTGGCAGAGGATGCTCAGTGAGCCTGCTCACCCAGCCCAGTCACACTCTCCTGTCCTGCTTTGCCCTTCTCTTTCTTTTCAAACAAGCAGAGTCCAGGGCTTTTCTGGTTCTCTCTAAACATGCTGGGAGGGTGGAGGAGGAAGAAAAGCATTTGGGTTCAGCCAGAGCAGGGTGGCTTGGCCGGGTGAGTGCAGTCCAGATTCCTATATCCTCTAGCTACTTCTTAGAGGAGGGTGTTAAAGGAAGGAGTGATTTAGCCCAGGAGAACAAGCACTCGGAAATGAGTTGTAATTTATTAGAAACAGAACAAAGAACCTAGCCATCCCCTGCTAACTTTGTGCTAGGCCCTGGCAGACCCAGAGTGTCTGTCTTCTTTTTACGGTGCCACACTGGTAGTACCAGCAAATGGTATGTCGGGGTCTCTAACTCAGGTTCTTGGACATCCGATCCAATGTCCGTTCTTCATCTCAGACCCCTCAGAGCCTGTCCACAAACCTTTAACTATGCCTTCTCACCACACCAGACCTCCCCTCCCCACCCCAAGCTAGGCTAACCCAGCTCCTCCACTTCCTGACCCCAGGGAGGAGGGGCTGCTGGATGCTTTCGGAACTGCAACAAACTAGACCTTGAGTCAGCTAGATTTTAAGGTGACTCAAGCAGAGACACTCAGGACCATCAATGAACAAACATTGTTGAGAAAGCTTTTTGAATGAGGCCTTTAAATGTTAAACATACAGATCCCATTTACTCTCTTTTTTGGGGAAAGCTACTTTAAAAAATGATACGCAATTAATGGGAAATTTTTGATGTAATATGAAAAAGTAACGCAAGACAGTGAAACTGATTCATTCCTTGGTTTTTAAAAAAGACTAAAACCTGACCTTTAGTATCTTACTAAGTAAGTTTTGGAGTTCCTTATTTTAGATGGCAGGTGTGGGACTTCTCTGGACCTCAATTTCCTCTTCTGTAGAATGGGGATATTGATTGAGGTTTCACTGATATATCCCATGTGAAGTGCTTAGCGCTGCGCTCTGTTCCTCAGATGTGCTTAGTGAAAAATAGCGATAATGATGGTGCTCTATAACAATAAAAGCATAATATGCGAATTGACTGATCCGCCGAACAGTGGAATGACCATCTGGATGCCCTTCTGGATGACCTTCCAGACAAAGTAGGGGCTGCAAGGGCTGAGCACCTTGCAAGAATTTCATGCATCTGGCCTCTAGTAGAATTACTAGTATAAGAACAAGTATTTCTGTTGTTTTTTTTAAATGTTTTTATTGATTTTTTTAGAGAGAGGGAGAGTGAGAAAGAAACATGGATTTTTTTTTTTTTTTTTTAGAGAGAGAGGGAGAGGGAGAATCATTGATGTGAGACAGAAACATGGATCAGTTGCCTCCCATGAAATGCCCCCTCCCTGGGGATAAAGCCCTCTACCTAAGCATGTGCCCTGACCGAGAATCAAACTGGTGACTTTTTGGTGCACAGGACGACGTTCAACCAACTGAGCCACACTGGCCAGGGCAAGCATTTATTGATTTCAAAAGCTGGTGAGGTATTAAGTCTCTCTTTGAATTCAAGAAAAGGACTTGAAGAATATGTCTAGTATCCAAGCTCAGTGTCTTAACTCCATAGATGTTTTATAGATTGAATCATGGATTAAGGGCCAATGTGAGCATTTTGAAATGAACACATTGGCTTTTCAGACCTGGTTCCAGCTTCTGCTGGGGTCCTGCTTCATTGTTGAACTTAATGGAGAGCCCTTTATTGATGATTCTGGGTTAGGACTTCTTAGGAGACCAAATTACACTGCCCTGTAGATACCACGAAAGGAAAATCTTGGGCCATTGAGAGAGGAGGAGACTATCTAAAGCAGGGGTGAAGGCCATTCGGTCTGCGGGCTGTATAAAGCCCATAAATTATTTTGTCTGGCCCGCCATGGCATTAGGGGCGAGTTAATTAAAAGTTTCACCCACAATAGCAGGCTAATTTTTAAGTTGATAATTTTGTATGGCCTGCAAATGATGTTATAAATATCGAAATGGCCCTTGGAAGAAAAGAGGCTCCCTAGCCCTGGTCTAGAGGGTAGCTGGAGTTAATTGCTCTTAGAATTTTGTGTATGTGTAGGCACAGCAATTAGACCAGCATCCTTGTCCTTGTTTTATGGAGGATAAAACCAAGGGCCAAAGGGTTGTGGCCTAGTAGAGTGCCTGGCAAACCTTGAGCCAGCCTCTATGGGACAGGGAGACTCAGGTAGCCTGGTGACCACTCCACCATCACCCTGGGCAGGAGGCAGGTGGTCTCCCCAGAGCAGCCCTTGTTTTTGGCAGTGCAGCCAGGTTGAGCCTCTAGGCTTGGGAATGCCTCCTGCCAGGCAGCCCCGAGTGCCCGGCACGGTGTGTGCAGTGTCAGTCTGTGGGGAGGGGTGAGACAGGAGAAATGCCAGGCAAAGGGCTGTCCTTAGGCCTGCTGCCCCCGGAGGTCACTGGGGGCCTGAGAACTGAGCAAGCATTGGGCAGACAGAGATGAGCTCAGTGTTGTCAAGCCCTGCTCTGCCCTCGCTTTATCTGGGTGGCCTCCATCACATCTGTGAACCTCTGAGCCTGTTCCCTCATCTATAACGTGGGCACTCGGGTGTTTGGAAGTATTAAATAATGCCATGAATGGAGAGTGCCCAGCTCAGGGCCTCATAATAGAGGATTCAATAAATTAGGGTTTACTGTGTGGTTCATCTGGTGGCTGGATATTTGGGGGATGTTTTCCTTTTTTCCTTTTGTGATCTTGTATGCCACTTTCACTGTGCTGAGTGGGGGCCATAGGAGAGGGAGCTTTGTGGGAAAAGAGTTCACAGTGAAGGGGAACCTCCTCCCCCCAAATGCTGGCTGGATCCAACAGACCTTGGACACTTAGCTCTGCCATGTGGGCTGTAGTGTCTCTTTGGGGGCAGAGAGCTGGCAGAGGGGGGACCCGGTGGCTCTGAAGAGAGGATAGGCTTGCAGGAGACCCCCTCCTCCCAGGGGCTGGAGCTGAAGTACAGTCAGGCTTTGTGCAGAGTCACGAGGGGCCGGCAGGGGGGAACTGTGCCCGGGCTTGGGCTTGTCTCACAAGCCTCAGTTCTTGTCAGTGGTTTTGAAAGAGTCAGTGGAAAGTGCTGACAGGGCAGTCCTCCTTCACCCCAGAACTGTAGGGCTGCGGCTCCTGGCAGGGAGAGGATAGAAACCTGGCAGGGAAGCCACCTCTTCATCTGCCAGCTCATACCTCCCAGGCTTCAAGTGCCCCAGGTGCAGAATGGGTGGGTCTCTGTGTGGAGACACTGGCCAGGAGCTGGTCAGGACAGTGCCTGCAGGTGATGCCTGATGAGGTGGGGTTGACAGAGGGAACCGAGGTTGTGTGTTTTGGGATGTGTGGGCCCTGCAATGAGAGGTGGCCTGGGGAAGTGTTCCCAGTGCTGGTGTAGCCTTGAGAAGAAAACTGGGTTCCAGAATGAGACCATCTGGGCTCCCCTCCCACCTGCAGGTCCTGCACTAAGTTGTTTGGCCTCAGTTTCTTGTCTGTTTTACCCCAGAGGCTTGTTGTCAAGGGGAGAGGGATGACCAGTTGCCATAGAACTTGTCAAGGTTTGTTCCTGCGGTGTCATGCCTGGTTGCCCAAGTCATCCTTGCCCTCATCCCCACATCCTGTCCTACAGCAAGTTCCCAGAAGATCACCATGACACTTCTCCCACTGATCCCCTCTGGCTACTTCCTCTGCTCCAGGAGCCGGAGTCCCACAGTTCTGGGGTCACCTCTTCAGAGAGGCTTCCCTGGCCTCCCCACACAGAGCAGCTGCATCTTCCCTCATCCTACTTTGTTTTTCTTGTGGCACCTGTCACCTCCGATTGGTTAGATCCTTGAAGGGGAGGCTTTTGTTGTGTCCGAGTGCCTAGCACAGAGTAGGGCTTGCTAAGCTTTTTGTTGTTCTTATTTTTATTGTGGTAAAACATATATGACATAACATTTACCATTTTAACCATTTTTAAGTAGTTCTTGCTTATCCACAGGGGATATGTTCCAAGACCTCCAGTGTTTGCCTGAAACTGTGAATACACTCTATATACATTATGATTTTTAGTATACATACACACCTATGATAAAGATTATAAAGTAGACACAGTAAGATTAACAACAATAACTTATAATGAAATAGAATAATTATAACAATATACTATAATAAAAGTGATGTGAATGGGGTCTTTCTCCCTGTCAAATATCTTACTGTGCTGTCTGTACAGTGTGGATTCATTGGACAAAGGGATGTTTCACATCCCAGGCAGGATGGACTGGAACGGTATGCGATTTATTCTGCTACTCAGAGGGTACACAACTTAAAACTTGTACATAGTTCATTTCTGGAATTTTTCATTAAATATTTTTGGATTGCAGTTGAATGTGGGTAACTAAAACCTGGGAAGGTAAAACTGTGGGTAAGGGGGACCCCCAGGATGTCCTGTGGCCAACCCAGACTTCTCGCCAAATCGTGCATTAACTCTGCAGTGCCTGTGCTGTTGCTGAGGACATCCTGCCCACCTCCCACTTTCTCTGGATGGTTGGGACTGCAGGTGATGCCTGATAAAGTGGAGGGGTCATTCTCCACATTCCACTACCTGTACAATGCTGGGACCATTCTGCCCTTTCTCTTGTGTGCCCCCATGGGAGTGTGCTTACATGTGTGGCTTGGGGCTTGGGGAAGCTCAGGGCAAGCCCTCCATGCCTGCATTGTGGCTTAGGTAGTGGCTGCTGCAGCTTCGGAGGAAGGCCAGGTGAGTGGCCATGTGGGGCTTGCAGGGTGATTCATGAGGGAAGGAAAAACAGTACTGAGAGTTGATCTTAAAAGCATCATCTCTGAGTCTTTCCACATACAGTTCCCCTTGTTTGGAGCTCATTTCTGATTTCTTTCCCAAAAATCTTTTCTGACTCCTCTCCCTGCCCTATTAGGCATCCTTCCTTATCCTCTCCCACATTGTTCATTACAGTCCTTATCAAATCCTTATCACTGCATGTTATACCTGTGAGCTAACTGGCTGTGTACCTGTCTGTTTAACCCATTGCTGTGTTCTTCCCAGGACTGGGAGCCTACGACCCTTTAGAGAGCAGAGCAGGGGTGATGTAATTCCTATTTTTTTCAGATGAAGAAACAAAGTCTTCCCCAAGATCACTCAGAGCTAGATCCCATCCTGCACCCTGATCCTCTCAAAGGGAGCCGTCCCCGAGGGCAGAGGTTGGCCCTCTCTAGCTTGAGATGCATTATAGACTAGGAATGCACAGGGCTTAGGGAGCTGGGCAACTGTGGGGAGGGTGGGTAGAGGGAGACCCTCAATTTAAGCTGGAGGTAGAGAAGTGGAGCTTGGATACTGTCTGACTTGCTATTCTCTCTGCCTCCTCCTGTCCTGC
>JAAGEH010000006.1:29368289-29422645 GCA_011751065.1 Lasiurus cinereus | reverse complement strand
TGTCTCCTGAGCCTTGTAAGTGGTAGGGGCTGGCCAGGCTTTTTGCTCACTCCACCCCAGACTTGAATTTCAGAAAAGAGGGCCCTGGGGCCCTGAGTGAAATATGGAATTTGCCTGGGTGTTCCCCAGGGAGAGAGATTTGATGACTCTATTAGTTACCTAGCGCTGTGTAACAAACAACTCCAAAACCTAGTAGCTTAAAACAGCAGTAAACATTTATTATCCAAACATCTAGTATCTTCACAGTTTCTGTGGGTCAGAAACTTGGGAGTGAATTTGTTGGGTGTTTCTGGCTCAAGGGCTTTCAGGAGTTTGCAGGTAAGATGGTGGCTGGGTTGGCAGTCATCTGAAGGTTTGACTGGGGCTGGAGGGTTTGCTTCTGGGTGGTTCACTCACAGACTTGGCAGCATGGTTTGGCTGTTGGCAGGAAGACTCAGTTCCTTGCCTCATGGGCCTATCCATAGGGTTGCTTTAGTGGCCTTGTGACGTGATGACTGGCTTCCCTTTGAGGAAGCAATCCAAGAGAGCAAGGTGGAAACCACAATATATTTCTTAATATTTATTTATTTGTTTGTTTGTTTGTTTGTTTATTTATTTAATTTGTTGAACTTATCACAGTGACATTGGTTAATAAAATTATGTGGGTTTCAGGTGTACAATCTATAATACATCACCTATATATTGTATTATGTATTCATCACCCCAAGTCAAGTCTCCTGCCATCACCATTTATCTCCTCTAACCTTCTACTTTCCTCCTCCCCTTTACCCCCTTTCTCTCTGGTAATCACTATAGTACTGCTGTCTATGTCTGAGCTGTCTTTTTTTATTGTTTTTACTTACTCCCTTCACCTTTTCCACCCAGCCCCTCATCCTCCTTCTCCTCTGACAGCTGTCAATCTGTTCTCTATTTACAAGTCCGCTTCTAATTTGTTTGCTTATTTTATTCATTAGATTCCACACATGAGTGAAATTATATGGTACTTGCACAATGTGTTTTATGACCTAGTTTCAGAAGTTACACTCATCATTTCTACAGTATCCTATTGGTTCCATAGGTCAGTTTGGGAGGAGACTATGTTAGGGCACAAGTACTAGGAGGCAAGGATCATTGAGGACCATCTTGAAGTCTGGTGACCATATAGATTGTCCTGTCATTATACTTGCAGCCTCATAGACCTTGTCTGAGAGGACCAACCATCCCGAGTACATGAGGCGGGGGGAGGAGGGGGTGCCCTTTTCTCCGAATCCTCTATTTCTCCCCTGTCATCAGATCACAGCAGTGCCACTGCAGAGTGAGGTAGTTTCTCTGAGGCCTGGAGATCATGAATCATCATACAGTAGGGTCTTTGACTTCTCTATTGGCTGGACTTCCCCTTGCCCTTAGCACATTTGGTGTCCTGTCCCAGTCCTCCCAGTGGTCACCCTACTAGTGTGCAGACTTGGGCCTGGAGGAATATAAATATACCATTGCTGTTACTTGCCTAGTTGTGGGCTAAGCACTCTGCATCCTCACACTCAGCCCTATGAGGCAGATATTCTTTACACCCATTCTACTGATGAGGAAACTGAAGTTCAGGTGATTCGTCTAATAAGTGGTAGAGTTTCAAACCACCAGTATTAAAAAACAAGTGATCCGGCCCAACCGATGTGGCTCAATGGTTGAGCATTGACATATGAACCAGGAGATCACTATTGGATTCCCAGTTGGGACACATGCCTGGGTTGTCAGCTTGATCCCCAGGAGGCAGCTGATCAATGATTCTCTCTCATCAATGGATGTTTCCATCTCTCTCTCCCTCTCCCATCATCTCTGAAATCAAGAAAAATATGTATTAAAGAATAAGTGATCTGACCCCAGACCTGTATGAAAACCATGGTGCTATAAGGTGTCTCCTAAGAAGGGGACTATTTATCAAGTTACATCATCAAGTGAAACACAGGAAAGTATGTTTTTGTGTTTGTGTTTGTGCCTATCTGAGATTCCTCCAGGGCCATGGTGACTTGGGGGCTTCAGAACAGGGTTGGTGTCTTTTTTTTTTAACTTTAAGTATATGTTTTTTATTGTTAACAGTATCCAGATGTCTCCCATTATCTTCCCCTATGCCTCCTCAGTCCAGCCCCTACCCCTTACCACTCTATTTTCTGTGACCATAGGCTCTGGATATGAGTATATACATTTTTTTGGTTTATCTCTCCCCATTCCCTCTGAGATGTTGTTCCATGCCTCCATGCCTTGGGACTTATTTTGTTGGTCAGTTTATTTTGTGCATTAGATTCCACAAATAAGTGAGATCCTGTGATCTTTGTCCTTTTCTGACTGGTTTATTTCACTTAGCACAATAATCTCCAGATTCATCCATGCTTTCTCAAAAGGCAAGAGAGCCTTCTTTTTTACAGCCCCATAGTATTCCACTGTGTAAATGTACTACAATTTTTTTATCCACTCATCTACTGATGGGCACTTGGGCTGTTTTCAGATCTTAGCTATTATAAATTGTGCTGATATGAACATAGGGGTGCATATATTTTTTCTGATTGTTTCTTAGGCTATATTCCTAGAAGTGGGATCACTGGGTCAAATGGCAGTTCCATATTTAATTTTTTGAGGAAACTCCATGCTGTTGCATTCTCACTAACAGTACCTGAAGGTTCCCTTTTCTCCATATCCTCATCAGCCTTTGCTGTTTGTTGTTTTATTGATAGTAACCATTCTGACAGATGTGAGGCGATACCTCATTGTCGTTTTTATTTGCATCTCTCTAATGATTAATGACCTTGAGCATTTTTTCAGAAGTCTATTGGCCATCTGTATGTTCTTTTTGAAGAAATGTCTATTCAGTTCCTTGGCCCATTTTTTAATTGGGTTTTCCTCTTCCTTTTGTTGAGTTGTATGAGTTCTTTATATATTTTGGAAATTAACCCCTTATCAGATATATCACTGGCAATTATGTTCTTCCATAAGTGGGTTCCCTTTTCATTTTGATGTTGACTTCTTTTGCTGTGCAGAAGCCATTTAGTTTGATATAGTTCCAATTACTGGTATTTCTTTTTTCCTTTGTTTCTCTTGCCCTAGAACAGTGATCAGCAAACTGTGGCTCGAGAACCACATGCAGCTCTTTGGCCCCTTGAATGTGGTTCTTCCACAAAATGCCATGGCTTGGGCGAGTCTATTTTGAAGAAGTGGAGTTAGAGGAAGTTTAAGTTTAAAAAATTTGGCTCTCAAAAGAAATTTCAATCATTGTACTGTTGGTTTTTGGCTCTCTTGACTAATGAATTTGCCGACCACTGCCCTAGGAGATGTATTGGTGAAGATTCTGCTACAGGAGCTATCTGAGATTTTGTTGCCTATGTTTTCTTTTGGAATTTTTATTGTTTCTTTACTTACATTTAAGTCTTTTATTCATTTTGAGTTTATTCTTGTGTATGGTGTGAGTTGGTGGTCTAGTTTCATCTTTTTGCATCTTCCTGTCCAGTTTTCCCAGCAACATTTGTTGAAGAGACTGCCTTTGCTCCATTGCATATTCTTGCCTCCTTTATCAAATATGAATAGGCTAATGGTGTGGGTTGATTTCTGGGGTCTCTGTTCTGTTCCATTGGTCTATATGCCTGTTCTTGTGCCAGTAACCAGGCTGTTTTGATTACAGTGGCTTTGTAGTATAGTTTGATATTATGATCTCTCCAACTTTGTTCTTCTTTCTCAAGATTGCTGGGGCTATTTAGGTGATTTTCTCTCCAGGATCAGCCCTTCTAGGAGAACTTTCTCCTAGGAAAGTGAGTGACTGTGAGTACTATTTCATATCCGTCCTCTTGTGCCCACAGCCTGGTGGCTGTCCACAAGGGCAATCTGGCACCAATGTAGTTAACCAGGATAGTGACCAACTTTGTGGTTCCTTACAATCCTGTGGGTGCTGACTTCCTGGAGGGGGGTCCCAAGTTGGGGTGTCAGGTACTGCTTAGAAGGAGGGAACCTAGGCCATGGGTGTCTCATCCTAAAGTTTGCTTAAGGGAGCCACAGTGAAACCTGTGCCTTCAGAACTTTTCTCAGAGACACAGGAGGCTGGCTAATAGAATCTGGGGTCAGGGCCAGCCTTGTTAAGGGTAGGAGTGATTATTCCCATTTTACAGATGGGAAAACCAAGGCTTAAGCCAGTGGACTCTCCAAAGGCCACACTGGTTAGGGAGAGAAGTTACTGTCTGGAAAATTTTGTCTCCTCCAGGCGTGTCCAGAGGTGGTGTAGTCATCATATAAAACCCTGACCTGTCTCTGGGCTGAGAGGGAATGGCATTTGCCTGTCTCTGTGAGATCTGGGATCTTAGTAGAAGAATGTGGTCCCTCCTAGCAGACAGGTGACTGCCTACTCTGACAGATAGGACATCTCCGGGTAGATGGGAAACTAGGGCATGAAGTGTGAGGAGCTGGGGTTGGAGCTGGAAGCTGAGCTCACATTTCCAGGGTGTCTGGCCCAGATTTTGAAAGTTCATCGGCGATGTTTAGAAGCCACCAAGACCAGCACTTGATCTGCTGCTCTATTGTCAAAGCGTGATCCATTCACATGCTTTTGCTGAAGGCAGGATCTCTAGGGTGGAATTTGGGGTAAAGCTGTTTGGGGTTGGTATGGGAGCAGGAATTCAGTCTTAGGCTCTGTCCTGGTCCATCCCCACCTTTGTTTCTCTTTTCAGCCATCAAGATTGCCAGCCGAATGTTATGCCCATCAGAGACCTTACCCTTTCTCTGGCTTTTTTCCATGTTTGCTTCCCCTCCTCTGTCCCCAGTTAGGCTTTTAGCTAGGGGCTGGTGATCTTCAGGGTCTGTCCCTGAAAAGCAGCGATAAGTTGAGGCCTTGCAGAGCATCATGGGAAATAGAGACTGGCCCAGAGTGCTCACCTCTTTAAGAATGACACTAGTGCTTATGAGGGCCATGCTGTTGGCTTTGGCCCCCCACAAATACATAGTCGAAGGCTGCCTCTCTCCATGTAGTACAGGCTTCCCACTTGAGAAAAGGCTTACAAAGACTTTCAAAGTTGTTCTTTTAGGGACTTTACACATCTGGCTGTGGGGAAGAGATGTGGCAAACAAGGACATTGTGCTTGGAGAGAAGTGTGAGTGCCAGGAAGGAGAATGGGCCATCCCCAGAGCCTCTTCCTCATCTTGGTCTTGAGGGGGCATCTTGGTGAGAGGGCTCTATGGAATGAGGCACCCATGCCTTGTTCCTTTTATGATCCCATCTCTAATACCTGTCCCTATCCCCAGATCTAGGTAGGTTGAGACAGTGTTGAGGGTAGTCTGATTGTTGTCAGGATCAAGTGTTGGGGCCAAGGCTGAGGCAGGGGAAGGCTGAGTCTCCTTAACTGAAATGGAGCTCTGGGTCCTAGTCTGTACTAGTCTCTTTGGGAGCTTTTTCCTTTTGTTCTCTCTCCAAGTCCCACCAGGTAGCTGAACCTCTCCCCATGTTATAGCTGGGAAAGCTTGAAGACTAAAGGAGGCAGGTAAACATCTGATGGGACTTGTGTATCCAGAAGCCGGGGTACAGATGCTGTGTCTTTGGGGTGAATTCAGATGTGTTGGCCAGGTATTTCCCAGAGAAGATGTCACCTGGCAAGGAAGAGACTGAGCTAGGGCCTGGGTCTCTGGGCTCCCAGGCACATGTTCTCTCCCTCTCCTTGCGTCTTCTGCACTCACAGGCTATCCTTGTCCTGTGTCTGCCCCTCCCACTCCCCATCAGTCACTGGCCAAGCCTGGCTCAGCTATCCTGCCTCACTTCCTGGCTGGCTGGGCAGGGTGAGGAGGACTGGGGAGGGTCTGGCTAGGAGGAGCTCAGGCCCAGCCCCTTCCTAGGGTTGAGGGGTAGGAGGAGCCTTGCAGGCAGACAGAGCCCCTTTGTCTGGGCCTCTGTGCAAAGCAGCTGGTCTGGGATTTCTGGGTGTTTTTACATCTGAAGAATAATTGCATTGTCTGGGAGCCCCTCGAGAATCCAAATCCCTCCCAGACCTGCCAGACAGTCTAAAGAGATCCCCTTAAAAGCCCCCCTCCCCTCTTGTTGGAAGCTGAGGCAAAGAGTTCCCTCCAGGGAAACTGAGGTAGGGCGGCTGCCCTCGAGCACTGAGCACTAGGAGTATCCGTTGAGAGGAGAGACTTGGAATTCCCCAAGGTTGGTTGGGGAGGGTGCAGGTGGCCCCCAGAGCCCTGGGAGGGCTCACAGGAGCTATGAGTCTCAGAAGAGGGGAGGAGCCTGCTGGTTAGAAAGGGTGGGCCTGTTTGGAGTGCCTCAGCTGGTGGAAGCTGGACCCTGAGGGGTGAGGAGCCAGGTGGGCTAACTGCCTTGGCCATGCTCTTCTCCTCTGGGAAATGGGTCTTGCACTTGGGTGACCTTGAGAAAAGGACAGGAGGCAGACATATTTGGGAATAGCTTGTGTTCAGAAGGGACTCAAGGAAGGGTAGACATTTCTTGTATTTTTGAGGGGTGATCTTGGAAAGGTGTGGGCACTTGGGAAGATAGCCCTCTGTGGCATCGTTTTTGTTGTAGTAGCCACTGTTGGGGAGGGAAGTGGATTCCAACACTAAGGAGAAGGGGCACCTTGTGCTGAGCTGGACCATGGAAACTCTGCCGATCACTCCTGGGACTGTGGCCTTGCTCAGTGGTTTGGCCCTGCTCAGCGATTATGGGGCTTAGCCTCACTCCAGAATAACAGGCAGCAGCATTTCCTGGGGGTGAGACACCCATGCTTTGAGAATAGGCAGGGGGTGGGTAGTGGTGATTGCAGAGCAGAGCCAGTATAAGAAGCTCACATTTCCAGGGTGTCTGTTGCTTTAGGAAACATCAGTGGAGCAGGCCTTGTTGGTAGTTCAAGCCATAGACAACTGTGCAGTTACACAGCTGCACAACCACAGCGCTCTGCAGAAGGGTGTGCATATAAGAGAACTGAGAGCCAGATTCTTGATGTGTGCAGGAGGGACATTTCCCACAGGTCTTCAGCTGGACTGCACTGGGGATGTTCAACTTTAGTGAAGTTGGGGTATGTGTGTGTGTTTGAGGGGGTGGAGTGCAAACTAAGCCACAAAGGTCAGCTAGGTCCAGAGGGTCAAGAGCTAAGGCCTTCCTTATGCCTGGTTCAGGTGGAGGAGGCAGGCCCCCCGCTGGGGAAGTTGAGTATAGAGGCTGTGGAGTTGACATGGTTTGACCCGATGGATAAGGGCAGGATTTCCATGAAGGATGCCTTCAGTTTTGAGCCTGGGAGTGCTTGGCACTCCGGAAGCTTTAACTGCCATGGGGAAAGTGTAAGGCTATGTGTTCTGGGCATTTCCAAGAGGGGCTGGGCAGGGTCATATGTGGGAGGCCAGGACTAAAATATGTCTCTGGTGTTTGGTGTTTGGGAGGCAGTTCTTGGAGGGTAAATCTCAGGGTGACATGAAACTGGTGAGGATATCGCGAGAAGGTGGGTGGGGAAGTTGACACATGCTTGGCTGCTAGTGCCCGTTCCCGTTGACTGGCCTCCTAGTGTTCATTCATCCTTGTTTGGTGACCCTGCCAGGGGACAGGGTTTTTGTTCCCTGTGTCCTTCCCCCCCCACCCCCACTCCCCTGCCGCTACCCTCTTCTTTCCAGTTTGGTTTCTTGGGCAGGTCAGTCAGGGCAGTATGGGCTCTGGACAGCAGGGGGAGGTGGTGGCCTGCAGGCTGGAATGGGATGGAGGATGGGGGTGGGCAGCAGGGCATCTTGAATGGTGGTGAGACACTCATGCAGTGTCTGGCCTGATTCCTTGAAGCTGCCAGGCTTGGCCTGCTTGTGGACTTGGGGATGCAGGTTCCCATCCCCATTTTGGCATGTAAGCAGGAACAAGAAGGCAAATGCTATTGTCCTGTGCCCCTGCCCATCTCCTCCCCATCCCCTCCCACTCTTCCTCCTCCTCCTCTTCCTCTTTCTCCTCCTCCCCCTCCTCTTCCCTGCCTGGCTGAGCCAGCACTTTTTTCTTTTCTCCTTTATCTGCTTGAAAAGTACAGGGTGTTCTGTTTCTCCTGTGCATACAGATCAAGGAGCGGATGCTATTTATTTATTTATTTTCCCAAATCTAGAGAAGGGCAGGTGGGCACTGAGGAGCATTAAGTAATTCTTCCTCAATAAGGCATTTTCTCTTAAAATTAAAAAAAATAATTGAAAGGGAAAGATGACACAAACCAATGGAAAATGAATTGCTTTCCCCAATCAGATAATAGAGCACCTAAAAGTTCAGTTCAGCATTTATCTGGGGCCCAGCACACAGTAGGTGTCCCTGGACATAATTTTCTCTCTCCCTTTCAGTTTGAACCCTGAGGTGTGCTGGCTTCAAAGACCGATACAGGGGATACAGGGCACTGACTCCTTATCTCTCTGCCATCAGTGGGCTGTGTGAGTGACCTCTCTGGCTTGCTGGGGGTGCTAGGGGTTGACGGGTCCATCTGGGTTAGCAGTGAAGGTAAAGGGTGCAGGTGACCTATATGGCCCACTTATCTGTTTCTACTGTGGCACCCCAGGTGTGATGTCTGAGTTCAAGGTCTCTGATACTTGGGAACTCAGGATTCTTTCTGTGTTCATTTTAAAGGCAGCTGCTGGCCTGTACTTCCCACAATTCATTCCTGAACCCGGTCACAAAGACAGTCTGCTCATAATTTAGCTATGGAACTTTACAAATAATTTTCACACATGAGGCTCTTGAGAATCTTGTGACATCCACATAGGGCCTTGTTTGACTGTCACAACAGTGTAGTGGGGGTTCTGTGATGAGACCAGTTTCATCCCAGCCACACTCTGAACTCCACAGGAGCTTTTTGAGAAGGGGTTCCACCAGTAAGATTTGAGAACCACTGTATCGATCCCATCCCTTTATTGTGTAAAAGCATTTGTTTTTATTTTTGTTTTTCTTTTTTTAAAAATATATTTTATTGACTTTTTACAGAGCAGAAGGGAGAAGGATAGAAAGTTAGAAACATCAATGAGAGAGAGACATCCATCAGCTGCCTCCTGCACGCCCCCTACTGGGGATGTGCCCACAACCAAGGTACATGCCCTTGACCCGAATCGAACCTGGGAGCTTTCAGTCTGCAGGCCGATGCTCTATCCACTGAGCCACACCGGTTTCGGCTGTTTTTTGTTTGTTTGTTTGTTTTTGGCTGGATAAGGTTGGGGTGGGGATGGAGGCCAAGAAACAAGCTTGTAGGTAGAGTGCCCCCAGCCCTGGGAACAGGTGTGGGAGCAGGGAGGGCAGCAGAGTCACATCGTATGGCGTCATTGGGTGCCCAACAGTGATGACGTCAGTGGCAGCTGGCAACTAGGAACACCCTGTATGTTTACAGACCTGCTGCAGAACAGGTTCCTTGTCTGCATTGAATCTCTGATTCTTTTTCCCTGCTGGTTGCCTTGGCAGGGGTGCAGGCAGCCATACCATCACCTCTATCTACATTTACTTCCTTGTTAGAACCTGGAGGGGGGAAGGGGAAGGGGAGGAAAGGACTCCAGGCAGCCCTAATCCCCCATGTGGCTGGATAGAACATTAGGAGAGGATTGGGGGAGGGAGTGTAGAGGGACAGAAGAAGGAGGAGGGAGGAGGAATGGGAAAACCCAGATACAGTCTGAGCTGGGGAGTCCCCTCCCAGGAGCTCTGGGCCATGGCACCATCTTCCGGCCCTCTGAGGAATCACTTCTGCACTGAGCTGGCTGGACCTGGGGAGTTTGGATGGCATTTGGAGGCAGTCCATGCCCAGGTGTGGTATGGGCAGGTGGAGGGGGTGGAGGAGGGGTGAGGAGTAGTTTCTTAGCCTGAGTATATTGAGAAAAAGACTACTTTGCTACTAATTGAGAGGTGTGGAGAAGGAAGTCAGTGTGCTGGTATTATATATATATTTTTTATAGGGAGCCAGGAATGGATATCTGAATGGTTACTGAGGTATGCACACACATACATTGAACAGCACAAATCCTAAATATCCAATGCTGTGGATTCTTGTATGTACATTGTAACCACCATCCACACCAAGGTACATATTCTTTCACCCCAGAGAGTTCCTTCCTGGCCCTGTTCAGTTCCCATCTTGTCTCTGTCATCACAGATTGATTTGACCTCTTTGTGAACTTTACATGAATGGAGTCATACAGTATGAATTCTTGTATCTTTGGTGTCTTTTGCTCATTGCAATGTTGTTGAGATTATTGCTGAGAACTATTTTTTTGTGTGGCTATGCTATACGTAGCATGATAGATTTATTCATTCTCCTGTGGCTGGATCTTTGAGTTGCTTCTGACTATTATGAATAAAGCTGCTATGAACATTCTTTAGCATATCTATTTGGTGGAGTATGCCGTATCAGGTACAGGTGACAGCTTTTTAGATGCCCCCTGTCTGCTGCCCAGCAACCATCTTCCTCCCATATTTGCTCCCTGTTGTTAGGTCCTGGATACTATTGGAGTCTGCAACTCCTACCACTGAAACCTCAGCAAAGACAACTGGAACCTAAGTTGCTTGGGCCAGGAAAGCAACCTGTGGACACCTTCAGACCTTTGTGGTCACTCTGGGAATAGAGAGGTAGCCTCTCCCAGCCCTTGAGCCAGATTCAGGGACCCCTTCGCCTCCTAGCCATCAGCTCCCTCGCCTGGCGTCTCTGAGCAAGCTGGCTTAGTGTAACTGTCAATTTGATGTCTGGCTTCTGGTGCCACGGGTCCTCACGGTTCAATGTTTCCTGGGCTCCTTGCTGCTTTGTGGTGACTGAGGGGCTGGATGGCTGGGGAAAACAACCAGAGGTCTACCCGGAATAGCAGAGGCTCATCCAATACCGGCCTCGTGGCATTTTTTGGGGGAGGGCGGGACTAGGTCCTGCCCACCAAATTGCTACCTCACTGAGGCTGTGAAAGAGCAACAGAAATCCAGAGGAGAAGAGAAGGGGCAAGACAGAGAGAGTGTGAGAGAAGAACTGGGCAAGGGAGGGAGAGTAGAGGGAGAGAATCTGGGGTTGATGTGAGCATCCTGAAGTCCATGCAAGTATCCTGGGGTCAGTGTGAGCATCCTCAGTTTGGTGGGGGCTGAACCACAGTGGCTATGCTGGCCCAGCTGGTACAGTGCCAGGCAGTTTCTCTTGACTTGGACCTTCTGGGTCATTCTCTCCCTGACTGGCTCTTGTTTCTCAGCCTTGGGCAAGAGGTAGTGCCTAACAGGTTTTGGATGGGATTGATGGCTTTCAGGGGCTCCAGGTGGGCACCCAACTCTCCTGCTTGCTGGTGAGGGCCCACAATGCACCCCTTCCTTCTTCTCTCCCTCTCTGTGTCTCTTCTTCCCACCCCGCATCCTTTGGAGATGGCTTTTATTTCCAGGTCCTTGAGGAGGACAGGGAGGGCTCGAGGTCTCTCCTTGAGAGCAGAGCCTGTGAATGCCCTTTGGGGCAGGTGGGAAGTGAAGGTATAGTAGGCGAGCTGTGACATTCCTGTTCTCTGCAGGTTCCTAGGAGGCGAGTGCGGACGGTATGCAAAGTTGTGAATCCAGTGGCGACAGTGCGGATGACCCTCTCAGTCGTGGCCTACGGAGAAGGGGACAGCCTCGTGTGGTAGTGATTGGTGCCGGTTTGGCTGGCCTGGCTGCAACCAAAGCACTTCTGGAGCAGGGCTTCACGGATGTCACTGTGCTTGAGGCTTCTAGCCGCATTGGAGGCCGTGTGGAGAGTGTGAAACTTGGTGAGTGCCACCTTGGCCCAGCTACCTCCCAAAGTCACTCCTTTCCCCCCAATGCCTTGGCCTTGCCTGAAATCTCATTACTTTAGCAGCTTCTCTGGGGGTAGTTATTCCATCATGCATGCTGCCTCAATGTTTTCCAAAAGCTTCCTTTGTCCTCTCAGTATCCCTCTACACTGACCTAGGATTCAGTGTTTAGGAGAGAGGGGATGCCCAGAACCAAGTTTTCTTAGCAGTGGAGGGACCAGTTTCTATTTCACAAAAAGAGGAATTCTATGAGCTTCTATTAGCCTGAGTGTGAATTAGTGTATCATGACCAAGAGTTAACTGGGACAATAGGAACTCAGGGCAGTGGAGGTACAAGGAGATTTTGGGCCTCCTTGTGGGTTATGGCAGGTCTCTGGGAAAAGGGTCTGTCCAGGTTGCAGAGTAACGAAGACTCTGGAGAAAGTCCCTCCTCTAAGCCTCTGGAGAAAGACACAGGGGTGGGCAGGTTACACCAGGGTTTCTAGAAGATGGGGACTTATCTGAAATGCCACTGGAGGCCAGGGCTTCCCAGTCAGGGGGTCTGGTCTGGCCATGGAGAGATTGAGCAGGTAGGGATCATGTACTGTGGGCTGTATTGGCCATATGGTTTTGTGTCTGTGACTGTTCCCTCACGGGCTACAAGGCCAAGAAGATTCTGTGTGTCCACTTTTGATGGAAGGGCAAGAGAAGTAGGTGGTCAGGCTTAGAATAAGCAGAAGTTGAAGACACCTGGGTACTTCCTTCTTTCAGAAACTTTGACCACATTAGGACTCTTCCCATATAACATTTACTAGATAGTGTACATGAAGTTGCATCTGTTGTCCCCTGGCATACACAGGAGAGTATGTTAGCAGTAAAGATTAAAGTGCATTCAAAGCACTTGTAAATGTGGGGACAGCCAGCAGGGGAGGGTGGGACTCTTTGCTTAATACCTGATTGGCTGGCCTGGAGTCTTAGAGAAGGGACTGCTGCATTTGTGATTCTTGAGTCTTGATAAGACATTTAGAGTCAGAGAGGGAAGCAGAAGAAGGGATGGCAAACAGTTCAGTCTCAGTGGTAGCTGACAACTAAGACATGCTGTGCAGTGAAATGATGGTACAGGTAGTAAGGAGTGAGAGATGGGGCTTCAGGAGCCTGAGGGGATGCACAATCGGGCAGGAAGCCTTCCCTGGGAGAGGGAGGTTGGGTGGGTCTTAAGTGTTGGGGGCAGTTGGATAGTAGTGAGAGGGATGAGGTGATATTTGGGGAATGATATATGTGAGGAACACCAGAGCAGACCTGCCAGAAGAGGGGAGAGTGTGTCTAGGCAAGGGCATATGTGCATGTGTTTTGTGTGCTGACACACAGGGCTCAAACCCAGGCTGCAGTTGGGCTAGCTGCAGTGTGAGATTGTAGCTGTGAATCTCAGTGATAAGAGCAGGGGTCAAGGACGAGAGGCCCAGGGACACTGTGTGTAGACCTGGAGATAGTAACTGGAACTCTTTGGATGCAGTGGTGTAGCAAGGATGACACAGGCGGAGAAGCATGTGGGAGAGGATAGGAAATATCCTCAGACTGAGACCTGCTTTGGGCTGCCCCACCTCCTGGCAGAGCCTGGTGGATAGGGCTGTGGCACTGACCTTGCAGCTGACCTCAAGCTACTCCCTTTGTTCCTGTTTTTGCTGAGTGTCTGGAGCCAGGAAGGGTACCATATTCCTGGACATCACCTCCCAGTGGCTGTGTGACTTGGAGCTCCCTGCTCTGTCCTGAGGAAGGTCCCCAGATTTAGTAGGGTATCTAGGATGCTGGCCCCATTCTGTCCCTATTGGGAGCTAATACCAGGCAAGATTTTTAGGGAGCTTCAAGCCTGAGGCTCTAAAGATTGATTAGTAAAAAATGCCTTAGGTGCCCACCAGAAACCCACTAGGAGCAGGGCACTGGGTTTTCAGCTTTTGGTGTTGTCTGGTCTACCCACTTCTAATTAGTTCAGTGTGGTGACTCTGGGGCAAATCGCTGAATCATTCAGGTAGCAGTTATCTCAGCTATAAAGTGGAATCCATTTTGTGCCACATACAGTTTCATTGGGATATTTTCACTGAAAACTTTGGTTGGTTGCCAGAGGGGGGCCCTAATCCTCATCTTGCCTTTTGTGGGGGTGGAATGATTCTCCTGGAGGAAGGAGGGTAGGGATTTCTTCAGAGAGGGCTAGAACATTGCCTCACACTCCTTCCTCCAGGTCTAAGGTCTTATTGTTGTCACCATCAGGACACGCGACCTTTGAGCTGGGAGCCACCTGGATCCATGGCTCCCAGGGGAATCCCATCTATCATCTAGCAGAAGCCAATGGCCTTCTGGAAGAGACAACTGATGGGGAGCGCAGCGTGGGCCGCATCAGCCTCTACTCCAAGAATGGCGTGGCCTGCTACCTTACCAACCGTGGCTGCAGGATCCCCAAGGACGTGGTTGAGGAATTCAGCGATTTATACAACGAGGTGAGGTGTTAACAGGGCAGCTAGGCATAGAGTATGGGGACAGGGAATCCCCTGGTCATGTCCTTGTACACTCTCTCAGCCCTGCATTTGGAATATCAGGACAGTTTGTGGATAGAATGAAGATGATGAGTGGAGAACTACTAGTTAAGAGATTATTGGTACACATGATTAAATATTTCCCCAGAAAGGCCTTAAACATCTTTTGTTAGATTTATTACTAGGTACTTAGGCAGAGATTGTTGTTACTCTTGTAAATGGTAATTTAAAAACAATTTTATTTTGGATACTCTTATAAATGGTAATTTAAAAACAATTTTATTTTCTAGTTGTTCCTGGCATATAGAACTATAACTGACTTTACATATTGATTTCAACTACCTTGGTAAATTATTATTTTAATTCTAATGCTATATCTGTTAATATGTTATATTAATTTATATTCTAATAATGTTTTGCAATTTTATATATATAATTCTATACAAAAATAGATGAGAATTTTATTTTTTCCTTTCTAATCCTCAGACCTGCATTGTCTAATAGAACTTTCTACAATTAAAGGAGATGTTTTATACCTGTACTATCCAATATTGTAGTCACTAGCTACATGTGGCCCTTGAGCTCTTGCAATGTAGTAGTAAAACTGAGTAAGTAAATATTTAATTATTTAATTTTAAATTGCTACAAGTATCTAGTGGCTACTGTATTGAACAGCACAGCCTAACACTATTTATTTTTCTTACCTTATTGCACTGGCCAGAATCTCCACTATAGTGTTGAATAGAAGTGGCACACTTCCCTGTCTTACCAGGTTTTTAAAAATATGTTAATATTTTTAGTATCTTTCAGTGGTGCTGTGAACTGCACTGGACAAGCAAGGTAACATGTAGGTCCTGTTTTCTGATACTTTGTCATTTGTAGTATAACAACGCTTCACTCTAGTACCATAAGTTGGCCAACAAACACCTATTGTACATTTTCTATGGGCATGGGAAAGGAGATATGACCTTTGTTTTGGGGTAGTTCCTGCTCAGGGAGGCTGGCTCAGTGTGTGTGCACCCACAAGATACGTTGTGTGCAATCCCGTGGTATTATGTGTTTTCACTCATGTGCAAAGAGACTGAATTATTAATAAGTAGATAAGAACTAGTATTCTTTAAAATGGAACTTCCTGGTCTACTGGGAATCAGTTATGCTCTGATTGTGAGTATTTCAAGCATGAATGCCTTTTGAGAATGACCTTCAGGGTCCATGACTGACTTGTTCTTTTAAACCCTTAAAAATAGATCACCATCAATTTCTGCTGTGGGCTTGATTTTTGAAAATCAAGAATGTAAGTTGTAGAAAGTAAGATGGATAAAGTGGGTTATTATAGTCTGAGTGGTGGTGCTTTATGTGGGAAGGAAAGGATGTTAGCCATGAGGTCCAGAGATAGATATCCCTGTGTGGCTGTTAACCAATGCTGGAGGCTGTTCTAAAGTGATGCGCTCTAAGCACATGAAGCCCTGCCTGAGGGTGGGTCCCTAGCAGATAGGCAGACTCCCTCCAAAGGTGATGACTTTGAAGGGCTTCTCACTTGAATGCATTATATTTGTTAACAAATAAATGAGTTGCAGTAGGATAGGGCTCTGGAGCGAGACTCCCTTGTTTCAAATACCAGTTCAATCCTTTTATTAGCTGTATAATCTCAGGCAAGTTATTGAGGCTCTCTGAGTCTTACTTTCCTCATCTGTAAAATGGACATAGTTATACCTACTTTATAGTGTCATGAGGACTAAATGAGATCCTGATGAAAAGTGCTTAATGAGAATTGGGGTGAGTATTAGCTGTTACAGGCTTGTCTCATTTCCCTCGGGTGACATTAGAAAGGTGTCATTTGACCCAGGTCAGGAGACTACCCATATGAAAAACCCATATTCAGTTAAGGCTGTCCTCACTGGTGAAGAGTCACATAGAGAGACTGAATTAGTTACTCAGCTGGCATTTTGGCTTCTAGTCAACGTAAGGTAAGGACTGGGTGTGTACCATGGTGGTGATCACCCAAAGGAAAAACCCATGGAGGTGGCAAGTTGAAAGCCTGACTCCTTGGCAGTAGGAATGGGTGAGGAATTTGCTGAGAACTCTAGTTAAGGCCAAACACTCAGCATCTTGTGACTGAAGGGAGGAAAAATAAACAATTTAACTCATTTACTTCTTTATATTTTATACTTCAGAGATGTTTAATTCATGTTTATATCTCATGTGAGATATATGGTTGGGAGTGGGCGATGCCACCTTCCTCCCTCCACCCTGCTGCCCGAAAGTCTATGCCAGGGCTGGGTTAAAGGGCAGACTCATTCCCATGAATGTGTGTTTGACTACATTCAGATTCACTTTAGGAAGGGAAGTACACCATTAATAGGCATCAGCCCCAGATGTTTGGCCATGGAGCCTGCATTTCCAGTGTTCCGAGAGGGAGAGTGGGTGTGTGGTTATGCTCACAACCCGTCAGTGGTGCCAGGGCCTTGGATAAAGTCCAGAGTCCTTGACAAGCCCCTTAGTCCCTCGTGCTGACCTCCTGCCTGCCTTTCCAAAGTTATCTCTTTCCGTGCTGTTCACTTCAGCAACATTGAACCACTTTTAGCACCATGCATCTTATGTTCTCTCTCCCCTTCTTCCTCTCTTTCATCTTTGAATATGCTGTTCCTTTTGTCCAGAATACTTTTCCTTTCCCTCCCACTGCCAACCTGATTCTGTCTGATCATCCATGGTTATCTGGGTTGATTCACAAATCCTGGGCTCTTTGCTGTCACAGCACATTTTATGATGTCTCCCCAACTTTAGGGCAGGGGTTTAGGACTCTGGCTGTCTGGTTCACTTTTACAACCTGTGTCTGACAAAGAGCCCAGTGAACATTTGCTGATGAATGTTGGGGCTGAAGCTTTGCATTTGGGGAATCCCTTGCCTGATCCAGGACTGGCTTCCTTTCCTCAGGGAGACCTGCCCAGTGTTTGATGGGGATGATATACCACAAAGGCAGGAAGGCTGTAGGCCAGGGGTTGTTTATTTCTTTCTGTTGATGAGATGTGGGTTGAAGTTCTTGACAAAATATGCCTGTGAAGTGCATTTCCATTCCTTGGCACACTAGGGCCTCCCTGGCCTCCACATACCCTGACCCAATATGGCGTCTTCCTTACCTGAGTCTGAGTCCCACAGTAAAGGGAACACCTTGTGTGGATCTGAGCAGAGCCAAGCAGCGTCTCCTGGGAGATCAGACTTTAGGGCCCCTTCTTCTCCCTCTTCCTCAAAACACTAGCCAGGCCACCACCCCAGACTGCCTCTTGGGAGACAGTGAAGCAGACACACATGGGCAGAGGTGGAAGAGAAGCGATTTGTACATTAGGTTCTTGAAAGGGGATAAGTGTCCAGATCTAGCTTCTAAAGTGGGTTGTTGGCTTGGCCACGTAGAACCCATGAGGGATGGGTCCTTTCCCATAAACTGTCCAGGCATCAAACATAACCACTTTTCTAAGCAGGGGGGGGGCCCAGCAACAGAGCCTCCAGGGCCCAGCCCAGCTCCCTCACAAGCCCAGGTGGCCTTAGAGGGCGGCATCTGCAGGAGGCTGGCTGCCCATGGGAGCTTGCCATCCCTGAACCAGGACCCTGTTGAGTCTCAGTGCAGTATTAAGCACCACCTGGAGGCACCAAGGGAAGAGGGTCGTGGGTGTGGCCTATCTGGGGACATCGGGGAAGTGTTGGGGCCCTGGATGAGGGAGAGGGTTTTCAGCTCCCTCGGGTCTCTCCGGCAGGTCTATAACTTGACCCAGGAGTTCTTCCGGCATGGTAAACCAGTCAATGCTGAGAGTCAGAACAGCGTGGGGGTGTTCACCCGGGAGGAGGTGCGCAACCGCATCAGGAATGACCCTGAGGACACGGAGGCCACCAAGCGCCTGAAGCTCGCCATGATCCAGCAGTACCTGAAGGTACCTTTGCCCGGTGGGAGCTCAGTTGAGTGTAGGTGCCAGAGCGAGGAAGATCATCTGGGGAATCTGGGTTCGAGGAGGGCACGCCGCCCCGAGCTCCAGCCCTGCCCCCCGCCCTGTGAGTCACCTGGCTTCTCTCTGGCTCTTCCCACAGGTGGAGAGCTGTGAGAGTAGCTCGCACAGCATGGACGAGGTGTCCCTGAGCGCCTTCGGGGAGTGGACGGAGATCCCCGGCGCCCACCACATCATCCCCTCGGGCTTCATGCGGGTTGTGGAGCTGCTGGCCGAGGGCATCCCGGCCCACGTCATCCAGCTGGGGAAAGCCGTCCGCTGCGTGCACTGGGACCAGGCCTCTGGCCGCCCGCGGGGCCCCGAGATTGAGCCCCGGGGCGAGGGTGACCACAATCACGACACCGGCGAGGGCGGCCAGGGACAGGGCGAGCCGCAGGGCCACGGGCCGGACGAGGACGAGCGGTGGTCGGTGCTGGTGGAGTGTGAGGACTGCGAGGTGATCCCGGCGGACCACGTGATCGTGACCGTGTCGCTGGGGGTGCTCAAGAAGCAGCACGCCAGCTTCTTCTGTCCGGGCCTGCCGGCCGAGAAGGTGGCCGCCATCCACCGCCTGGGCATTGGCACCACCGACAAGATCTTCCTGGAGTTCGAGGAGCCCTTCTGGGGCCCTGAGTGCAACAGCTTACAGTTTGTGTGGGAGGACGAGGCGGAGAGCCGCACCCTCACCTACCCACCCGAGCTCTGGTACCGCAAGATCTGCGGCTTCGATGTCCTCTACCCGCCCGAGCGCTACGGCCACGTGCTGAGCGGCTGGATCTGTGGGGAGGAGGCCCTCGTCATGGAGAAGTTTGACGACGAGGCGGTGGCCGAGATCTGCACAGAGATGCTGCGGCAGTTCACAGGTGCGGCCCTGCGCCCCCCAGCCACCCAGCCACCCGCCATCCCTTGTCAGACCCCCTGAATCCCATGAACTGTGTGGCCGCTCTCTCCACAGATTGGGAAACTAAGGTGGCATGGCCACTGGGAGAGCTGCCACCAGCTGCCACGTCTCAGCCTTGGGCTCCTACATTGTGGGCTCTCCCCCACCCTCCCCCCCCTGTCTGGAGCCTGAGACATTCAAAACCATAGGCTCTGTGTTTCTTCTAAGGGCTGATGGTAAAAACTGGGATGTCACCGCAAAACCTCAGCTTGCCCGCCTCCTATCCATTGCCGTACTGAGAGGTGGATTTGTGTTTTACTGTCGGATTCTTTTAGAAGCACATCTTTCAGCCACTGTCCAGGGAAAGCCCCACAAGAACCCCTGAAGTTGGAAGGAAACATGATTATCTAGAATGTTTCTCGGGTAGGAAAATTAAGGCCTGGGGTATGAAGTGTTTTGCCGAGGTCACCAGGAGGTGAGGGGTACACAGCTTGAACTCAGCCTCCCTCCTCCATCCCCCAGTCTCTCCACAGCAGCCTGGCCCGCCTGGAACCCCGGAGGTGGACGGGAGTGCTCTACTCAGGGTGTCTGTGTGTGGCCATTTCTTATCCTCCTTCCTCTCTGTTCTTCTGACTCTCCAACAGGGAACCCCAACATTCCCAAGCCTCGGCGTATCCTGCGCTCGGCCTGGGGCAGCAACCCTTACTTCCGAGGCTCCTATTCGTATACGCAGGTGGGCTCAACTGGGACGGACGTGGAGAAGCTGGCCAAGCCCCTGCCCTACACGGAGAGCTCTAAGACCGCGGTGAGTGTGGGGGGCAGGGTGAAAAGGGGTCTGGGAGGGCTGGTGGTACATATTCTGCTTGTGTGTCTGTCCAGGTAGAGGAGGGGGGAAGTGTATTCACGAAGGGGTGCCAGGTGAGACAGGGGTGGCATACCTCTTATAATGGAAGAGAAAACAAGGAATTGTGCACTTAACATCTGGAAGAAAAGATGGAATCAAACGCTTTCTTGAGATTATAAAAATAGCCATTTAATGCTGCGTTGTCCAATGTAGTAGGCATTGGTCATACTTCATGTGATTAATTAAAATTCAAATTAATAAATTAAAACTTTAGGTCCCCAGTTACACTATCTGCATTTCAGGTTCATTAGCCACTTGTGGCTGGTGGCTACCATGTTAGATTATGTATCTATAGAATATTTCTATCACCATGGGAAGCTCTACTGGAGAGCACTGATTCAATGAAAGTAAATTTCCCCCGAATGTTTTCACTCCACCCGCCAAGATGTTTTAGGATATAAAATTGAGAATACTTCTCCTCCCCCAAATTGTATCAACTATATAATGAACAATACATTGAGAAAGATAATAAGTAGGAGAGAAAGAAGTATATCTATTTCTGTTCCCATAAAAGTATTTTTGAGTTCTTCTCTGCACACACAATAAATGCTAAAACCCCAACAGAATTACATGTAAAACAATTTTTTTTGGGTGAAATTGGTGTTTCCACTGGCCTCTCTCCATCCGGCAATGTGGAGTCAACCAACCAGCAAGGTGCCTTGTGCCTGTCCTGGCTGTGCTCCGGGAGAGAAAGGACAAGGCCCTCCCTGCTGCTGCAGCCATCCTCCTAAGAAGCAAAACAAAACAGAAATAGCTGTGGCTTAACCGAGACAGAAGTTTACTTCTCTCACACAAAAGGAAATCTGAAGTAGGTGTTAGGACCTCAAACCATTAGCAACCTGCCCCATCTTCAAGGCCTCCTAGTGGTCCAAGAGGCTGCTCTCTCGTCTGCATTTCAGGTTGCAAGGTGTGTGTGTGTGTGTGTGTGTGTGTGTGTGTGTGTGTGTGTATGTGTGGGGGGGGACACTTGGGGCTGAATCAGTGTCTCTAAGCAACAGTACACTGAAGCTGATTGGCCAGCACTTAACCATATGACTATACCAGCTGCAAGAGAGGCTAGGATACATCATTTTTATTCTGGATGGCAGTGGACCCCGTTAAAAATCAGGGCTTTGTTACTGAAGAGAAAGGAGAATGGATGTGGGAGTAGGCAGCTTGCCCTCTGCCATAATATGAGTTCCCCGCCCCATCCCCCCTTTCAGTTTCACCCGCTCTGTGTGCTCCTTGTTGGTGGGTTAAAGCTTCGCTACTCAAAGTGGGTGGTCTGTTGACCAGCAGCCCCAGCATCACGTGGGGATGTGTTAGAAATGCGGACTCTCAGTCCACTCCAGACCTGCTGAGTTAAAAACTTGACTCTGCCAGAGTCCCCAGGTGTTTCTTTTGCACATTCAGTTTGAGAAGCCCTGGGAAAATCCAAATTCAAGCGTAAGACGTGAGCACTTGTGTTTTGCCTGGAGCCCAGCTAGACAGCCTGCCTTCTCGAGGTTGAGGCCTGGCTGTACCAAAATTGTCCCTGTCCCCTGAACAAGGTCTGCTTTGGGGCATTTTTGTCCCCCTTTCCTTCTTGTTGCCGTCCTTTGCCTGTTATTTACCCAGCAGTCCAAAGGTACTGCCGTCTGGGAAGCTTTGTGTGTCCCCCCAACCATGAGCCTCTTTTCTAGGCTCTCAATGCCTCACTCAAACACCCATCACATCACATATGACACCATTAATAATTGGGTTTCGTGTCTGGCTTCCCCACCAGCAAGGAAGCTCCTCAAAGCAGCAGCCTGGTCACCTTTTATCTTCCAAGTGCCCAGAACAGTCCCTGGATCCTAACAGGGGCTCCATAAAGGTTTGTTAAATTACCACCTAACTTTATCGAGTGCTTATGTTCTTCCAGGTTCTAAGTGCTTTAGATACATTATTTCACTTAATCCTTCCAACCACCCTCAGAAGCAGTGGTGTGAACCCATTTTACAGATGAGAACACTAAGACTTAGGGAGGCTAAACTGATTTCCCTGAGTTCACTGGTAAAGAGGCAAAGTGGACCTCTGAGACTGCAGAGCCAGAATTTCTAAAAGCCTCAGAGGCCTGATGTTTGGGGCAGAAGCAGGGGAAGGTGGCCAGGTGGGGTGGGCAATTCCTGCTTATTCCTTCCTCTGACTTATAGTGTGGATGGGGATTTCTGGGGCAGATAGGTAGACTCTTAGCCTCTCTTGCTCCTTCACCCTCATTTCCCTTTCCCCCTTCCAGCCCATGCAGGTGCTGTTCTCAGGTGAGGCCACCCACCGCAAGTACTACTCTACCACCCATGGTGCTCTGCTCTCTGGACAGCGTGAAGCTGCTCGTCTCATCGAGATGTACAGAGACCTCTTCCAGCAGGGGACCTGAGGTCCCTTGTTAACTGCTGAGTGTGTTCCTTAAAGAACCACTAACTCGTGACTGCCAGTCCTGCCTCTTGATGCCATGTGCCCCTAATTTCCTAATCCTCTGTAGAATGATTTGTATCTTTTGTAGAGCTAGATACCTTGACTGGCTTAGGACCTGGTCCTGTAGCTTTTTCTTTTCTCCATGCCGGGTGGTGACTAGAGTGGGGCCTGTTGATTTACCTCTGTGCTCTGACCTCTGACCTACCATGCCACTCCTCCCCTCCTACCTTATTATTGTAAGTGCCTTCAATACTTTGCATTTTGGGATAATAAAAGAGGCTTGTCCTTCCTGTGCTCCTCAGCTCCTCCTGTTTTTTCTCAGATGTGTGTGTGTGTGTGGTTCATTACACTTCCTTTGAGTGAGAAGATGGTGGGGGGAGCTGTGCCTGGCTGTGCCTTCCTTGACTGGAAGGGATATCTTCTCACTCCTCTGTGGTGGTTTGCTTTTTTACTGGAGAGGCCCCTCAGGGATAAGGCCCCTCACTGCCCAGCCCCAGCTCCTTCAGGATAGGCCTAGAACTGCCTCTGGCCCTTTCCTGGGCTTCTCAGAGCTTAATTGGATGAAATGGCCACATGGATGAAGGTGCGTTCCGTGGGAGAGGACACCTGTTGTGGCTCCATGCCAAGCTCAGCTATGTGAATTATTAATCAGTATCACCTGGCTCTGGGGCCCTGGGTCAGGCTCTTGGATGGCCTTTGTTGACTTCTGGGAAGGTGATAGTCTGGCCATTTTTGGGGCAAGAGGATATCCCTAATAGTTTCCCACTTATTGTGTTCAAAGGGCCTACCTCTTACTAGGGAGTCTTTTCTGCTCTTTTTGCTGAGTAAAAACACATACATAGACAAACACACCCCTTATATACTTGCCCTTCCCCTACCACACACACAAATACACTATCTCACATTCTTTCACCTACACACAGCTGCCTCTACACACATATGCATTGAACCTGAAAGAAGATTTAGTCATATTTTTACTCCAGATTTCTATTGATAGAGTTTGAATGCTATAGAATTGAAAGGTTGTGTGATGGGGAAAGTTGTGAAAAGCCAAGTGGGTCCCCTGGTTTAACTCTGTATGAGCTTAGGTTGGGTCTTATTCTTGGACATTTAGGGTACTGCCCTTGACATGACTCCACATCCTCTCCCCCATCACCTCAGGTTATGATGGGATTGTACAATGTGTAAACATACCTGTGCACATGCCCGCCTGCACCCACCTACATGCACACTCACCTGCATGCACATGTCTAATAGGCATCTTGCTCTGCCAGGGTTGATCTTCATGGATTTATGTCGGGATTTATATTCACCTGATGCACGACTTAGAAATATATAAGTATAGACATTAAAAATATTTTGGCTGAAATCGGTTTGGCTCAGTGGATAGAGTGTCGGCCTGCGGACTGAAAGGTCCCAGGTTTGATTCTGGTCGGGGGCATGTACCTTGCTTGCGGGCACATCTCCAGTGTGGGGTGTGCAGGAGGCGGCTGATTGATGTCTCTCTCTCATCGATGTTTCTGACTTTCTATCCCTCTCCCTTCCTCTCTGTGAAAAATCAATAAAATATATTTAAAAAAATATTTTGAATAGAGGAGCTGTTGATGTGGTTTCTCAAAGCTCAAAAGTTATAAAAGGCTACACTTGAAACATCTCCCCACAGACCTGCCCACAGTATGATTGCCAGTAGTCTTGTGTATCCATTTCCAGATATGTCAGTAGAGATATATACCCTTCTCTGTCCTTTTTATACCAAAGTGACAAAGTAGTCATCCTGTCTAAATTTTGCTCCTTTTAGTTAAGATGATATATCTTGGTTCTATACTTAGTACTTAAACAGATGATGTAAATTTGAACCTTACTTTGGTGACAGTGTCTGTCTCCTTCCTGGTCTCAGGTGACTTTATGGGAAGCACTTTCTATTAATTTCGCCTTGGGAGGCACTGACCCAGTTGTGGACCCTTCCGCGCCCCCCCGCCCCGCCGACCGCCCCCTCATCCTGGGTTTCCCCTGCTAGCTGTGATGGGATGGACAGAAGTGACCCATCATGTAAGTAACGGGGAAGGAAGTCACCAGTAGATTCTCAGGATCACAAGGGTAGGGATTTTAAAGGACTCTTTGAGGATGAAAAGGCCTGAAACATTGTATTGGGTGACTGCACTTGGGGAGCATTGGAGTGGACAAGAGGGAGGGAGAGAATATTTGCTCAGTGCTAACTACCTGCCGGGCAAGATGTCAGTTGTAACTGCAGGACATCTCAGGCTGGGGAGGGTGATACATCCCATGTGGAAGCAAGACCTCCCAGAGTGAGTAATGTCACGCAGGGAAGTGTCACTCAGGGAGGTGGTGATGTTGAGACTTGAACTGCAGTCTGTCTGGTTCCATAGCGCAAGCTCATTCTCTTGCACAATGAAAAGAACAGGCTTGTGCCATCCAAGAGAAAATGGACCAAAACAAAACAAAAACAAAAGCCAACCCCCCTCCTAGGTCATTGCTGCAGAGTGGAAATGGGTACAGCCACACACAGACCGTGTGGCAGATTGTACCTAAGCAGGTACATGCCCACCAGGAGACGCATGCACTCTTGAGAAATGATGAGTGCATGCGTCTACCCAAAACACGCACTAAGTGTTCATGGCGAAGCAGTTTGTCATAGCTAAAAACTGGAAACAGCTCAGATGTCCATCAACAGGAGAATGGATAAACTGCAGTACAATTCATCCAGTGGAATACTAGCTTGCCAACAGAATAAAATGAGTTGCTATTTGTGACATGTATTGATCTCAAAAATATGTTGCGTGAAAGAAGCCAGACACAAGGCTACAGTCATATCTTGTTTTATTGCACTTTATTGTGCTTTGTAAGTAAGTTTTTACCAATTGAAGGCAAGCCCTCCACCAGCAAAAAGATTATGACTTGCTTTATTATGACACTCACTTTATTGTGGTGCTCTGGGACCAAACCACAGTATCTCTTAGGCTGGATGCTTGTATATACCATATATTTTCTTTTTTAAAAATACATTTTACTGATTTTTCACAGAGAGGAGGGAGAGAGAAAGTTAGAAACATCGATGAGAGAGAAACATTCATCAGCTGTCTCCTGCACACCCCCTAATGGGGATGTGTCCTTGACTGGAATCTAACCTGGGACCCTTGAGTCTGCAGGCTGATGCTCCATCCACTGAGCCAAACCGGTTAGGGCCATATATTTTCTTTTATATGAAGTTTAAGAATGTGCAAAACTAATCTGTGATGTTAAAAGTAAGGGGATGGGTAATGCCTGGGAGGGAGTGTGGGAGTGCTTTAGAGTTAGAGAAATGTTCCATATCTTGGTCTAGATGGTTATATATTGAAGATTTATGTACTTTGCTGTGTGCATGATATAACTCAATTTAAAAAGTTTAGAAAAGAATCTGAGGATACTCTTCTCTGGCTCCTCCAGTCCCAAAACGTAGTGTTGTGTTGACCCAGAGAATTTCTTCCTTGCAACAGAGATGATGCACTGTGAGAACAGACAAGGGAGGAAGGCCCTACTGATGCCCTGCTGTCTGGTGATAGGGACTGGCCTTGCATTTACATAGGATGCCACTGCTTGCCAGATCCCTTCACTGCATCCCCTCCTCTGGGCATCTGAGGCCTCAGGAGGGAGACAAGGATTGTTTACCAGCTGAGGACATCCAGGTTTCCAGAAGGACTTGTGTAGGGTTGTGTCATCTCAAGGGGAAGGAAGTGACCCTGGGAAGAAAGTAGGGGTGCCTCGGGAACACAGGTGGGTACCGGTGCGGGAGGGGTAGCCCTGGAGAGTTTGTCAAAGCAGCCTCCATAGAAAATACTTGTGTAATGTGGGTAGCACTTATGAGTTGCAACTTTAAAAGCAGATTCAGCCCAGCCAGCATGTCTCAGTGGTTGAACATTGACCTCTGAACCAGGAAGTCACAGTTTGATTCCCGGTCAGGGTACATGCCCAGGTTGCGAGCTCGATCTCCCAGTATGGGGCGTGCAGGAGGCAGCCAATAAATGATTCTCTCTCATAATTGATGTTTCTATCTTTCTCTCCCTCTCCTTTCCTCTCTGAAATCAACAACAACAATAATAAAAAGCAGATTCAAAGCAGAAAAAGAAAAGCAAGAGTCTTTGAAAAGGGAGGGGAGATGAGATGCACCAGGATCAACACAGCATGAGTTCCTCACTGGGACTATTTTTGAAATTGCTTAGACCTTGATTGAAACCCAAAGGACTCGATCAGGGGTGGAAAATGTGGCATGCTCAGGCCAACACCAATGCCAACACCTGCTCTCCAATTCCTATCACCTGTGGAAGGTCAGGTGAAAGGAAAGTTCTTTCCTGGCACTGGATTTTATGTAGAATTGTTTGCATTGTTTCTTGTGCTATCAGCATCACTAAATCCATGGGCAAGGTGTTCAGCTGTGGTTTTGTGAAAGCCTCAGAAATGTTCCCTCAAGGGGCCTAGGGCACTTGGGAGATACTATCTTTGCTGCTACTGGACAGGTAAGCAGTATGTTAGCTCCCACTTCATGAGAACCATGTGGAATGTCTGCCTGCCCACAAATGTAGGAGTGAAGCGTCTCTGGTTTGAGTCACCCTGCATTCACTGGGGCCTGTCAGGATAAGCCCAAGGGTAACCCTAAGGCGCAGAGTGAGGTGGGCTGCTTGTGCAGTTCTCCCAAGCTGCTTGTGTAATGAATGGTCTGCCGAACATAATGGTGGTGTTTATAAGAGGCAGTTCTTTTTCATAATGACTGGCTGGGCTGCTTGTGGAGTCTACTCGTGATTTGTGTAGGAAAATCAACAGAGGATTTGTGGCTCTACCAAGATGGCATCGAGGACATCAAGGTATTTCATATAACAGAGAAAGGGTTGGCCTTGGCCAGTGTGGCTTAGTTGGTTGAGGGTCATTCCATGCACTGAGAGGTTGCTGGTTCCATTCCCAGTCAGCACACATGCCTGGGTTGTGGGCTCCAGGCCCAGGTGGGGGTGTGCAGGAGGCAGCCAATCCATGTTTCTCTGTCATTGATGTTTCTATCTCTCTCTCCCTCTCCTTTCAATAAAAGCATTTTAAAAGAGGAAAGGGTTGGTCACAGCCCTGCTACGCCCTATCTAATAGAGGGAATATGCTAATTGACCATCACACCCTCAAAGATGGTGGTGCCCACAGCCACAAGATGGCAGCGCTCCGTCCCCTCAGCCCTGCCGGGGTGGCAGGTGCATGGCACAGCCAGACCTGCCCCCAGGAAGGCCCGGCTGCTCTGCACGCTTACCTCCGAAGTCTCCCAGTCCCCTCAGTCCCCCAGCCGCCCAGGGCTGGCATGAGGCACATGCAAGCCGCAGATGGCAGCTGCCCCCTTTATCTGGAATGCTTGTCCCCAGGTATTGGCAAGTCTTTTTTCCTCACTGTGTTCAGTTGTCACTTCTCTGGGAAGACTTCTATAAGCACCCCATTTTCACATCACTTCTGGTACACTGTTTCATTCCCCTTATCCATTTCTTAGCCCTTTTCTTTCCCTCTGTCATTTTGCTGTTGATTAGATTCCTTTCTCACCAGGGCTGGCGGAGGCTTGCACTGCAGGCAGTGGCAGCAGCAGAGGTGTGATAGGGGTGTTGCCTTTCCCTGATCGCCAGGTTGCCTCCTGCCCTCGAGGGCTCCTGGACTGTGAGGGGGGCAGGCTGAGGGACCCTACCCTCCAGTGCATGAATTTTCATGTACCAGGCTTCTAGTATTATTTAACTAGAGATGATGGATACAAAAGTTGTTCTTGCTTCCCACTTATAGCGGTGATTGTTGAACACTGATTTTACAGGTGTGTTCAAGATGTGAATCTCCATTAGAGGGTCATGCCAGGCATATTTTATTTCAGTATGAACTCAGTATGTGAGCAGTTTTGATCTGTTGGATTGGGTGTTCTCACTCCATTTCACTGCAGAGCCCATTACTACTTTTTGTCTTGGAGCTGTTATCTTCCTCTTCTCATCTGGGGCATATAGGGTCACACAGTCATCTGTCCATGCCTAGTTCAAGGCCATGATCAAGACCGGATGTTTCATAGCTTTTCCTTCCCATTTCTGAGCCACTTCGGTGCCTTTCCCTGCAACACCAGCTATTGGTTCCCTTTTTGCTTGATTAGTTTTGGTTAGGCTTTTGTAACTAGTATTAAATTAATTTAATTGGTCCTGACAAATTAAAATTGGTTCCAGGAGTGGAGTTTTCAATTATCAATCATCTCACTAGATCTCTTTCCGATATCTTCAACTCTCTTACCATTTGTTCTGTTAGAGCCCAGTTGTGAGTCCACTGTCTGCTTTCTCCACAGTTGTGCCTGAATCACCTGTAGGTACAGCTGGAGAAAAACATGAAGCCACACCTGCTGGCCCCAAACACAGCAAAACAAAGAACACAATACTGCTGCCACAGGAGCTTTCCACAGACTTAACATGTCCAAAGCAGACCTCTTGATCTGCTCCTTCCCAAATCTACTCTACTTGATTTGAGTAAGGCAAACACCTTAGTCATTGACTTTTCTTTTCCCTTTCCATTCCACACCTGAGCATCAGATTTGCCATCACCAAATGTTGGCTTTACCTACAAGTCATCCTGAATCTGATCACTTGAAACTTTTTGCCCTGTCCCTCTCATCTCTGCCATCGGTGACTGCTGTAGCCTCCTGTATGGTGTTCCTTTTTCCACACTCATCCTTAGCCTGCTCTCCACACAGCAGCTAGTGTGACTCTTTTATAATAGGAATCCAGTGCTTCCCTGGTTTCCAATGACTCCTACTGCTGGATGGTCTTTATCCAGCATCTAGAAGGGGTTCAGGAATCTGGGGAAAGCGCTGAGTGTAAATTAAGCAAGAGTCCAGAGACAAAACATAATTTTGGAAGACATTATGGGGAGCCAGAGAAGACTTAGCTAAAGGAACAAAGTTCTTCGTTGTCTCAGGACCCCTTGCTTTTTATTAACATAAGTTGTCCTAAGGCAAGGTAGATACACACATCAAAGGCCAGGGTTTGGTATACAGAATCCATTGTCAGATTGGAGGAACTACCTCTGGCTGTTCAGGTGTTTGTCTAGGAGGGTGCAATAACATGTAGATTGAAATGCCCTCAACTGTCTGGCAGCAAGCAATCATTTATGCATCCTTTTCAGGTTTGGGGAAATGCCCTCAGCCATTTCCAGATGATTCAGCCCTGCTGATATGCTGGAATTGGCTTCCGGCATCCTACCACTCTGAGCATAGATGGTGATTTCCAACACCGAATGTGATCTGTTCCCTGGCTCTCATTTCCTGCCTCCCCTCCTCCCTGGCCCAGGTTGTCCCCTTTATCTGAAATGCTTGTCCCCAGGTATTGGCAAGTCTTTTTTCCTCACTGTGTTCAGCTGTCACTTCTCTGGGAAGACTTCTTTACGCATTCCATTTTCACAGCACTTCCAGGACACTGTTTCATCCCCTTATCCATTTTTTAGCCCTTCTCTTTCCCTCTGTCATTTTGTATTTGTTTATTTATTTGTCTGTATCCCCCTATCCCCTTCCTCCCCCCTCCCCAAATATAAGTTATAGTGTTCAAAATAGTACTGGATGTAATAGTAGATTATCAAATATTTTCAGAATGAATGAACAAGTGAAGAAAGAAGTCAATCTGGATGGTGCCAATCTCTGGACACACTCTTGGTATTGGCTGGCAATCTGCCTGGGTTTTCCATGCCAACCTCTGACGCTCCTGCCTCGTCACTGTCAACAGGCAACATGGTCTCCTGTGTCACAGGCAAAGTAGAAGCCAATTGGAGGCAACTTGCTCATCAAATCTACAAATAGCCAGCCTTTACCCCAGTCCTTTTAGACTCATCCTCCTCCTCCCCTCGCATCCCATGTCTCAAACTCAGGAACTTGTCTTATTCGTTCCTCTCCCCCTTCTCTCTAGGACATCCTTCCATCCACATTTCAACATGTTCATGTCTTTTCCATCACGCCCCTCCTCTTGCTACCACCTTCCCTTGCCTCTCCTCCATAGTCAAAATTCACACTAGCATTTTCTACACATGCTCTCTCTGCATCCTCACTTTCTTCATCCTCAGTGTTGTTGGTGGGGAGTCTCAGGTTGCTGAGGAAGACATAGGAAGGGCTGGACTGGCTCCCTTTCTCACCATAGCTGGGAGAGGTGGGGAAGAACTGCTCTTGTCTATGGAAGCAAGAACAGCCTCATCTGTTGAACTATGTCCTTTGGCGCCATCTGCTGGCCATATTGAACTACAGCCCTCTTGCTGCACGGAGAAGGTTTTTTGGGATTTTATGTGAGCTTTTCTGAATTAAAAAAATATATAAACCACAGAAAGCACTTTTAATTAATATTGAATAAAGGAATTAAATAAGACTGAAACTTATTCTAGAGTATTATTTTTCATTCTTAACAGTAAAAACAGGCCTTGGTCCCCAAGATGAGATAGATTGCTCATTCATTTATTCATTTGTTCATTCACCAGACTTTTAATAATTTCCTTTAGTGTTTAATCCTCTGTGCTCAAAAAAAAGTTTAATAATAATGCTTCAGTAAATAAGTTTCCTAAATAAATAAGAAATGTGAACTTATTTTGTTCCCCAAGTACAGCTGGATTGTATGATTTTAATTTTTACATTTCTTGATGTTTGTTTTTTGGCCCAGAATGTGGTCGATTTTGGTATCTAATCTATGGCTCTTGCAAAAGATATTCTGCTATTGTTGGTGGAGTGTGCTATAGCTGTTGATTAGATCCTGTTAGTTGATGGTGTTGTTGTCCTCTTCTATATCCAGGCTGATTATCTGTCTAGTTGTATCAACTGCTGAAAGAATAGTGTTGAATTATCCAACTATACTTGTGTATTTGTTTATTTAGTTCTATCAGTTTTTGGGGTATCAAACTTTTTTTTTAGAATAACTTTAGATTTATGGAAAATATAAGTATATAGAGTCCCTCCTATTTTCCCTATTATTATCATCTTACATTAATCTAGTACATTTGTTACAACTAGTGAACCAATATTGGAAGATTATTATTAGCTAAAGTCCATAGTTTTATTCAGATTTCCTTAGTTTTTACTTAATGTCGCCGTTCTGTTCCCGAATTCCATCCAGGATTCCACGTTGCATTTAGTTATCATGTTTCCTTCTGTTTGTTCTCTCTTGGTTGTGACATTTTTCTCAGTCTCTCCTTGTTTTTTATTCCAAGTAATAAAAATGGTATTTTACATTTAAAAAGAATTCTTAAACTTTAGTGGACTTGTGGTAGGAGGCAGGAATCCAGGTTTTCTCTTATTCCTCATTGTTGGCTGGTCATCCCAATGCTACTTGTTGGATAATCCACCCTTTCCCCACGGATTTAAAAATGGCATGTGGTAATAATTGCTGGGGAATAGGAAGAATTTAGTTTTTGAATATTGATTTAGATTTGGCTAAATTATAAACTTTTATTATTTGGATTTTTTTTATCAGTTACTTTTCTTGGGTTTTCTAGTTAGTCAAGTTTGATAGTCAAGTTTCTTTACCATCAATGTGCCTGTTGTTGTTATTGCATTAAGTATAACTACTGGTGCAATGGAGTGATATGGAGATTGTAGTCTTATTCCTGATTTAATGGGAATGTGGATAATGTTTCTAATAAGTATGCTGTTTGCTCTGTTTCTGGATACCTTTTATCAGGTTAAAGAAATTCCTTTCTATATTGATTTATGAATGTTTTATTATGAATGAATATTGAATATTATCAACTGTCTTATGCATCTATTGAGATGATCATAGGGTTTTTCTCCTATTACCAGTTAATGTGTTAATTACATTGACAACATTTCTAATATTTTTCTTGAATTTTGGGGACAGTCTTTGCCTTGTTCTATCAGTCAGTTTAGGCTAAGTTAGACTCTGGTAACAAACACCTCCCCCCAAATCTAGTGTATTACAACAGAAGTTCATTTCTCATTCATCATGAGTCCAGAGGATTGATTTTACGTCTTTTTAATTCTAGGACCCACTGCAATGGAGCATCTTACTAGTATGGTTGATAGAAAAGAAAGATAATGGAACATCTTAATGTTTTTGATCAGAAATAATAGCATGTGTTACTTCTACCCACATTTCATTGGTCAAATGAAGTCAGTGTCTGAGTTTGATGTCTGAGAATAGGCATATAATTCTTTTCCAGAAAAGTATCCAGCAAGTTTAGGGCAGAAAATGTTTTGTCAATAATACAGACTGCTACATTAGCCTTGCTGGATTTCATATGCTTATATTTATTTAGGCTTTTGTACCTATGTTCACAAGTGACATAAGATTTGTTTTTTCTTGGCCTTTCTAGGGCTTTCTCCCTTCCCTCTTGAGCTTTTAAAACAATTTGGGTAGTTTTACATATTTTTTACTATGTACATTGAGAAAGTATGTATAAAATGTTAATTATCCATTTCCTGGAGACTTAAAAACTTACTTGCCAAACTGGCTGGACTTGGTGCATTTTTTTTTTGGAAGTAGATCTTTGACTATTGTTTTAATTTCTTTCATGGTTAATGTTCTGTTATGATTTCCTACTTTGGGGGTGAGATGCAATTTTGGCAATTGAAATTTTACTAGAAAGTAGGCCTTTTAATGTTGTTTTAACATTTAGAGGTCTAAAATTGTTCAAGTGTGTATTCTTCCTGTGACTAGTTATATCTCTGTTTGTTTCAGATTTGTTGTTTTCATTGTATTTGCACTGACATGGCTTTGTTGGAGGGTCCTTTTCTCAAAGAAGAGTTTATGCATGTTTGGGAATATCTGTCTTTTGCCTCTTTATGTAAGAATGACACCCTACTTAGCTTAGAAACTATAGTTTCTTCTTAGAGCTCCTTCTATTCTTTAAAAAAACATTCACAACAGGATCTCTTTTGATTCTTACAAAAAAAGGATGAGCCGGGCCCTAGTGATAGAAGGAAACCTAGGGCTGGGCAGAGTGAGGCCCTTGTTCCATGCTACCGGAGTGGGTGGTCCAGTCTAGACCAGTGCTAGCTCAGGGCAAGAGCTAGATTGGTGTTGCCACATTTGGTAGGTGATGGCAGAAGTGACTTCAGTTCTTCCCTCCTCCTGTGACTGCATACTTTGCCACGTGACCTTGTATCTCCTCCCACTAAAGAGGCTGTTATTTCCCCTCTCCCTTAGTTCATATGTGGAAGTCCTAACCAAGCTTTTTGAGCTAGACTGGAAGATTATTCAGCAAATATTCAGTCACTTTCCTATCCCTCTGGAACAGAGTATATTTTCCTGCTCCATTGACTTTGGGCTTGGCCATCTCACTTGTTTTGGCCAAAGAATGTAAACAGCCGTGATGCAATATGAGCAAAAGTATGTTGCATAGTTGGGTTTGGCATCTTGTGTACACATCATTTGTCATGAGAATAATATGCCCCTGGTAGCTGATGTTTTAAGGAGAATAGAGAGAAAAGGGGAATATATCTGATTGAGCCCCTAGAAGCCTGAAACCAAACCTACGACTTGCAGACAGAAACATAAGCAAGAGAACAAATGATTGTTCTTATAACCTGTAAATTTTGGGGTGGCTTGTTTTGCAGCGTTATCACAGCAATAGCAGTTGGATACAACTCTGCTTAGGGGAGTCATCCAGCCCAAAAGGGATATTTCTAAGCACTAGATCAATGAGTCCATAGACAAGGAAACCACCCAGAATACAAAGGTGGCTCAGCCACAGTAATGAGGCCTTGTAAGAATGAGCCAAGGGATTCAGGTCCCTGGAAGATGCACTTCATGGACTGACTCTGGCTCAAGGAGCTGGAGGAGACAGAAACCAGTGGGCATTCTTTTAGTTCTGCTCTACCAGACTGAAGGAAATCTTCTACCCACCACTGCCCAGTTTTTAGCAAATGAGGAAAAACTTTATCTAAAAATTCAGAGATGCTGACTATTCCTTTTCTGTCAAATAAAGCACCCGAGAAATGATAATGTTCTACTCTGCTCTCGAGATCCTTTCTGACCTCAGACGTACAAGACGGGACAGTCCAAAGAGCAGGTAGAAAGTTCCTGCGGGGAATTGTGTCCTCAGCTACTCAGAAAGCAATTGTTGGGCAGTAGGACGTGGCTGGAGATTAGATGACTGGGCAGGCCCTTCTTGGAGTGAGCAGTGGGGTGGGAGGTGGGAGATATGCCGTGGAAAGGGTAGAGACTTTAATGTAGAGGCAAAATTCTGGCTGGGCCCCTGAATCTGTCCTTTAATGCAGCTTCCGCAGCACTGGAGTCCCCACGCTTTGTAAATGGTTGACTGGTATCCTTACTTTTCTGACCTGTTTTGAATTTCTATCCTCCTTGTAATTCTTTGCTGGTGTTTTAAGGGGAGGAGTCTTATAAATGGCTTGGTAGGATGCCACCTTAAAATAGGAAGTATTTTTTTGTGACTTAAAACAAATCTTTCCTATACCAACAGTGTATATGACCTTCAGTATTGCAGTCAGGAGAAAATTTGTGTATGGACAATCAGAGTCAATCCTATAAGTTTTACCAAAGAAAGTATTAGGTAGTGAAGACAGTGTTGGAGCTGGAAATGTGGATTTGGGATGTGGATGCTCCTAAGTATGGCATTGGAGGAAAGAAAAGAAAAAGAGAAAGAAAAAAGTAGAACTTTAGGAAATGCTTAAATTTAGGGGGAGGTGAAAGAGGGCAGGAAAAAAAACATTTTCCTGAGGAGTTAAGACAGGCATGAGTGGGAATGGAATGATAGGCCACATACGGAATGTCATCCGGGCAGAAAGTCTGGCATGCCGAGTAAAGGGTAAAACCTGGAAAATAGTATTATAGGATAGGACCTTACCTTCAGGGTGACCTTTCCTCCCCTGGCATGTGACTTCATGCTGTTTAGACCCCTGGCCTTTTATATTGCTAATCATGTGGTTTAGATCCCCTTAGTGGCAGAACAAAGGGGCCAGAGAATAGATACCTGTGCTGTGCGAACCCTTGCGTGACCAGTCCCTTAAGAAGTAAGCCCTCAGGACAATGAGGTTCTAACCCCCATTAAAAGTCTTAGGACCAAAGCTTCAGGTCTGTTGACCACAGGGACAGAGTTTTAGTCAAACTAGAGATGACATTTAGGCCTCAGTGTGTTTCAGCTTCAGGCCCCAAAAAGAAGCAAAAGCAGATGAAGCAATGCCATAGCTGACATCAGGACCAGATGCAAGGATTAATGACCCCCTACCTTAGTGCTGACCATCAATCAGTAGAGACCATGATCCTGGAAGGATGCAACTGGAAAGTTAATGAATATTCTATTGAGATCTACCTTAAGGCAAGGGACCCAGTGTGTTTTTTCCCCCTCTCCTCTCCTCTCCCCTCCCCTCCTCCCCCCCCCCCCCCCTCTCTCTCTGTCTCTCTCTCTCTCTCTCTCTCTCTCATAGGCCCCAGCCTTTCCCCTCTTCTCTCAAGAGTGTTACCTTTGTATTCCTTCTCCTAAGCATTAAGGGCCCCTCTTTACCTCTGTAACTTGTTTCCTGAGCCAGTTTCCTCTACCTCTTACTTCTTCTACCTCTGTGACTTTCTAAATGAACTTTTGCTTGTATTTGAGTTTTTGGCTCTGAGTTTTTTCTTAGTTGAACACAAGGACTGAGGTATAACATCTAACTCCACCAATAACAGGACTTGCACAAATATCAATGTCGAGGTCCCTGGAGTTGCCTCCAATGCATCTCTCATTCTGGCTCTTGGTTCTCAAGGCTCAGACTTTTGTGGCCCCAATTTCCGGATTTCTTCTTGATTCCAAATTCTTCTGCAATTTCCACTTCATTCTCACCCAGACCAGAGCAATTTAAGAATATACTAATAAGCTGGGCCCTATTCAATATTCCCTTTGTTTCCCCCTTTCTGCCAAGAGGTGGGTTGGGAAAGGGAAGAAATGTCAGCCCAGCCTAGCAGGAGAGTGAGTGCAGCACCCATTTCCCCCAAGTCTCACTTCCAGTACCACCTGGGCCCACCAGGCTCCCTAGAGAGCTATTCTGAGCAGAAAGCCTGAGGGATTGGTTTAGCCTTTACGAGCATCTGGTTTTGTGCTTTGCTGAAGCTACGGGAAGGGAAACAATTTTTTTTTTCCAAGTAGATGGTGAACATGTAACCCCCTGGGGTGTAACAGGATGGGAATAGAAACAGGGTCAGGAGGGCACTGAGGAGTCCGAGTTATGACAGGTCACTGAGGGGAGGGCCACCAAGGTCCCAACCTTTCCCCAGTGCCTGTCACCACCTGGAGCAGTGGTGGTGAAGGGGCCTTTTGGGTGGCCTAGAGGGCATGTGGGGCAGCTGGTCCTGCAGAGGTTCAGGGTGCAGCTGGCTGAGTATTGATGGGACCAGATGGGCTGAGGGTCTTACAAAAATGGTGATGTTGATCCATCTACCAGGTAGACAATGGTGCAGTGTCCCAGGGAAGGGTCCAATCTATATATATAAAAGCCTAATATGCAAATTGTTCCTGTCAGAGTTTGACCCGTAGACTGATCACTCACTATGACATGCAATGACCACCAAGGGGCAGTGTGGAATGAAGGAAGGCCCCAGCCAGCAGCCAGGGAAGGAAAGCCCCAGCCAGTAGCCGGCAGTGGGGGAAGGGAGGCCCTGGCTGGCAGCCAGAAGGCCCCAATCGGTCCTCATTGCCAGCCAGGCCTAGGGACCCAACCTGTGCAGTCCTGGGAGCAGACAGTTCTCTTCCCAATTGACACAGATATGGATTCTATCAGTGGACTCTAAGCCAGGGTGATCTTGATGTGAGCTACCAGGAAGACTAAGGAATGCTCAAAGATTAGTTCCAGGCAAGGCCTCTGGGAAGGAGGTCTTGGGAAGATGATGAGGTGTGGAGAGGACAGGCAGGCTCAGGACCTTGGGGAGCCTGAAGCCTCAGGACCAGTGGCCTTGTCATGCCTGCATGAAGCAGAGGAGATGCTTTACAGAAGGTGCGTGGGCTTGAATCTGGGGTGTCTGGGGTCATCCGGGGGAGAATAAACACACACCTCTGGAGCTAGAGATAGACCCTTGGGAGACATTTATGTATGCGATTGAGGTGATTTTGAATGGATGAGATGGTGTGGAGAGTTGAGAAAAGGAAGAAGAAAACCCTAAGGGACATTTAAGGACAGAGAGAGGCGCCTGCGCAGAGAGAGAGTGTGGTCAGGGGACCAGAAGAGATCCCAGGGGCGTGGCTCAGCAGCGGAGGAACATTTCAGGAAGCAGGAGTGGCCACTAGTATGAACTGCAGCACAGACAGATGATGGGAGGAGGTTAGGGAAATGAAAGGTCCCAGGTGATTTGCAAAAGTGGTCCTGTGGAATGCTGGGACAGAGGTCCTGAAGAGTGTGGGAAGCAAGGCAAGATGGGTGGCAAGAGCCCAGCTTGAGAGGGAGGGTGGACTGGAGCTAGAGGTTTTGGGTGGGAATAGGAGTGAGGCTTTCTATGGGGCCGGGGGTAAGTCATTGGACAAATGCCAGTGTCTTTGGAGACTTGCTTTTTCCCCTGTCACATCTCACAGGACTATGCCCTTCTCACCAACAAACTCCCTCATTTCTCGAGGATTGTGCAAAGGAACTCTTACTCACATTTTGATGGGTACTGAGTCTTCCCTATTTCCCCAATCACCTTGGCATCTCAAGGTGATAAAAAAGGGACAATGGCTCTTTTTTTTATATGCACTTCAGGGACAGTCTTTAATGAGTTGTGTGGGCCAGGCTTTTGTGGCGGGGGGGGGGGGGAGGAGGGGGGGGAAGGGGGGGGGGGGGAGGGGAGGAGAGCTAGGGCACCTGAGGTCTCAGGAAATGGTGCAGTGAATGCACTTCTTCCAAATGCTCCGAAATCACTGGCAAGAGGCTTCCTCCTCCAGAAGGGCTGTTGCTACTCCCTCCATTCCTCTTGACTACTTTACAACTTTCTGGCATGTCCCGAGACCAAGGTCAGTGGCTCAGTGCTTTATTGATGATCAGAACTGGGTCCTGGGTTGCCCCTGTTGAAGCACAGCCTCTCTGGGCCTCTGCAGCACTCCCCCATCTCCTGAAGGCTGGGTACCTGGTATGGGGCTACAGGAGACAGCTGGTGCAGAGCACTGCTGTGGCCAGGAGATGGCTGAGGCTTGAACATTGAACATGTTTTGCTGATTGATCATCGTGCTGACAGAAAGTACTGGCCAAGCTGCCCCACACTGCCTGCCTCCATGTCCATTGTTAGGGGGACAAGGAGACTCACTCCCCGACTAAAAATCCTCCTGATGAAAGACTCCCTTCCCACTTTGCTCCCTTGTCCCCACTATTGACTTCTGGTGGCTTACCTGCCCTAACATGTGGGAACCAATGTTCACCCTGCTCAGGGACCCTCCCCTGCTACCGATCCCTGCCCAGGAGCCCAGTGTTCAATCCCCTGATACTGGACCCCTGATTTGACCAACAGCCCCCGCCCTGTGAGACCATAAGGGCTGTCCCCAAGTGTTCCCAGCTTTAGGGTGGCCAGAGTGCTGCAAAGGGCGGCCCTCCTGGGGTGTCAAGCATGGTTCCTGGGTAGGTGTTCTCTCACCATGCACACCTGTATACTTGAGCTTGTATATTTTTTCTTGTAACATTCCACCCATTTAACTAATGACTGCATCACAGGTACATCTGGGGAGACTAACAAAGCGAAAATTTGTGTTTATGATTGCTGTTTGTTCCCTAAGACTGGTCATGTGAATTTAAAACCTCCTCCTCCAGCGTCCTTTGGGCATGCGACAAGTGCCAAAGGGACAGTTAAAGAGCCAGTTAAGTTGAAACTAGAAAGGTGCACAAATACCCAATCTGTCCTGTTGTGGGCCTTTAGTACTTGAAGAATTTTAGAAAAAGAAAAGTTCTTTATAGGTTATAATCTAAAGAGGGACAGTTTGCACAGTTTGGACAAAATAGAAGTACTCTTGCCAATAAATATGTCTCAAAATGACAAATAAAGCTCTCCCCATTTGACAGCTCCGGATCCCAGTGGGAGGTGATGGGCACAGGCACAAGGAGCTATGTACAGAGTGTAAACAGTAAGGCCCTTGGAGGGAGGGGTACTGGGGGGGCAGGGGCAGGTGATGCGGTGTGCGAGGAGGAGTATTGGCAGGGTCCACGGGTAAATGCAACAGGCTTGTAAAAACAGTCATTTCCACGGGTAAATGCAACAGGCTTGTAAAAACAGTCATTTCCACGGGTAAATACAACAGGCTTGTAAAAACAGTCATTCCATCTGCCACCAAAGCTTGTGGGTGGCCGTGACAGGTCTTAAGGTTCCTCCAGTCGGCAGTAAGGAGAAACTGTTCACTGAGAAGCCCTGGTCCCAGTGACATTTTCCTAGGGAGGCAGTGGGGCAGCCATGCAGAGCCTCCCTGCCCCTTTCTCCCCAAGAGGAGGGACAGGCCTGCCTGGTCAGACTTGGGGCCGTCTACCCAGCGTTCAAGGCATGGATGGGGCAGTGTTTCTCAAATAGGGAGTGGGAGCAAATGGCCCCCCGCCCCGAGTCCGCATCCCCTCCCTCCGAAAGGAGGAGCTTGGGCATTTGTGTCTGGTGGGGGCCCATAACCTTCCACCCCTCCAGGACAGCTCTCTGCTTGCCTTCCTCCTGGATGCTAGAGAGCAGCTGCCCTGATCAGTTTAGAATCCCTGATCCACACGGGCCTCTTGAACAAAGCTAGCTTCTCACGTCCTCGCCCTCACCCCACCTTATCCACCTCCCCTAGCACCCCCGCCCCCACCCAGGCCTAGCTCTGGGGGTCCTTAAATATCAGTCTCCCGGAGGTCGCTGCAGTCCGCCAGTTCGTAGGCCTGACAGGTGGCGCCCTCCACGACGTTGTGGGGGACGCCGAGGGACACAGCCTCCACCTCCGAGCGCAGGGCGCAGGCGGCCTCTGTGCGCTGTGCGCTCCCGGCGCGGATCTTGTGCGACAGGCTGGAGACCTTGGCCCGCAGCTGGGTGGTGGGTCTCCGGAACGGCCCGGGCAGCCTCCACTCTCGGAAAGCGCACGGCTTTGCGCGCCCGGCGACGGTAGCCTGCACCTCGGGGGTGCCTGGGGAGCCTGGGGCTGCGAGCTCGGCGAGGGCCAGGGGGGCCCCGGGTAGCGCAGCACCCGGGCTGGGGGCGCAATCGGGGCGCGGCCCGCCAGTTGAGACTCGCCAGTGGTGGCCGTAGACCCGCCAGAGGGGGCGGCGGCGCCGGCGGCGCCGGCACTGGCAGCGCAGGAGGCGGAGGAAGGCGCGCTTGAACTCGCGGCTGGAGCAGGGGTAGATGAGCGGGTTCACGCAGCTGTTGAAGTAGCCGAGCCAGAAGATGACCTTGAAGACGCTCTCCGAGGGCTTCAGCTCCGGGAACAGGGAACCTGCCGGGAGCAGAGACCCACCCGGGTTAGATGCTCCAGGAGGAGGGAGGCCCTGGCAGCCCCTGGACGATAAGGAGCGACCCTCCCCGACCTCCAGGGGCCCTTGCTGAGTCACCAACTCTAGAGGCTCTCACACTACTTCTCCCCAAGGGGTCCCTGATATAACTCCAGGGGTCCATGAACTTAAATGGGGAAAAAGAGTCATCCTTAGTTTTACTCTCAATACCGGAAACTGAGCATTTCCCTTAATGATGAGGGAAGGCAACAAACCGGAGTAGAATTGGGCAAAACCATATGAAATTACAGTTTTTTGTAGCTTGAAACTGGTGCAACATTGGGAGTTTCCTAAGGCTCAACCTAATGTTACCAGGTCCTGTAGATATTTTTCTATCATGTTCAGTTGTTGCAGATGTTTTGAAATACTGGGTCTATGTGCCTCACTATTGGAGATGATGATCATTGGAACACACCTCTAGATCTCATTTCATGCCTTAAGATAGAAGCACATTTATTACTGTAGGATAAATTTCACTTAAAAATATTTTGACAAAGGGTTCAATGAAATCTATCTCACTGGCAGACCTTTGTATTTAATTTAGTGTATTTGAAAGCGTGACTCAGAGAAAGGCTCTTAAATAGTCTCTAGCACAAAAAGGGTACAAACTCCTGACCAACGTTGAGCAAGGCTTGCCCTATGGCAAGCACTGTACTGGGCTCCCTTCAAAGATGGCCCTGCTCCCTTGTTAGCAATGTGGTTCCAATATCATGGGAACGCAGGTGGGATCTCAGAGAAGGGCAGGAGCCAGCTAGGATAGGAAGGGTAGAGGGTGTGCGAGTAGAAAGGCCAGATGGGTAAGAGGATAACAAGCCTAGGGTCTGGGAGTATTGAATAGGATGCACTCAGAAAACTTGGGACAGAAGGGCCTTAAATTCTGGGAAGTTCGGCTTTTATTTTGTGGGCAGTTAGGAGCCATGGATATTTTTAAGCAGTTGAGAGACAGGGCCTAGAATCAAACCTCAATAAACAATGTCCATGGCTGTCGGAATGCAGGACAGGGGGCTGTCCCAATGGGCATGGTCAGGGAAGGCTTCTGGGATAGCTTTCAGGGAGCAGTGCCAGGCAAAAGGGGGTGGGGCACTGGGGTCTGAGCTGTGCCAGGAAGACCTTCCCATAAACCTCTCACCTGGCATCTCTATCATGTCTCTGGAAAGCACCTAACAAAATGTAAAGGCATGATCCAGGGAGTGAAGGACACTCTCAGCCTCACTCATCCTCAGTAGTAGCAGGGGCAGAGGGTAGGTGGCAGGAATGTCCCATTCTGGGCAGAAGCTGCAGGTGCCTAAGAGGCTGAGCAGCCAGGGTAGGGGGCCTTGACAAATCGTGAGACCTGCTCGATCTTCCCCTTCCCCCCAAAGAAATAAGAGCAGGGTCCCCTACTGGGACAGGACACCATGTTCCCTTCTTAAATGTGAGACACTTGCATACTACCTACCCCCCATCATTTAGAGAATTGCTGGTGCTAAGAGATACCGTGGAGGAAGAGGAAGGACACACAGCATGTGTGGCATCAGCCATTCAAATCTTGGTTGAGTCGCCCTGAGGCAGTTATTTGGCTAAGTCTCACTTTCCCTTGCTGTGAAATACAGTCAACGATATTTCTTTGGCTCAGCCGGCATGGCTCAGTGGTTGAGCTTTGACCTATGAATGAGGAGGTCATGGTTCAATTCCTGGTCAGGGCACATGTCCAGGTTGTGGGCACAATCCCCATGGGGGGCATGCAGGAGATAGCCAATCAATGATTCTCTCTCTCATCACTGATGTTTCTATCTCTCTCTCCCTCTTCCTTTCTCTCTGAAGTCAATAAAAATATATTAAAAAAAAATAACATTTGTCTGGCAGGGATTTTATGAAGATTCATAAATTTCAGGGTCTAGCACTTAACACGTTCTTAATAAATACTTGTTACTCACACCCCCTTTCTCTATTTCTGTGGCTTTTGAGAGAGGAGACCTCAGATCTGAAAGGGACTGACTTCCCAGCTCTGGAGAGTGGCCAGAAACAGAAACCTTGACTTGGTAGATTTGGGGGAGGCTGGGATATTGGTCAGGGTGTGTTGAGGAGACACTGTCCCCTGAGAAAGGAGTTGGATATTTGTCTTTGGAATATGGGGTCTACCAGGGCTGCCCTCAGCCTCCAGGAAAGCAGCCCTCAGAACAGCATCCCTCAATGGCTGAAAGTAAGACAGAGTGCTGAAAATAACGGTCTGACTCAGGCCACAATTTTTTATATTTAGCCCAGGATGACAAATCGGTGGACTATGCTTTCAGCAACGAGTCTGAAGCTGGCCAAAGGGCATTGTTATCAGTGTGGTTTTGATTCAGATTAGTAGGCGACATGGCATACTGTATAGCCTGGGCCTTGTTGTAAACATTAACATGCTAATTTATTCTCAACCAACCTGTACAGAAGCCTGCTGCCAGCTGGTGATTCCTTACACAAAAGGAGCTGGGATTCAAACAGCCTTGCAGCCCCAATTTTTCCTAGTGTGTCCTGCTGACATCATACTTTAGGCTTCCCCAGGAGCAGGCTTCGAGACAAGTTGTTAATTTGGGAGGTAAGTGAATCCCGGGTAGTTGAGTGGGAAATAAGAGATAGAAAAGAAAGCCAATAAAAGCTTGGGAGCTTTGGGAGACAGTGGAGAACAGGAACCTCAGAGTTAATGCCTGCCTCACTCCCCCCTTCTCGCCCCCCCCCCCCCGCTTTTCTGAGGTGAGGGAGGTGAGGTATCTATACACCCATTCCCATAGTTATTCCATACTTCCTGCCTACTATGTGGGTGGGCAAGGAGGATTTTGGTGAACAGAGAAAGCCTCCAGGCAGAGAGACGAAGGCAGGTGCTGGGGTGGAAGTTAGTCCACTAGTGCACTGAAGGTTTAGGGAGATGGGTAAAGTACCAACAGCATCTACTACAACTTCGTTTATTTGCTCTCTGCCCCTGTGTGCAGACATCTTGCCTGGAAAATAGATATCTGTGCCTTGGGCTCCAGCTTCCACAAGCACTAGCTTTCAAGAGACATTTCCTGTTTTCTTCATAGATGGCAGTTCTGAGTCTCACACTCACCTGTGCTCAGAGGCATTGTCAGCATTGTCCCTGCCCTGCTGCCCTGCTGTGGGGACATCAGTGGACAAGTGCTTCTCAGCCACTCCCAGCTTTCTCCTCCCCCAACTACTCTTGAGTTATGGCTACTCAGGTTGACCAGCTGACTCCCCTGTCTTGCCTCCTAACTCCTCTCCAGCTGCCCAGCACACACCTTTGCCAGCATCTGTAGCTCAGATACAGGAAAGCCTTCAATGCACAGCTGGGGACTCTGAGACAAGGCCACTCTCTCAGTGCCTGGAAGCCCCCTTTTTCTGGCTCTCTCTCCCACTCCCCACTTTGCCCACAGTCTTTCTTGCAAGCATAAAGCCCAGCTGTGATAACTCATCTTGGCAGTTGTCACTGGAGCCAGAGGCTCACATGGCATGCCCTCCCTCACTTTCCCACCTCTCCATCCATCCAGGATCCCACCATCACCACCACCCCCCCCACTCCCCTTTTTCTTTTGGGGTCCCGGCTTCTCTCTGCAGTCCTACTCGTGCCAAATACCCTAACCAAATAAACAACCAGAGTTCAGATTATTACAATTTTTCCTCCCCCCCCATAGCTCCCCTCCACCTGGTTCCCACCCCACCCTCTGCCTTTACCTCCCCCACACTGTCCTCATCCATAGGTGTACGATTTTTGTCCAGTCTCTTTTCATACCCCTTCACCCTTTTCCCCCCAAGAATTGTCAGTCCACTCCCTTTTTATGCCCCTGATTCTATTATATTCACCAGTTTATTCTGTTCATTAGATTTTTAATTCACTTGATTTTTAGATTCACCTGCTTATAATTTTTATCTTTATCTTTTTCTTCTTCTTCCCTTCTCAAAGAGTACCTTTCAACATTTCATATAATACTGGTTTAGTGTTGATGAACTCCTTTAGCTTTTTCTTATCTGTGAAGCTCTTTATCTGCCCTTCAATTCTGAATGCTAGCTTTGCTGGGTAGAGTAATCTTGCTTGTAGATTCCTGCTATTCATCACTTTGAATATTTCTTGCCACTCCCGTCTGGCCTGCATAGTTTCTGTTGAGAAATCAGCTGACAATCATATGGGTGCTCCCTTGTAGGTAGTTAACTGTTTTTCTCTTGCTGCTTTTAATATTCTTTGTCTTTTGGTCTTGGTTTTTTCATTATGATGTGTCTTGGTGTGGTCCTCTTTGGATTCCTTTTGTTTGGGATTCTGTGCACTTCCTGGACTTGTAAGTCTATTTCTTTTATCAGATGGGGGAAGTTTTCAGTCATTATTTCTTTAAGTAGGTTTTCAGGATCTTTCTCTCTTCTTCTGGCACCCCCATAATTCTGATGTTGGTACACTTGAAGTTGTCCCAGAGGCTCCTTACACTATCTTCAAATTTTTGAATTCTTTTTTTCTTTTTTAGTTGAGTGTTTTCTGCTTCTTTGTATTTCAAATCTTTGACTTGATTCTTGCGCTCCTCTAGTCTGCTGTTAGGTCTCCGTATAATATTTTTTATTTCAGTGTATGTTTAATTTCTAGTTGGTCCTTTTTCTTATCCTCAAAAGTCTCTCTAAATTTATCAACCTTTTCTAGGAAATTCTTGGAAAACCTTATAACCGTGGTTTTGAACTCTATATCCAGTCGTTTGTTTTCTTCCATTTCTTTCGTTTGTGATATTTCTTTGTCTTCACATTTTTGCTGCTTCCCTGAGTTTGCAGAGTAGTTTTGTGTGCTAGGTGTCTTATATGGCCCCATAGTTTCGCCTCCCCAGTTACCTGAGGTGGACACTCTTGGGGCATCCCTTTGTGGACTGCCTTGTTGTAGTTAAGTCTTGATTGTTGTTGGTATCACTGGGGGAAATTGACCTCCAGGCCAATTGGCAGTGCGGTCAGCTGTGTCTACACCAGGAGAATTTCTGTGCTGGAGACAGCCTTATGAGACAAGACTTGCAAATTGCAAGAGCCTCTGTGCTCGGTGTGGGTGGGACGGAATCTCAGGGATGAGCAGACAGCATTGGCTTCCCATCAGCCCTGTCCTATGAGGCCCCTGGGTCTCAGTGTCCCTCGGTAATTGCTGCAGTTCTGTCTGTGTGCACCTCCAGACTACTGCCTTCCGTGGCTCTCCTGAGTTTCCGTGCACTCCGGAGACCCTTATGAGTTTGGGTCCCCAGGGTCTCACCTGAAATTGGGGTTCAATGCAGCAGAACTAGAGTTCAGCACAATCGGGAGGTTCTGTCTTCCTCCCGTTAGAGAAAGCCAGTGGTACAATCAGCAGTCAGTCCTCTCTGCACGCACTTGCGTGCATGCCTCTAGACCTCTGCCTTTCGTGGCTCCCCTGAGTTTCCATGCATTCCTCCCTTTTCCTGACAGTTAAGACTCCTCCTGTATGAGTCTTGCCCAGAATGGGGGTTCAGTGCAGTTGGAACTGGGGTTCAATGCATTTGGGAGTTTCCGTTTCCTTTCCACTAGAGGAAGCCAGACAGGCACTTGGGCCGCCCATTCTCTCCACGTGCGTGCCTCCATACCTCAGCTTTTTGCAGCTCCTCTGAGTCTCCATGAGCCCCTTTCTTTCCTTCTAGTTGTAGAATTTCCACTCAGCCAGCTTTCCTGTGGTTCTGGATGATGTCCATTCTGTCTTTTAGCTGTAGTTTTGAAATTGTTTTGTGAGGCAGCAGTTTAGGTGTTCACCTATGCCACTATCTTGGTTTCTCCCTTACTTCTGTCTTTATGTGCTTTAGAGAAGTGGCCACACTGACTTCTGACTACTCTGTGGCCATAGTCTTGCCTTTGGGCTTTTGCGCACATGGTCATTCTGGATGCCCTTCCTCTTTCTGCCACCTGGTAGTGCCAGCTCCAATGGCACCTCCTCCTGGAAGCCTTCCCCTACACTCCCCTGCCAAGCCAGCACAGTTTAGTTGTACTCCCTCCTCCTCACCACTCCCCCTCCCCCAGCATATCTACTCACTTCTAAGTACCAAGAACACTGCAAGTAACTATCAGTTTCCTGTCTATCTTAATTTTAAATGGTAAGTCCCACACCGTGCTTGGCATATCGTAGATGTTCAATACATTCTGACCCTCTCTATTGCACCCTACATTCCATCATTGCCAATTCCTATCAGTCCCAGAATCCCCCAATGTGCACTATCCCGTTATCGCTCTGATCCCAGCACTGTGAGTCCCAACTACCGTGTGCAGTGCCCTTTCAAGTGGGCTCCTGCCTGAGAACCCTGTTCTCCACAGCAGCTGGGGATTTAAAGCATGTCTGAGCATTTTATTTCTTCACTTAGGACCCATTTCCATGGCTGACTGCAGCTTCCCTCCCCCCGCTCTCATCTGTACTTTGAGCTGCCAGCCCCTTGGTTTCTCCCATCAGCTCTGTTTGCTTCCTTTTTAGCTTGGTTGAATCTCCAACTCTCTTGCAATGCTCCCACATTCATGTCTTTCTGGATTTAAGTTGTATTTCTCCAGCCAGATCCTAACTCTGGAGCGATTCACCCTAAAAACACTTAAGGTCTCCACCTCAGTTTAATGTCCTTTGTTTCCAGCAATCTCGCCACCATCTTCAGCTAGCTCGCCCCTATTCCTGCACTAGCTCCTTTGAGCCTTGACTCTTCCCTACAAGCCTTGTGGCCGCCCCTTCACCTTCTCCAGAGCAGAAGCTGAAGAAGTTGGGGAAGCGCTCAAACTTTCTTCCTCTCTCTCCCCGCTTGGTAAGAAAGGAATCACTCCTATCACTCAAGGCTCATTACCTACTTGTGCTATGCTGCTCTTGAGCCACCAGTCACCTGTGAACTTGTCTCTGTCACAGCTGCACCTTCATTTTCTCCACCCTTTCCATTCACACTTGACTCCTCTTCCCTACCTGCTTTTCACTTCACCACCTTGCCCCACAGTCCAACCCACACAGGTCTCCACCCTGAAGACACATCTCTTGTACATCCTGGACACTTGTCATCTCACATGGCTTCCAGGTGACACTCTCTTAGATTTTTGACTCCATGTCAATTTCCTTTGCTACTTCTTCCTTATGTCCCCACTGCTAAATGTAAGAGTCCCCTTAGAAGAGTCTTGTAAAGGCAGTGAGGTCTCTCTGACTCTCTATTTAAAATTACAGTGTCCTCCCGGCAGCCCTGTGCTCTCCACCTCCTCAACCAGCTCTGTTGTTTTTCACACCACTCATCAGCTTCTCCTGTATTATTTGAATTACTCTTCACTGTGTCCATCAGCTTTGTCCCCACAGTTCACAGTTCAGAGAGGAAGGGAGAGAGAGAGAGAAACATCAATGATGAAGGAGAATCATTAATCAGCTGCCTCTGCACACCCCACACTGGGGATCGATGCCCAACTCAGCCATGTGCCCTGACTGGGAATCAAACCATGACCTCTTGGTTTATAGGTTGATGTTCAACCATTGAGCCACACTAGCCAAACAGACCCCCACCATCTAGGAGGAGTCACAGAGCTGCTTGGCCATTTGCTTCCCCTCCTTCAAGTCTTTGCTCTAAAGTCACCTCTAAGGTTTGAAGTAGATGCTGTTGGTGCCTTGCCCAGGTGCATCAGCCCTCAGATGCTGAGTGGTGGCTGCTAAAGCTCATAGTAGTCCCTTCTCTGGAGAACTGCCCTCAGCCAACGGGAGCTGCTTCAACTGGAGATGACACCTCCCCACTAAGGGGCAGCTCCCAGCCAGGACAAACTAATATGTGATAGGACAGTGGTTGTCAAATCACGGCTCGAGAGCCACATGCGGATCTTTAGCCCCTTGAGTGTTCTAATGCTATTTCTTCAAAATAGACTCGCCCACCAAAAACCATCTTTTGCGCATGGGCCACAAAGTTTCAACTACACTGTACGTGTGCGCCCACACATGGTATTTTGTGAAAGAGCCACACTCAAGGGGTCAAAGAGCCGTATGTGGCTTGAGAGCCGCAGTTTGTCGACCACTGGGATAGGAAAAGCCAGCTCCCTTGCCTCCAGGTGGTGCAATTCTGTGCTGCCAGTCTTGCTCCAAGGCTCTGGTAGGACCAGGCTGAGGCCAGACTTTGAGACCACATCCTGGGTTAGCTTTTTTCTGCCCTAGCCTACTTTCCTCCCCTATTTGCAGGTGCCTGATGAGTCCCTTCCTCAGTCCATCACTTGCATAAGAACTCCCTTCTCAGGCTCTGCATCTAGGGACTGGACCTAAGACATGTCTTCAAGCTATTTTGCTTGCTTCCTATTCTACAATGGTGGGAATTTGTCTTTGTCACTGGACCAATTCTTCTGCTGACTGCTGGGAAAGACAGGGCACCTGGCCTATACTTTTTGGGGAAGCTGAGGTAGAAGCTTGTGAGGTTAGGGGTGTGTGTATTTTCAGCCTGGATCATCACAGTCTAGTCCCCTCTCCTGAGGAACAGGAATGGCCAGGCCCAGCAGTTGAGGCTGAGATGCCAGTTAAGACTGGTGGTGACCAATGTGGCCAAGCCTCATTGAGGAGTGACAGCTCCGAAGCCAGGAGGCAGACTGTGATTAACAGCATTGTTTTGGCCTCACCAGGAGGAACTCGTTCTTTCTTGGCACAATGTCAGAATTCACAGCCAGCCTTGCTCATAACTTGCAGCCAACTATGAAATATCAGGCTGCACCAGTCTTCCCTTCGCCTACACCTTAGTGGCGGTGGAGGAAGCGTCGAGCTTGGTCGCCGCCTGGTGGAGTCCAAGGGAAGAACATATGTCACAGACCTATCCTGAGTCCTACACTGGGCCCCATCCATTTCCCTTCAACTCTTACCTCCCCATTTCTCCCTTTCCACCTTCCCTATTTCTCCCCCTTCTTTCTACTTTTTGTTGTCTCTTCTTAACTCATTATTTCCTGATCTGTGGCCTTGGAGTAGTCAAATCCCAAGTTCTGGGTGCCCAAGGCTGAAGTCTTGCCAAATGGCTCTTGTGCTCAGCTGAAGTGGACCCTGATCAGAGCATGAGCCTCTCAGCTCAGGGGCTGGGCTAACCGATGGCTCATGGATCAGTGCTTATGCCAGAGGAGAGAAGGTCCCCAGGTAGTGGTCACTCTGTTCAGGAGTCCCAGCACTGAGCAGCTAGGCATTGCCCATGTGGCCCTAATACCAGCTCTCGGGGCCCAGGACCCTGTTGGGTGGATCACCCAGGGAAGACAAATCCTCCAGCACTTGCAGGAGTCCTTCTGGTGGGCATAAAGCTCATGAAGCAGGGTGAGGCAAGGCTGAGGCAGGGCCTCAGAAACTTTCTCTTGAGGGAGGGGTTCAAGGACTTTTGGGGGTCTTCTGGGGTCTGTGAGAGCATTAAGTCACAAAGGAAGTTGCTTTGTCCCATGGCAATGCTCAGGACACCATTGTGGCCAGGACCTGGGGCATAAGGGAACATGAAACTGAGCCTGGGGGATGAGTACAGGGGCCAAGGGGTTCAGTGAAATTTAAGTTTAAATCATGGCTGCCAACTGACCTGAACCCTGGCCCTAGCCTGACCTCTGATCCCGGCAGGAAGTAACAAAGACTCTGGAGCCAGAGTGCTTGGATTCCAGTCCCAGCTCTGACGCTTATTTTGTTTTTTAAGATTTTATTGATTTTTAGAGAGAGAGAAAGAAAAGGGAGAGAGATAGAAACATCAGTGTGAGAGTGAAATATTGATTGGCTGCCTCCTGCATGCCTCCTGCCAGGGATTGAGCTCATAACCACAGCATGTAACCTGAGCAGAATCGAACCAGCAACCCTTCAGTGCACAGGATGACGCCCAATCAGCTGAGCCACACTGGCCAGGGCCCAGTTCTGACATTTAGGATTAAGATTAATATAAAAATATTTTTAAAAGAAGTAAGAAGCACAGGCTATTTTTGCAAGTAGGTAAAAAGCAGGAAAGATTATAGTGAGAAGATGGGGGTGAGGGTGAAGGAATCACAGGATTGAGGGCAAGTCATTTTCTGGGGGAAGTTCAGGACACATCTACATGCTGTGTGTATGTAGAGGAGAGGTGGAAGCAGGGAGAGCTGAGCAGCAACAGAGAGAGTGAGAACCCTTAAGACAGAAAGGGGTTGAGAGAGATTCAGAGCCAACAGGGGACATGCAGGACTTTTGGGGACACTCTGAGGCTGCTCTGAGGAAGAGCCTGCCTATGAAAAGTGTGATTTCTCTTTGGCAAGTGCTCAGCTAGACACTGGCTTGCACTTGCTCACAAGAGCTGATTGTTAAATTTCCAAAGAACTTTGCAAGCTGGCTTATGTATCTTTGGTAGTTTGAAATTGATCACAGTGGGAATAGTTATACCATGGAAATGGGCAGGTGCTACAACATAGTTTCTACTCCAGAGCCAATTGTTAAATATTTACTGGCACACTACTGTTATGTTCTATATGGAAGAATGGCCAGATTCAAGGAGTAGGGTTATCAGAAATGGGTGGAGGTGAGGGAGTTTAAGATGGCAAGAGAAGGTGAAGTGATGGATCATGGCAGTAGCTGGGGAGGGAGGTAAGGATAGGGAGTTGAAGGTTTGCTCAAGGTCAAGGTCAAGGTCAAGTGCAATCAGCTTTTCCTGTAGAGTCTCTTCCAAATAACCAAACGGGTAGTGGATAATTCTTTTTAGAATTTCCACAAACAAATGTATAAGGGATGGCAGAATTCAGATATCACCACTTTAAGTTTCCAGGCCATGGTTAGTGGCTGCTAAGATAGCAGTTTTGTAAAAGGCTGATGGGACACTTTATAATGGATGGATTAGGCTGATGGAACCTAAAGCCTTGATTAATCTTAATATTACATAAAAGAGGACTTCTTGACCAAAAACAGTTTACAGGAGGTACAGGCAACAGAGGAACACATTAAAGGCACTATGGGGATGCAAATCCCAGACTGTGGGCTACTCCTGGAGGCAAGCAATTTGGGTTCTTCATCAAATAAGTTGAAAGGAAAAAGGTGAGTGAAGTAAAATCTTACCAATTAAAGAGATCTAGGATGCAAATCAGCCATATGCAATGTATGTATCTTTTTTTGGATCCTATTATAAACAAACTAAAAACTGGAGGCAATAGGCAACATTTGAACACTAGAGTAGATATTTGATGCTGTTAAACAATTATTTTTGTGCTATAAATGATTATGGTTATTTTTTTCAAGTTCTTATTTTCTGAAATACATATTGAAGAATTTATAGATGAACTGACATGATGTCTGTTCAGGTGGGAAAATGGGTAGAGGTTGAGATGAATCTAGACTGGCCTTGTATTGCCAGTTGTTGTAGCTGGGTCACAGGTTCCTGGGCATCATCATACTGCTCTTTTTACTTCGTATGTGTTTGAAACTATCCATCATATTTAAAAAAAAAGGGGGGGGGTGACCCTAGCCTTAGATAATTCTTATTCACAGTAATCATTCAGTAAATGTTAGCTGCTATGCTTAAAATTTTTTTTCAGGTCACACAAATGGGGGGCCATCCCCAAAGGATGACTAGTAAGGATGGTTGGCTTTATAAAGAGGGCTATTACCCTAAGGCAGTGGTCGGCAAACTCATTAGTCAACAGAGCCAAATATCAACAGTACAACAATTGAAATTTCTTTTGCGAGCCAAATTTTTTAAACTTAAACCTCTTCTAATGCCACTTCTTCAAAATAAACTTGCCCAGGCTGTAGTATTTTGTGGAAGAGCCACACTCAAGGGGCCAAAGAGCTGCATGTGGCTTGTGAGCCACAGTTTGCCAACCACAACCCTACGTGAAATCAGCCATTCACAGAAAGACTGCTTGATTCCACTTGTATGAGGTATCTCAGAGATATTGTGGGGGTGGTTCCAGAACACCACAATAAAGCAAGTTGTGCCATTTTTGCTAGTGGAGGGTCTTACATTCAATTTGTAAAAAAAAAGCAACATCTGTGAAGTACAAATAAAGTATGCAATGAAACAAGTTTTGCCTGCAAACAAATTCATAGAATCTAAGAGGGGTTGAAGGGAGACAAAGTGGGGAGTTGCTAATCAATATGCATAAAGTTTCACTTAAAGAAAATGAGCACGTTTTAGAGACCTGCTGTACAGGTGCCTAGTTAACAATACTGTATGATATACTGAAAAATTTAATAGGGCAGATCTCATGTTATATTCTTACCACAATTAAAGAGAGAGAGAGAGAGAGAGAGAGAGAGAGAGAGAGAGAGAGCTGTGCTTTGCCACCACCCAGACGCTTGGCATGGCAGGATGTGAAGAGGCCATGCCACCTCCTCCTTATATGACGGAGCATCTACTGTGCGCCAGGTACCACAAAAGCATAGATAGGAGGTGTAATGCCAGCCCCTTCTTCAAACTTTTGGGCCAGAGGACAGAACAGAATAGCCATTATTGAAGATCTGAAGCACACCACACCTCTCCCCCTGTGTCTGTGACCTCAGGGAGCCTGTGGAGATGAGTCGTTTGGCGCTTGGCCAACACCCTTCTGAAGCACACACTGAATCTATCCTCCACACCTGGCTACAAAGTATGCCTCCAAAGTCTGGACCAATTCCTCAGCATGGCTCATAATCTCCTCCTGCCTCCTCCCTCTTTCTTTCTCTTCATTCAGGCATAAGATGTTTACAGTCAGATTTATAAAGCACATACATCCCAAGAATATGGCTTGTTAAGTTTACATATGCATACACCAATATGGTCACCACCCAGATCAAGATAGAACATTCCTGGCTCTTTGGAAAAGTTTCTTTGTACTCTCTTCCACTTAATTATCCACCCAGCCCCCTTCCCCCCCCCTCTCTCACTCTCTTCTCTCTCTCTCTCTCTCTCTTTCTCTGACACACACACACACATACACATTCACCATTCTGATTGGTTTCACCTGTTTTTGAATGTCATATACACAGAATCATATAATAGGTTAGCTTTTTATTTTGGATCTGGCTTATTTTGCTTAGCATAGTGTTCATGAAGCCCATCTATATTGCTATTGTCATCAGGTTCGTTATTTTCCTAGCTGTATAGTAGTCCAGTCAATGAATACGTCATCATTTATTTATCTATTCAGTTGATGACATCTGGCCTCATCTCATGACCTGTTTTCTCATAGGTTGTATATTCCAGATTTTCCTAAACCACAGGATGACCTGCTCCTCTATGCCTACATATGTACAGTTTCCTCTGCCCTCTCACTGATGGTATGTGTAAGAATATTGACACTGCACTGGGATAAAAGTGTGCAGAATGCTTGGAGCACCTAATTAAATCCGGAGGTGGTCAGGGGACCTAGTACAGGAGGTAGTCCCAGGTCTGGCTCCCACATGGCTGGAGTCCCAGTGTGTCCCAGGACTGCCAATATCAGAGCCTCCTGGTAGCTTATTCACCTGGAGGTATATCTGGGCCTGCTTTGTGAGACTAACATATTCTGCACATTCAGAGACTAGGAGGCCAGTGACGCATGGTGACTGCCCAACAAAAGAGAGCTAAGAGTGCAAGCTGGACATCTGCCTGTGACCGTTAGGAATGATAGCGGGTGGACTGTGTGTGTGTGTGTGTGT